>CM068369.1:380402451-381002451 GCA_034769895.1 Magicicada septendecula
TCCGAGACACATTTATACACCTGCTCTACCCCTTTACAAGACTTTTCACGCCTGCTGCTTAGCATTCTGTTTTTTGATATTCAGAGATTTCAGGCATTCTACTCTGACACTTGACGGCACACAATGCCTCCTTGAGGGGATCAACAAAATACAACTGTCATGGACCAATAGCTGGGTTGTATGGAGTGTTCAGTACAATCTCTCAGCTCTATTCTTGATGGTTTTAATCAGTATAGGTTGCAGTATAGGGACTGCCATGGTTGTAAAGGAGGTTGACCTTTTCTATTCAAACAAGTTTCTTCATTCCTGTATATGTTATTTTTTGGAGCGTTTTGGAGTAGTATTCCGTATTTATTGTATTTTGGTACTTTAAAAAATCACAGAAAAACGAGACGCATAACATACTTAAAGCCCATCAATATTACTTTACTAGACAATGCTTGGGACCTGAATTTTTTCTGACGCATAAAGTGGAAGCTTACATGCAGTGTTTTACCATTTCGATTCTGGCTAAAAATGGTGGATCAAGATTTTATCTCAAAATATTAATCATTATCAAAAAGTAAACATAAATAATCACTGCACGTTGTTCTACAAAGGTAGCATTCTCAAGAGGACACGCCGTTATAAATAATATAACCTAGGTTATGTAAATATAATTAATTTATAATATAATTTGGACCCGAGCGCACGCCGGTGTTTGTGCTAGTAAAAATATTTGGTATGGAAACATAACAAACAAAGCAAATGTCATAGGATGTCATTGTTTTGCGTGTGAAAATTGTTATCAGAAAACTCAGCAAAAATAATAAAAAGTGAATTAAACAATTATACCCAATGTACAGTAATCAGTTAGTCACTTAATGTAGCCAAATTGTGATTACACAGAATATTTAATTTCAAAATTATTCTTGGTTGTTTACAAACAAATGCAATCTCAAAAATTAGACACTGCCATACTATTCGACAGTGATAAAAGTCATAAACCAATAAAACGGATTGTTACCTACATGTACGTCCATCTAAATCACCGAAAAGAGTGATATCTCACTCAAAACCTAAAGATAGAATTTAGTAAAAATTTTAGTTAACAAAAGCTATATAATAAAAATATGCTTTCTTCTATTTTTCAAAGCAGGATTACGATATTTTTTAAACACGTTCATTTTTCTGTTTTTCTACAGTATTAGCCAAACCAGTTCTTCTAGCAAGCTACCCATATCCAATAGATAAGTTAATACTTAATAGTGTTGAAAATGATTTTGAATAGTAGGCCTATACCTACACTTTTTAACTACCAAGTCTCGCCAGCTTTCAGCAACTTGACTAAATATTTAGTATGTTTCCTATAAAATAAACCTCTTGTATTATACATTAAATATGCTTATGTTGTAATTAGATTATAATCCAGTTATCCAGTTATTTTCCAAGTAATATTTATTATTATTAACCTATGCATTGTTGTCGTTAAAAGTTACCGGCTGTTAAGATGGCCGTACACCTACGTGTATTGCACGCCAGCAATGCACGATAGAAAAGTACCAGTGTGTGTGTACTAAGGTGCTTTGCACGGGACGACAGAGATCAAGACGAGCTTGATTTTTTTTTAGCACCACGTGCAATGCAATGATCGTGCTAGTGTTTGGGCTCAGTCTCGAACCAAGTGCCGGAGTGAAGCGACTTTAGGTTATGTCCAGTTAGTCATAAGCTTTAATCTGTGCAAACCGTTTACTATTATCACGAATGACTTGGCATCTTTTCTGTACGTACACTTTCTTCCCACATTTATTGAAGCATATAGAAACCACCATTGCTTATACGGCGGGTAAAAATTAAAGAATATTCTAATAAAAACATGAAGGAGCATACAAAGTGCTCGTAAAATTAACAAAACCTGTAGTTCCTGACTGTTGTTAATTTTATTAAAAAAAAGGAAGAAAAATGGCTTGTTAAGAGGAAACATCAGACGTTAAGAAGGTAAAAGCCTCAACGAAGTCAGGAAGTGCAGCTGATACCGTATACACACCCAAATTGATAATTATTATTCCTTACTAACCAACAGAAAGTGAGAGTTCATTAAACTTCTACTTTGGACTCTCTGTCTGTAGAAGAATCTGATTATCAATCGCTCATTATTAGAGTTATTTCGGTTATAACTTATAATAATAATAAATTAAATAATTCAGTTCGAAATTTAATTTATTTTATTCATATTTTACCTTCAAAACGTCAGAAACAAAGACACGTTTATTACTTTTCCAAAAGCTTGATGAGAAATTATGTTTAAAATTCCATATCCTCTAAAGTCCTTCTATTTTTCTTATAAGGAGAAAAGTTTTCTCTAGCAGATAATTAAATGTATTATCATCCATTCTTAAGTAATTCCGGTAATCATTAGGGTTGTTTTTTCTTAGCTCACTTAAAAGTTTCATGTCTGAAAATTGTCTCTTTTGTTGTAGCCATTGTGTACTCTACGCGAGCCTCTTCTTCCGTTTTCCTTTACTATATCATTATTTAGCGCATTAATAACTATGAGTGACAAAGCTTGTTTTTGTCACTATTAATAAGAACACAAATATCCCTCAAACGGTTGACGGTGGGATCGCATCTGACACGCCACGAGACTGACTGCTGTACTCGCGTGTGAGTCACACCACGTGTCACACATTGCACGACGCGCTTGGTCCCAGCTCTCTTCGTAGAAATCTAAACGTTTGCCGTGAGCCTGCTACTGCCGTCATTAGTGGTTTTAACTCAGTGTGTCCTGCGGGCACTGAAATCCCGCTTCCCGCCCATATTGGTATTACTTTTGATTAAATAAAATTTACGTTTACTAATGCTTGTATTGTAACTAGAAAACGACTGAGTTTTTTTTTCATTACCGTGCTGTTGGCTTTGTAACGTGGCATGTCGCATGATTGTACCAAGGGCTATCAGCCCAGGAACTTTTAACAATAGTGATACCTGCAATGAGAGCTTACGTTTTTTTATTAACCTATGCGTTATTACTACAGTTTGAGTGTGACCAACCCGCGTTATAATATCTTTGATCATAGCAAATTCATTTGCAATTCAGTAATTGTCATGGTTTATCTTGCTAATTTTTAATAGAAGTTTAATGAAGAAAGTTGTGTTAGTGGTTATAATCACAATCAGAATGATTACAATCAGAATGCCGATCTGACGATGAGCTGTGAAACTTGAAAGCGCTAATCGGAATACTTTTTCTATAGTGGAGTGCAACAGTAATAATTGTGATTGTAGTTTTTAATAGTGTACGCAGAATTTTTGGGCAATATTTCTCTACTTCTATATTTAAAATAGATTAGGAACGGTTACTTAGTAAACTTAAGATGAGCGAAACGGTTTATTCACAAAGTTAAAAACACAAACTTAAGGAAATTAGTCGTCTAACGATCGTCTATGGGAAACTATGGAAAGCGATGACTACTATGAGAAGTGTGTAGTTGACTCACGTGTCATGCCATGATCGACATCGTATAAGTAACGTAAAACGACTGATTTATGTAATTAATCGTACCCAGGCAGTCACTGCTTTAAAATTGAATATGAAAACTTAAAGTAGCCTTTATATGAAATAATATATAATACAGTAATGCTTCAAATAAGGAAGAATTTCTTTTAAATACTGTTACACAATTATTCATTTAGCAATGTAACGCTTCAAGTAGTAGTAGTAGTAGTAGTAGTAGTAGTAGTAGCAGCAGCAGTAGTTATAGTAGTAGTAGTAGTAGTAGTAGTAGTAGTGGTGGTGGTGGTAGTAATAGTAATAGTAGTAGAACGTACGAATGTATTGTGACAATGCCAAGAACATTGTAAAGACACTAATCTCAGTCGTTTTCTAATACAAAATATCGGTATGGAGAATACATGACTTCCATGTTCTAAGATTTATATTTAAAATCATTTTTGAAATGAAATATTTCCATAGAAACTACTTCTTTCTACTTACTGTTTCAGCCTTAACCACAGTACTGTGGTCACTAACGTATACCACCTAACGTTATCGCACTCGATTTTCACTGATGATGGAAGTCCATGGCACTGCCGAAACGTCTGGTTTTGCAGAAAACATTGGTCTACTGCCAAACAGGATGGGAAGGAATTTTAACAACAAACTACTTCTTTGTTGCCGATAACGTAGTACATATATAAAAAAATTATCCCCTCCCCCTTCAACAAAAATTTTCATTTATAGAAAATTACCCCCACCCCGTTAAACTAGCCTCTTCATTTATAGATATTTCATCTATGTTTCTACAGTGGATTATTAAGAGCTTCTTATCAGGATACTTTAATTATCAAAATTAAGTACTTTACTCTTGTTACAACAAAAAATGTTTCAGGTAAACTACCCTTTCCCCATAACCGATCTTCACCAAAATCAATAGGTCTTGAGTCCTCTACAACTCAGTCACATATGTAAACAATTATTTGATTCTGTTTGAATTTACAGCAGTTATCGTTCGTCATAGAAAAAAATACCCTTGTTAAAACATAAAACGTTACTGGTAAACTACCCCTGTCTTTTAACCGATCTTCACCAAAATCAATTGGTTTTTAGTCCTCTAGAACTCAGTCACATATGTAAACAATTATTTGATTCTGTTTGAATTTAAAGCAGTTATCGTTCGTCATAGAAAAAAATACCCTTGTAAAACATAAAACGTTGCAGGTAAGCTACCCCTTTCCCTTAACCGATCTTCACCAAAATCAACAGACCTTGAGTATTTAAGACTTCAGGAATGTATAAAAAAAATTATTTGATTTTCATTGAATATGCGGCCGTTATCAATTGTCATAAAAATAAAATTACCCTTTTAAAACAGAAAATGTTGCTGATAAACTACCCCTTCCCCATAACCGATCTTCAACAAAATCAAGAGACCTTGAGTTCTCTATAATTCAAAAAGGTATGCAAAAAAATAGTTAATTCTGTTTGAATTTACGGCAGTTATCGTTCGTCAAAGAAAATTATCCTTGTTAAAACATAAAATGTTGCAGGTAAACTACTCTTTTCTCTTAACCGATCTTCACCAAATTAACAGACCTTGAGTACTCTATAATTCAGGACGGTGTGCAAAAAATTATTTGATTCTGTTTGAATTTACGGCAGTTATCGTTCGTCATAAAAAAATTTCCCTTTTAAAACATAAAACGTTGCAGGTAAACTACCCCTTTCCCTTAACCGATCTTCACCAAAAACAACAGGTCTTGAGAACTCTAAAATTTAGGGTTGTATGCGAAACATTATTTGATTCTGTTTGAAGTTGCGGCTGTTATCGTTTGCCATAGAAAACAATTACCCTTGTTAAAACATAAAATGTTGCAGGTAAACTACCCCTTTCCCTTAACTGATCTTCACCAAAAACTACAGGTCTTGAGAACTCTAAAATTTAGGGCTGTATGCGAAACATTATTTGATTCTGTTTGAAGTTGCGGCTGTTATCGTTTGCCATAGAAAACAATTACCCTTGTTAAAACATAAAATGTTGCAGGTAAACTACCCCTTTTCCTTAACTGATCTTCACCAAAAACTACAGGTCTTGAGTCCTCAATAATTCAGGAATGTGTGCAAAAGATTATTTGATTCTCTTTGAATTTACGGCAGTTATCGTTCGTCATAAAAAAATTACCCTTGTTAAAACATAAAACGTTGCAGGTAACCTACCCCTTTCCCTCAACCGATCTTCACCAAAATCAACAGACCTTGAGTACTTAAAACTTCAGGAATGTATGCAAAAATGTATTTGATTCTCTTTGAATATGCGGCAGTTATCATACGTCAAATAAATAAAATTACCCTTTTAAAACATAAAACGTTGCTGGTAAACTACCCTTTTCTCTCAACCGATCTTCAACAAAATAAACAGACCTTGAGTACTTCACAATACAGGAAGGTGTGCAAACCAGTATTTGATTCTGCTTGAATTTACGGCAGTTATCGTTCGTCATATAAAAAATTACCCTTGTTAAAACATAAAACGTTGCCGGTAAACTACCCCTTTTCGTTAACCGATCTTTACCAAAAACTGCAGATCTTGAGAACTCTATAATTCAGGGCTGTATGCAAAAAAATATTTGATTATGTTTGAATTTGCGGCTGTTATCGTTTGCCATATAAAATAGCCTTGTTGAAACATAAAACGTTGCTGGTAAACTACCCCTTTCCCTTAACCGATCTTCACCAAAAACGATAGATCTTGAGAACCCTACAATTCAGGGCTGTATGCAAAAAATTATTTGATTCTGTTTGAATTTGGGGTTGTTATCGTATGCCATAGAAAAAAATCTACACACACACACACACACACTTTTCGAAATATGACTTTTTTCATGTTTTGAGTGTAGTACAGTCAGAATCTGCAATAATCTCGGACGCGATTTTTTTTTGCCATCACCATACTTCCATTTCCTTAAGGAACATGGAAGTAAAATTGTTAAACGTAAATTGTATTTCATAAAAAATTAAACGCAATTATAATTTTCTTATAATAAAATTAATTACAGTTTAATTTTATATTTACCTTAATGAAACGGATAACAGTAGGTATACTCATTATTGTACAACCTACATATGGAGCTATTAAAGTTCAAGGCAATCATATTTCCGCGCGCGCATGACTATTATAGCCTATGTGTGGGCGTGGAAATCATGTTTCTTTAAGCCCGCTGAAAGAGTGTACGGGTGTGGTGTAGGTCACTTGTTATTAGCAGTTACGTGTAGTTTATTCAGTTTCTTACGTAGTTTATGTTTCTCACAGAAATATATATATTGTAGGTCTAACACAGAAACCTAATGTAGTTCGTTATTTTTAATTTCTTCAATTTTTTATCAACAAAGTAGTTCAAAATTAGTATGGCGCATATATGCATACTGTGGCGGCATACATCTACTCCCAGTGCTAGCCTGGATTAATCGCGACTCATACGTTCGCCGCAAACACCTAGCGAGAACTGAGAGAGGTCACAGTGAGCCAATCAGGAATCGGCAGGCCTCTGATAGGCTAGGAAAAAAATATTTCCATCTGACGACAAGAGTAGCGAAAAGGCCGCCGTCGTCCGTGATGAACCCTAGTCGGTCCACAGCCATCTACAACAAGTTCGAGGGCTTTGAGGGACGAAGGCCATGCCCGTCGCCCACTCGTATACTGCAATCCGAGCTTCAGATAGAGCTCCTGCCGCAGGGACGATAGATAAGGTCTGGATTTAGGGTGTGGCCTGCTACCGGCCGTGGGCAGCCATCTAGATAGCCTAGACTTTGACAATACATGAAACGGACCATCAAATATTTCCTCACTGGACGCGCCACGCAATTTACCATCTCAGAAAGACTGACAGACAACCATACTCGCCCACTGGAGCAGCCAGTCACAGCAGACGATATAGAACACAAACACCAAAAGTTCAGGAAAAAACTGTAGGACCAGATGCATTCGTAACATGGTCCTCAAGGCACTTTCTGGATTAGCAATTGAACCCCTATCAAACTTATTCATCACCAGTCTACAGCTCGGGTACGTCCCGCGGGCTTGGAAGCTTGGCAAATCGGCCATCCAAACAACTAGCTGCTGCCCCATCTCACTATCCTCAGCGATCTCCAGGCTTTTCATCGGCAACGTCCTTCCCAGTACGCAGGGCTGATTCCGCCCTGAGTATACCATCTATGACCAGCTAGTCAGAATGATCAGCGCCATCCAAGATAACTCCTCCCCGAAATACCCAAAGCATCTTAACCCGTTCCGAAAAGCGTTCGACTCTGTCTGGCACAAGGGCCTCAGATCTCACTTATCCCCAAGCATCATAAAACTCACAATTCTTGGACGGTTGCACAGCGCAAGTCCAAGTCTGCCAGCATCTGTCGGCACCCTTCCAACTGTATCCCGGTATCCTCCAGGACTCCGCCATAAGGTCATTACTATATATCCTATTTGCTAAAGACACTCCGTATCTCCCACCCCCAGCACTTGCTACATTAGACAGTGGGACTGTCCGAGCATCCAGACGATACGGCGTGCTGAGTCTACGCTGAACCTCACCAGCAAGTCCGACCGAGACTCCGGAATGTTTTACAGTCACTCATTAGCTGCTGTAACAAATGCAGAATTTCAGTAAACGCAGACAAAACTTAACTCTGCATTTCCAAAGCCACAGGACAAAATATGAGACACTTCTTTCAGACCCCTGTTCACGTAGATCCTTCAAACATTACTCCAAAGCGTAATTGCATGTATCTTGGCGTCCCGCTTGACTCAAAATTAACCTGGCAACAGTAGGCCTACATAAAAATAACTACTGTCCAAGCCAGAAAACGTATCCGAGCATTCAGACTCCTTGGCAAAAATAACCGCCAGACACTTAGCAGGATCTACACGCATGCCTATTCTCCATCCTAGCGTATGAACACCCGATCCTGTGCCGACTGCCAAACGATGACCGCCTGAGACCCTTCAGAATAATAGAACGGTAACCTCTCAGAATAATTAACTGCCACCCCCACTCACCAAAAACCCAAACCAGCAAACAGATCACTGTAAGCAATGAATACGCACTTATACACACTAAACAAAATATGCGCAAAGAACGCCAGAATCCGAAAGTACTAGAAGGAAGAGTAAGTTCAACGCGCACGTGCGTCTGTGTTTGAGTGTATGTGTGTGTGTGTGTGTGTGTGTGAAATTCAATATTTGACAACACACATTGAACTATGTTCATTCAGAGTTATCTGTAGGTCATATAATAATTTGCAATAGCACTAACTCAGCGATTACAAGAACTGCAACACGTGTCGAACAAGTGAGAGAGGCATCATTCGGAAACAGTCTCCCACACTTGTCTACATAATCCAATGTTTATTAACAGTCTTATTACAACAGACTTTGGAGATGCTGAAGCAAAGAACTGACGATTGATGTAATATGAAATGAGAAATGCTGATGAAAATGTAAATGGGCAAATCAGAATAGTCCTGGTTTCAAACATAAGAGTGTCATTTACAAACATTTGAAACTCGAAATCAAGACAGATGTAAAGCCTTATACAGGGCCGCAACGAAAACTGGGAACAGGACAAGATAGCTTCTTAAATCGTTCCTAACAAGCGTTAAAGTAATTAACAGTTCGTTAGGTTTCCCAATATATTATTTCCATTAAATAAATTCGATAGCTAAGAATCGATAAAGGTTAATTAAATCGTAATGACAGATACTATGCTAAGCATGTTCCGAAACTGGCATAACTAACAAATTCCTCTGAATACTCATGCCCTTCTATTCAACATTTGTATTAAGAAAGCTAGTTGTTTTTTAGGAGCAACTCATTATATATTACCGTGTGTATTTTCAGGTGTTTACTTCGCCAAATTTTAATTATTATTACAAAAGAAAACATGTAATATGATTGATGTCGCTATTAATTTTTCAATGTTTTTTCTCGGAAGGCGAACTTAACGACTTTAGATAAAGGCCCAGACACTGTGGCCTCTCTAGTTAGGTCACCATAATTATAAGATAACCTGCTCTTCACTGGTTAAACTTTACCTCTCAACTGACACGAATTCGAAATTGTGTCAAGAGACGTAAAGTAAGGCATATAATTTGTAAACCTGAAAATCATAAACAATGTAATTTGCAATACCGTCTTCCTTAAAAATTACGTTAAAATTTATTCGTTTCTTATTTATTTTCCAATATTTCGTTGGTTTTATAGATAGTTACAAAATTGTTATAATTCTTTTACAGGTTGTAAAGAAACGTAGTAACGTCATCGCGACAGTAAGCTGTGTTCAGTTGCGTAAAATGCATATGAATATTACAAAAATTATCTAATCTACAGTGATAGATATTCTTTTCACATGCCCCACTTAACTAATAGAATAGGTGATTGTAACTTGTTTTCTGACAAGACTTTGAAATTGTTACTTTACACTTGAATGAACTTGTATCCAAGTCTTTCTGTATAGGTTGATACAACAGCTGTAGAAAACTACGACAGACCAAGATGTTTGTGTTTATATTGCCAGATTCGTTCGATAAATTATCACTTGCTCCTTCTACGCTATGCTACGCTTTATTCTACACTCTATATTCAGTAATGAACTTATTTACGATCCAGCTAACAGCACAAGATTTTTTAAATCTATCTAAATACATTCAGCTATTCTGTAACAGATTTGGAAGCAACTATAACTGTCTGCGGCTACACTACGACGTTTCCTGCACTCACAATTGCGGAACCAAATTATTTGAAAAATGTTTTTTTTCTAAACACTTTAGCAGATTATTAGCATTGTACTATTTAAGTACACAGTATTGTCGGATATTCCAATGGAAAAGAACATTCTCCATTGTCTTCATTTCTCAATGCTCAAATATTTCAGTGCTAATAATTTTTAATTGTTTTTTTTTTGGGGGGGGGGAGAAGATTGCAGACTACTGAGGAAACAATGGAAGCATAAACTTCAATTCATCTGTACACGAAAACAGACAATACAAAGAACTAAAAGTTGTCATCGAGTTTGAAAAGTCATTTTGAAAAAATTTCAAAAGCCGCACTGTTTAATTATCAGAGAATCTGTAAACAGCTATCTGTCTCTTCCTCTGTCTGTTTCTCTGTCTATCTGTTTCTCACTCTCTCTCTCTCTCTCTCTCTCTCTCTCTCTCTCTCTCTCTCTTTCTATCTATCTATGTGTCTCTTCTCTCAGTCGCATTTAAAGCTCGTGTTTCAGTCTCCTGGAAAGTATTGGAACTGGTTATTAGCCAACACTACTTAAAAAAATATATATACTTATACTTCCGTGATGAAAATCGATGCAAGGAGATTTAATTCTATTAGACCCAAGCCCGAGTAGGATTGCCCAAAATAAATTTTTATTAACAATTACGATTAATTGTTGCCTTAAGCTTTCACGGTCGGCGCGTAGTTATTAACACTTTCCGTGCTATTAGGCCGTGGTCCGGTGTTAGAATTAGCAAACGTTTCACCCACTCCATCGGTGGTCATCTCCAATGCTGAAAGTACTGAATTACTGACAAAGATCTCAGTCAGTAAAACCACAGTACTGGGTCTTAGCCACAGTACTGAGCCTTAGCCAAGTACTGTGGTTTTACTGACTGAGACATTTGTCAGTCCTTCCAGCACTGAAGATGGCCACCAATGGAGTGGCTGAAACGTTTGCTAATTCTAACACCGGACCACGGCCTGATAGCACGGAAAGTGTTAGTAATTACGTTTAAGTTATTATCACCTAACAGAGGGACTTGTATGAATGAACCTAGACAATCAACTACAGTATCTGAAAAAATAATTTCTGAATATTAATTTGAACGTAAAAATTGTCCTGATAAAAGCCTTTGTTAAGAAAGTTCTTTATTCGTTTGATCTAGTTAATTCGGTCTGCAGTATACTGTTGTACAAATATCTGTTATAGACCGTTGTTGTTTCTTGTAAAATTTTGTTTGTCATATTTCAGTAAACCTGTAACATTCTGCAAAAGTACACAGTTTTTAAACTAAAGAACCTGTTGACAATGGTGCAATCCAAAGCTATTCAACTGTAACTGTAAAATCCCACGAAGTAAAGTTCGTAGTGGAAAAAATTTTAATGCAACTTCATATAAAATATCTAAGCTGGCTACACATATTTACGCATAAATTGAATTTAAACACAACCCTAATTTATCTAACGATAAATTAGGGTTGTGTTTAAATTCAAGACAAAGATTAATGACTTAAGATACATTATTAACTTAACCATGTATAAAAACGTTAGCAACAGATAATGTTAGGCTGCAACTTATCTCAACTCAGTTTAACAAGTCCTTATCTTAATTAATAAGCAATGATGCTAATAATAGTAAATTAAAAAATAGCAGTTGTTGCATGAGTTAATGCTCAAGTATATATAACGTATTATATATTGTGTTTTTCCTAATGAACACAAACAAAGAAATAGCCGACTATTTAAACCTATATTTCTAAAACTGTCATGTTCGTATCTAGTACAAACTGTTCAGTATTACGTAATGCGTTGAATATGTATGAGCAAAACAGATTTCTTATGTTGTTGTCCTTCAGGGTCACTGAATAAGTAGAATTATTTCATTATCTTGACAATTTAAAATATCTCTAGAAAAATTACTTAGTATCTAAGTTATTAAACGGATGAAAAAATAAAAGCTTGGAGACTGTTGAAAATAGTTTAACCTAATTTATGAATTAACCTACTCTAAACAGAAAAAAACAAGAAATGTTATATAATTAAAGATTTTTATTTCTAACATAATTACAGTGATATGTGTATTTTATTGTCTTTCGCATACTTTCTCTGTTTTTATTTTTCCACGACTGCCTCACTCCATCTGTTTAGCCGATTTCTCTCTGTCTCTGTCTGTCTCTCTCCCTCTCTCTCACTCTCTTCCACTCTCTCCTATCTCTCTCTCTCCCTCTCCTCTCTCTCCCCTCCTCTCTCTCTCTCTCTCTCTCTCTCTCTTCCTCGTCTGTCTCTACATATTCCTTTTGTAAAACATAATTTTAACAAATTTTTGTCGGTACCTTAAGTGTTTCTTCCCTCCCAAGTAGTATTAAAACACAAGACATTTATACCATTTACGCTACAAAAATGATTTTAATATTTGTAGACAGTCACACTTCCTGTATCCAGGTGACAGTCTCAAAGTTAATTTAATTTCAAAACAAATTTTTAGGAAAACTTAATCAGAAGTAAGAATAATTTTCCAAGGATCAATATTTTAAGGTATGAGCTGTTTTAAATTTAAATATGATACAACAGTTTAACGGACTAAAAGTTATAATAATTCATACATCCCTCTCTTTTATTCCTGTCTTTTTGTGGCACCGAGTCTCAGAAATTAAAGAGGAAATCGAATGAAACAAATGAATATAATGGCATAAGACAAAACTGCTTTCTCTGAAGGGGATAATATATATTCGTAAAAATGACTAGGGTTATAAAGTATTTTATACACTATCATCCAGTTCTGCTAAAATAATGTCGAAATGTGATCAACCTTAAATTTAGTATATATAAGCCGTATATTAAATAAATAAATCTCTGCCTAATTATGAAATTCAATTCTCGCATCACATTGTTTTGATTTTTTGAAGAAACACTAGCATACCGATAATTTCACATAATATGAATAATAAAATATGATAATTAAAATAGCTTTAGCGTATAAATGGTAAAAATAGTTTAAAAGCGTATCTGTCAAATGTAACATTATCAGATTCTAGCAGACATTATCATAATGGAACTACAAACTAAGTAAAAAACGGGTTATGTAATAACGGCACAATTTGTTTAATTTAAAAAAATGTAGACTATTAATTAAATTCCTAATTCGCCGTACTTACGTTTAATACTGTACCATTTACTCGAACACGTTCGTAATAATCCACATTCTGCCACTCCTACTTGTAACACACACACATACACACACGCACACTATCCACAATTTAATATAATAGCGAAAGAACTCACGATTAGAAATAGACATACACAACTGCGAGAACTTATAAACAGATACAAAAACACGGATGAAGTGTTGACAAAGTCTTAGTTGCAACACCGTAATCACTACCATTAACGTGGCAAAAAACGTTTACCACTTGCATTATTGAAACGTAACTAAGTTGAAAAGAAAATTATTCTTTAAGTCACAACTTTATTTTGCAGTGTTATAAAATCATGACTACGCTATCAGAAAGCAAGCAGAAGATACTCGAAAGGTAACAATGCAACCATTGTTGTCGTTACTGTTCCATAGTATCATTTCCACAACGTAGCCAATAGCATACAGAAGGTAAATCAGTAGTGTGTGTGTGTGTGTGTGTGTGTGTGTGTGTGCGTGTGCGCAGAAAAGTAACTGTATTAAGTTTTTTACGTCGTCTGTCTGTCTTCAATTCTTCTTGGTCGCCACATAGCCTTCTTCTAAGGGCAACACTATTCTGGTAGATTTCTTATAGGTTTCTCTACTCTCCTTTTCAGCGGGTGTCCATTCCATAATCGTCGTTGGTCATCTTAGATCATTTGTTTGTTTCTTTCTGCATGTAACCATTCCTTTTGGATCTCACTATCTATGTTCATGTCCGTGTTCATTGTTTCTCTTATGGTTTCGTTCCTAACCCTTTCCAATCAAGTTAGTACATGTACATAACTTTGTCTGTAATATTCCATCTCCGTTGTCTCTTATTAAACAACAATTACTAGAATAGGCAATCAAACGATGTAAACATTTTATTTACTTTAACAATATATGTAATAACACTGTGAATCCATTTAATATACTTTAACACCTTGTTACACAACTTTGTGAAAAAACGAAGCTCATTTGTGTACAGGAATAATTTTAATGTCTAAATTAATGTAATAAGAATTTGTTATATTTTGTTTACATGAAGTATCTTAGTTGTACTTAAGAACGTGGGCTACCACGAATAACTGTTCGGCCAGTATGGTTACATGTACTCGAGCATGACATATGACATGGTAATATGACAAGTACACAAGATGAGAAATGAGTACTACCTACACACTATACATTCGTATATTGACAACTGCGTACTCATTAACCAACCAGGGCGCAGCACACAATAGAGTGATACAGTACGGCTGGGTGCGTCAGCTTATTTGAAAGCTTATTAACGTACCACAGTTTCGTGGGTCTTGAAATTTCATTTATTCTTGATCAAAATTAACAAATAATGTTTTCAGTAAATTTTCTAAATAAACGTAATTCATTACTAAAAATGTCACTGTTATAAATCAAAGAAAACAAAATGCTTAGCAAAAACCAAGAATCGGTATAGAGAACCATACATGACTTCCATGTTCTAAGATTTATATTTAAAATCATTTACTTGAATTCGGTTTGGTAATTTCTGAAAAAATATTCCCCGCCTTGTTCTGAAGAAATTACGTATTAGCTAAAATGGTACCCCCATGTCAGGTGGGTGAAGACTATCCTCAACCTTCGTGAGGAAGGACTGTACTTTTGGATAAATGTTTAAATGTTTGTACGTGAACGAAGAGCTGGCCAAAGGGAGCTGTGATCTGATTCCTATAATGAAATTGGACTCTCGCTACGAGTAATGGCCAAGGGTGAATGATGTCTACAGTGTTATATAATTCTTTCCTGCCAATACTATACGTACAAGTCTTTTTTTTTTAAATCCAGTCTTTATTTCTTTTCATTCTGTTCACCCATATAATTATAAATGTCTCAGCAAAACATTTCTTCCTTAATACATTTGTGTCTTCTGTTTAACACCCACCATTCTGATCCGTGTCATAACTCTATATTCCACACAGGCTAGTAAATATCTAGACATCAGGGAGGTCAATATATTTTCCAGGAAGGGCAAAAAATTTTCCAGAGGAGAAAAATATTTATATATTTTTCATACATACACACATGCACTTATTAGTTTGTAATTCTTACACCATAATAGAAATAAGTACACAGATTGTATTAATTTATTAAAACATTTATTGCTTTAAAATATGCATAAAATTATTGGCTTGTAAAAGTTAATGTTTGATCTCCATTAAGTAGTCCTCAAGTTTCCGAAGTCTTAATATTATGATGTCCGTAATCAAAACATCAGAGCAGGTTTTAGTGTGCATGAGGGTACACCGTGGAGAAAAATTTTCAACATCCCCTATGGAGCGTTGTTCAAGAGTAAAGCTGCGAATCTGCAATGTACGTTTCACAGAACAAACACGCGGAAAAGAAGAAGTGCTACGAAGTCGTTCATGAACACTGAGCATCTTGCGGAGGGGTCATTCCCTAAAAACGAAAAGTCTGTCTATGAACCGTTCCTCTGTAAACACGTGCAGTTACATTGGCCAGCGATCCACAGGAAGCAAATCGCTATCCACGCTGGACACCTTTTTCTGCTTGCACGCGTTGTGTTGGTGTGGGTTTCGGCACTTTTCATTTAAAATGCGTGCAAAAGTAAGAAAATAAACATGAATGAGGCCAGAGATAACGCGAATTGTGTGTGTGTGTTTGTGTGTGTGTGTCCTACCTGCCTTTTTATTGCGGTAATCACAATAATAAAACTTTGGGAAATAAACATTATAATTGAAATATGCTTGCCTGCCAGGAACGATATATTTTTACTCATACATGATTTAAATTAAAATGAAAAAATTATAATTTTATTGCCTGGCAACAAAATTATTTTATTTTTAACAATTACCATTGCTTGAAAACGTTTAATAGAATTTTCAAGTACTTTACTCTTGTTAAAACGTAAAACGTTGCAAGTAAACTATCCCTTGACACACAGACACACAAACAGACACTTTTCGAAAAATGACTTTTCTTCATGTTTTGAGGGTAGTGCAATCAGAATCAGCCCTTACTCGAACACGATTTTTTTCGCCATCACCATACTTCCATTTCCTTATGGAACATGGAAGTAAAATTACTCTTGTTAAAACATCAAATGTTGCAGGTAAACTACCCCTTCCCCTTAACCGATCTGCACCAAAATCAATAGGTGTCCTCTACAATTCAGGGTTGTATACAACAAATTATTTGATTCTATTTGAATTTGCGGAAGTTATCGTTTGCCATAGAAAAATTCTACCCACACACACACAAACACACACTTTTCGAAAAATGACTTTTCTTCATGTTTTGAGGGTAGTACAATCAGAATCAACCCTAATCTCGAACACGATTTTTTTTGCCATCACCATACTTTTATTGCCTTATGGGACATGGAAGTAAAAAAATGAATAGCAGTCGAGTTTTTAAAATTAAATTTTATTAAAAAAAGACGTAAATATCATGTTATTAAATATAACGATTCGATGGAACTATTCACTTCTATACAGGCTCTATAAAATACTTGTGTTGAGAAACAAGGTTCTCGTTTCTTGCGATAACAATGAGATATTGAAACACGTCACGAATTCAACGGCCTCTAAGTGTACAAGGTGCTGCACATAGTTCATGTCGGGCTGCCAACGTTTGTAAAATTTACATTTTTTATTAGAATTACACTTAATGTAATTATATGCGTGAAATCTATTTTTACAAACTATTCTAGTTTCTGATTACATAACGTATATTACATTTGAACATCGTCAATTACAAACAACGAATCGGACAACAGAAAGAACAAATTACTTTTTTGTTATAACTTTTAAATCGTTACTAGTGTAAAACGTATTAAATCCTTTCACTGAAATACAGTTTTACATCAAGTATAAGACGCAACGAAGTGTATTAACGGAGAAATTTGTGCGTTTCTGCTCGATAACTCATCGTATTCACTGCAATTGTAACTTAATATTCTCTATAATACTTTAATAACTAAACACCACAATTTTTCATATTTTCAAGTTGCATCAACACCTATTAAATATTTCCAGTAAACTGTCAAATCTTATAATAATCGCCGTTAAGGGGGTACTAACATACAGCGTCGTAAAAATCACACATTATTTTTTATTTTAATGCTATCATAAGTAAAGTTTGTGTACATGCTTAGTATAGTCTGACTTAAAAGAGCACACGACACAGAACACTTTTTTCAATATTTTTATTCTCCACAAATATTTACGTATTGTTAAAAATAATCTTATAGATTATCATGAACGAGGTACCTTTTCACACTAATTTGTCACCATATTATTCTGAATTTTGTTGTTTTTTTGTAAACAAGAACAATAGTAACAAACTGAATCTATCAGATATTATATTATATGCTTATAAGTTATTATGTTATAATAAAAATGAAAACATTGAATTAATGCAATAATTTTTTAAAATATTTCTTTACTATTATATTTTTTATTAATACATGGCTTAATAGAACATTTCTAAATGATTCAGATTGTTTTAACGTGCATAAAAATAACCTACAAAAAATTGCATGTCATTAGGTTGAATTGTTTATGAGGAAAAGTGCATTTAATAAAAATGAAGTTTCCGGAAAATGGCAAAAAAATGCTGCATATTTGTAACATATTTCTTTTTTCTGACCTATTTTATTTAATTCTTAGTGCTCATCTGCTACATAATTAGTTTCCTTTTGTTTTCTTCATCGTGTTTGCTCTTAGCTGCTTTTCTTTTTAGTCTACTTTCTTGTTCGACACTGCATTTAGCCCTGAGATCCACTTTGTTTTGGGTTTCCTCTAACTGGCTCTTTTTGCATTGACATAATGTATTTTATCCTTTGCGGCAAAGAAATGTTGCGGGCGATCTTCACATGAAGCTTTGTGCAGGAAAGTTGCCTTCACTGCTTTCCTCATGTTATCTACGTTATTTAGATTATGCATTAGCTTTTCTATTATAATATTGCAGCGAATCTATATGCTTATCAGTAAGACGACCTTTTCCTCATAACCCCTGCTATCATCAAGCATTTTCCCTTTAATCATTTCTTAATTTCATAACGTCTACACTTTCACAAACAATGTTACGTAGAACGACGTTTTGTTATCTTGTCATCGAATTTTCTTTATAAGACCAACGAATATTACTACGTAGCATATTGAAGCAAGATTACAAACACTACCACAAAAAAACAAAGTTTTCAAACGATTCAAGAAGCGAAACAGCTAAAAAGCTACTTCTTTGTAGCCAATCAAACTGTGTAGGCAACATGTAAAAAAATAAAGCAGCCTAATAAAAAACCAAATGCTTCTACAAAAAGCGTAAAATATCAAGTCCTGTAAAAAGATTGTAGCTCCCTGATGCAGACATTTATATGCGTAGTACTTTAAAGCATAAATAGCTCAAAGACAGTGTTAAACGTAGAATTTTGTGAAAAACATTTTTATGCATATTCTGTAAATTATTATGAATTCAGAAACACAAAAAACAAAATTTCGATAAATTTTTAAATTTTTCATGTTAATGTCCCCATCCCCACCCCCTACTATTAACTCAGATCGTTCCATCCGATATTCTCTACTTGGTAAACTTACAATCTACTAACTATATTTCTAAATATTTTAAATATAGTTTTAGATAGATTTTTAACCATTAGCTAATTAACGTCGATTACAGTTCCACAACAATATGAACTCTCAACTACTAATAACCACGTTTACTGAATATGCTCATAGAAGTTTGACTGAGTATGCACACTCAGACAAAATAATATATAAGTTGTGAAATTCTAAAAGTACAAAGTTGTTCTATAAGAAATTGCACTGCTGCTGTAAAAGCGAGATGTTCGATAATTATGCCCCAATTCATTTTACGATCCATTTATTTTCATTTACTTCATTCATTTTTAGTCAGGCCTTATTACCTATAAAGTTTAAATACGTAATTATTGCATAATGTAAGTGGCATTTACTGCTACAGTGCGCGTATCACAGGGATCAAATAATTTTACAATATACCCTTCCCTGAAATATATTTATTGGAGACATTGTTCCTCATGAGCTCATAGTTCCTAGTAAGGTTACATAAACATAGTTCAAACCGGAAAAGGCCATTGTCATTTGTTCTCATTTTGTGTTAATAATGATGATTTTTAAATGTTCGCATATTCAGTAAAATATAGGCCTATGTAAGATTTGAGGTTACATACCGTACTAACAATGTGATGTATCACTTGAGATGTGGCCACTAGACAACAACAAAAGGACAAGTAATAATAACACTACACTAAACTTTTCATTACATTACAAGAAGTGTAATTCTTAATCCGTATTAACAAGTAAGTGTAAGGCTACAGCTTCATTAACTCCACATTTTGCGACTCCTTTCGCGAGGTAACATTACGTCAAGTAAAGCTAGTGGAAATTGAAGGTCGCATAACAGCGTTTCTAGAATGATGATTTTATTTATAACAATAATTAGTACTTGTTATACATCCATATCAACTTTCACTGACGGAAAGCGCAAATTAAGTGGTGAGGTCAACTGCAGCATCGCATGTATACTGAATACACAGGTGCTCTCTAATTTGGTCCCACAAAACGGTGAAATTTTGTACTACACAGTATGCAATTTATTGTATTTTCACTCACGTGCAAACAAATGCACTTGTTCTTACTGTGAACACATAGGAAACATGTGGATTTTATAGCAAGTTGATTCCGGTAAAGTTATATCATTTTGATATCTAATCTTAGAGGAAATTTTTTGACATATCAGTACGTCTCTGTTTTTTGTCGACTTCGATCTAACCTCTGCGAATCATTTAACCTTTACATCGCCGTCGTACAATAGTAATTTTTAATTTACAATCATGCACTGTACAGCTAGTAGTATTGGCTGCTATATAGCTTTACGTAAATCGTCTTAAAGTAAGAGGTGGCTTCTCTGCCGATTTCACTGGGCTTGGTCAGATCTGTATCATCGTTTTATGTACAACTAAACAAGGAATCGATTTTTTCAAATTTTTAAGCAAATAATTTATTGCAATACCCTTAGTCCTTCACAGTAGCTGTAATATTATTGTTGCGACGACCACACAGATCGTCGTGTTGTACAGTGGAAACAAAATAACTGACACCAATTAATTCACTAACAAAAACTTCAATTTGACTCAAACAGCAGTTAGAAATCATCAGCCCACTTTTTCACAATAATTCAAATTAAATTTGCCCAACACACAAAAGTATGTCAACTTCTTACAGTTTTGAACTAACTAACACAATAATCACATTCCACATTCCTCGATGCTGGTAGACTAGACGAGTAACGAGAGGCTTCGCGAACAATTCAGAGGGTTACGTAATTCTCCCGTGCAGTCACTCAGCGATGCGGTACTATCTATTTCCTCAGCGTAGCAATATAATGCAACGTTCTTTTAGACACCCTAAAGCAGTCTAAATGTTTTTGTTAAAAAAAATGTATGTTGACTACATTTATCGCCTAACCGATTTTGTTAAATAAATTTAAAAATGTATAATTAGAAAGTGCACTTATAATTTGATAGATGGTGCAATCAAATTATGTTCCAATTGTTGTTGCTGAAAGGCTGTACGACGCGAGTACGTATACACTTACTTTAGTACCGACTGAAACTAAGGGCGATGTCTACACACACGGACCTCTGAGGCACGGACTCCGCGCTGTAATACTTCTAAAATATTACTAAAATTCTAAATTATGACTAAAATAAGCATCGACGCGTAATTTAATTTTCTGTCTTTCTGTAAAAAACAGACCGGTATGAGTAGGCGAATGCGGTGTAGCAAATTCAGACTAGCTGCTTATACGATACACAAAGAAAGCACTATGGTCAGCACTGTACTTCAGCCGCCTAAAATTATTCCGCGTCTTATCATAAGAACTTATTTCCACAGATGAAATCAATCTGACAACCTGGTGAAGTTTGTATTTTTATTCTTTTGGCTGCTCCCAAGGACCGAATCCTTCAGCTCCAGATTAGCTGCTAGTGTCCTACCCTTTGGTCTACTAATACATATTTTCTGTCTGTATAAACGCTATGTGTAATTCTTATGTAACACGCGTAAACTATTTTGTGAAATACTTTTTCCTCGAGTTTCCATAATTACTAATTTAAGAAATGTGTACATTGCAGGCTTACTTGTTTGATGACTTGTATTACGTTTATTAAGTCAATCAATCTTATTAGATCTTTCGTTCTCTAAAACCTATACGTCAACCAAAAAGATAATTGTAATAGTTTTAACTACGTGTGTAATACAACTAAACGATACCTAAACTAAATTCTACATATTCATGAAAACGTCTGTATTAGTGTGCTCTTCGTAAACTGAAATGTTTCGAAAAATAGTCAACGAGAAAAGAGCTTATAGATTCGTGAAGAGTAGGTCACAAGTTGTATAAAATAATATCAAACAATACAACAACAAAAAATAAAAAAGTATAGGGTAGTTGGCTGCTTAAAACTACTCCTTACAAGCGCATTTCCAAACGATTTCTGCCTTAGAAGCCAAATGACTGAAATATTACGAAAGCCCTTTTAGAGTAGAGGGTATCTTTTACATGCATGAGATCGGAATATATGTATTAATTAACTCTATTGTACTGTTGCCAGTGATGATGTATGGTATGTTATTTTTCCAGCGGCGTGTATGAGCCAGACATGTTAATAAAAAACCAACAAGATACGTTGACTAGCCTGATCATCAGAATCTGCAGCTTTACTGTCTGTTGCTCAGGCATCGAGCAAACTCTAACCACATTATGAATCATATGCTTCGTAAAGCGTTTATACTAAGCATCTAAATATTTAAATAATTTCCTGTTGGCTGAATGTTGTTTATCTATTGTTGTGAACCATAACTTGGTTTTCCCAGCACATTATACCAGTCCCTTTACTTACTGCAAATAATAACTTTAAAGGAATTAATTTCTTAAAACATATTATTTCCCCTCCTTTCTAATAGATGATTATAGCTACTACGTTTATAAACCTTCAAAAATCTTTTTCATTATCACGCTTGACTTAAGTGCAAAGAACCTATGTATGAAATACTAATAATTCTGCGTAGTTCAAATGACTTCATTGACTTTTCTAAGTATCTCTGTACCGGTAATGATTTTAAAAGACGCACGTCACTCCTCAGGTACAATACTGTATCCTGTATTATTATTATTATTATTAATAATACTATTACTATTATAATTCTTAAATTTTATGAAGGCTTTTGACAAACTGACGCACTGTATCTTTATGAAAAAGTTATGAAATTTTTGTTATTTTGGTCTCTGTCCTCAACTTATCCGATGGAGCGCATCTTACCTTCATCAGCAGTTGTTTCCAGTGAGATTTGTTAGAATAGTCTCCAAAAGTTTGTAGCGACGTCAGAAGTTTCGCAAGGTTCCTCTTTAGAACGTCTCTTTCTTCTGATCTTTATAAATGACATAACGTCGGTCCTAATTTGTGACAAGAAAATATTATTGAATGAGATAAATATCGTCGTTCCCATTAATGGAAGGGATAATGATCTTGCTCCTCAGCAGTGCGGCTTAGATGAAGCTGCAGAGTGGTTTCGGAGGAATTGTATGATTCTTAACCAAACAAAATAACAATTTCCACGTACATTCGGAAGATTAACCCATCGTATTTTGCTTATCCGATCGACGCCGTGACAAATCGGAGGAAAAATTCGATGTCAGATCTGGTGGGAGTTCTTATGCACTCGAAGTTCCTCTTCCCCTGGCACACTGACAGCGTTGTTCAAAGGCCAGAAAAAATTTGGGTCTTATTAAATGAATTGGAAGCATATCAAGAAAATGGTGTCTTGTTTATTTATAAATCGGTGGTAAGTAGTGACTAGAATATGCTTCTGTTACCTGGAACCGAAACTTTGATTACTGTAGTAAGTCAATTTAGAGGGTTCAGAGGAGTTTCTTATCGTAGATAACCAAGAAATTTGGATCGGTGGATCAAGATTATGGAAGCTTTTGATCTTACTCCACTTTTAACCACAAAATACATTGACTTACTCTTTCTCTATAGTGTCTTTTACCGACTTAACAGATTAGTCTTGAGTATCGGTTTAAAAGTATTTAGCTACGCAACACGTGCAAAGCCTAGGTTCATGTAGTTTGATTGGTAGGCCCAAGTGTCTTGATAACGTTGTCAAACTCTATGGCGACAGACTCGACTGCTGTATTGACACAAAGGAATTTCGCTCTGTATTTGAAACTGAAATTTTCTGACTCACCTTATTTTGACTTGCCATATTCATTTCGCGGAGTCGACTAATAATGTAGGCTACATCACTCTTCACGTTCCACCTTTCTTCTTCCAACAGACAACTCAAAAATCCTTTAGAGATAATAGTTTTAACAAGTGTGATATACCAAGGTTGGAGATCGACCGTTTTGCCCCCCCCCCCCCGTTCTATTTGGTGTCACTTCTATCTCCCAGAGTTGGGTGAGGGTGTCTACAGAGTTGGCTGAGGGTGAGCGGAAACCCTGCGCAAAAAAATTATTATTTTTTCCCGTTTAGGTTACTACGGACGATCTAAAATAAAAATTCAAGACAAAAATTAGATAAATTTTCCACATATAAATAAAGGTGTGAGACAAGCTTACAAGAAAACATCTCTACACTGTAAATTTAACACTCTGCCAATCTACTTTAAATGACATTAAATTTGCGTCTTTGAAATGCGTTTTTGATCCTTACAGTGCGTCTCGTACTGTGGAAAGCAAAACATATTTACAAAAGAAACTTTCAACAATAACAATGCTCAATAGAAAATAACTGTCTATTCAAAAAATAGGCTACTCAGGAATTATAAACAGAAAATTAGAAACAAACATTATATGTACATTAATAATTTTTTGTTACTGAATAGATAATAGTTACAGTAATTGATTATAATATATAAAATATGTATAGAAAATAAATATAAAAACTTTATTCTACTTTTATTTTTGTGTATTCTTCTTAAGAAATTATCGCCAATCGGATAAACCTCATTGGTTGCGACATTGCCTTTGAGCAAAGTTAAGGCTCAAAGGCTACGAGTAAAATAAGGTTTTTATATGTTAGTAATTAAGGGTATCTAGTTACGAGTTAATAATTAAGGGTTATTAAGGATTTTTAATACTAGTTTAAATGTGCTTTCCGGCGCGTTTACAAAATGATTCGTTTTAATTTTTTACAGTAGGCCTAAATGTTTCTATGGTGTATGTTTCACATACATAAAAATCACGTAATTTACACACTGATTTCTTTATATATTAACATGTGAACAAAAGTTAAGATGAGAATTCACACTACAAGGACTTTTAGAATTCTAAAAATATATAATTCTAAAATAAGTACATAACGGAATTGAAATGAAGGTAGGCTAATGATACACTATAAAGTGTTTTCTTCATACTAGTATGGAACCAACAATAAAGCGATGTTTCTTAATGAAAAAATTTAGTCACATTAAAATGTAAATAATCGACTCAAGCCACGCGACTTTATGAGCGTATATCTATCGATTAAATCCATAAACAAGTCTAAAATGAAGTATTTTTTTCTAAACAAATTGTATTTGAATCATATATTTTAACAGTGTAAAAGATAATATTAAACCACTGCTTTGAACCACCCACACCGATCCTGTGCCACCAGTACCACCAGTACAAGTCTCAGTGTTACAGACCAATTAATTCCGTTTAGGTTAATTTTTATGTTCGTGTGTTTCCAAATATTTCTTAATCTTCTCTTTGCTAATGCTATCGGTACCAGAAGTGTGCAAGACTAAGGTGCGCAGTATACGTGTATAAACACATGTTCAACGTAATGCTGTCAATAATAGGGCTTTATACTTTGACTTAACAACAGTGAAAGGAATGTGTTTAAATGAAGATTTTACCACAAGAATTGATTGACAAATTATCTTGATGCTTTGTAGCTGTCCTTTAGTTTTCAGAATATGGTTCTTCTGATATAATAAATTGTATTTCAGTACTAAGCTGAAAAGTTTACTAAAGGACTTTGTTGCTGAATAATGTCCAAATTAGGATGTACCTATCAACTGCCTTAGACCTATTGTGTTTTAAGTATTATATTCCCTATATTATATTAATATGGGTTTGTGCATTACAAAATAAATCTATTATATTATGTAAAACTTTCATTAAAACTTATAACGTGGTTTTAGATATATCTTGTTTATTACATTACTGTATTAATTTGTATAAAGCAAATAATACAATAATATAAATATTTCACATTTTTACTAGTTATTTTACCCTGTTTCCTAGAACTCCACAGGCCCTCGCAAACAACCGGCCTGGGACCGTATCATTTAGGGGTTCTGCTCTATTTAGGACTATTTAGTATGTAAATTTACTCATACAAACAATAAATCTACTCATACTTTGCCGTTCTTTAAAAATATTGTGGACTGTATTATATAATGTGTATATTGGTATATTTTTTAAAACAATTATGAAATAAACACATTTCCGTGTCTTGTGAATTGTACTCATTTATAACACTACACGTATTTACTAAGCATGAGATATTCGTTTCCAAGGATGCTTGTATTTTAACATTACACAAATGATTGTTAGAGAATATGGGAATAACGTTCTCATCATTTAATAGAGTTTTGGAATCAACAGGCAGTACACATATGCATGCTTCTACCAGTGAAAACTGAAACATGAATAACAGCGTAATCAGCTCGCTCAAACTGAATGTGCTTTGTGGCGTCCGATAAAGCTTAGTACGGTTCGATTACTACCGTACACAAATGGACAATGAGTGCTTAATGAGTATCGTTATCGACAGTGCACTACTCAAATGGCAAACTGCGCTAGCTGCATGATTATCTACTTTGGGTTATATTCCATAGTCTACTGCAATGTCCGTTTATAACATCAAACAATACTAAGGCAGCAAACGTGCATTGTTAGTATTTATATTATTAGCAAGTACATTTATGTTTTTATGTGTGTGGTGTATTTCACAACACTATAAAAAACAATTTAAAAATTTTAAAGTTTTAAAACTTTTAAAAAATGTAAAAGTTTTGATATCGCTGTTGTATACAAGTTGTTTAAAGAAGAAGCAGGGACATGGTGAGGGAAAATAGATCAAAATGGTTTGATCACGTAGAACGTGTGGACCCATCAAGAATACCACACGTACGTGCAAACAATATGCTTGGTGGTAGAAGGCGTCTGGGACGGCCGATGAAAATATGGAGAGATAACTTGTATCAGAGTAAAAGCTGGGAGAGAGAAGAGCGAGAGAGTGTGTAAAAGTGAAGGAGAGAGATATTTTAGTTTTGGGTTTTGACGCTACTATAGATTTTTTCAGAATATTCCTTAGTGTAAAATGACTACTTTTTTAGTTAACACCTTTATACCACCACCTTCTAGAGCTCTGAAGGCAACATTGAGCGACAGACACAAACTTCCACCTTTCCAACTCCCACTGCAGCCTCCTGTTAACGATTCGCTCAAGTGATTTGCATAGCACAATGTCAGTAAGACAGGATGACAGAGAAAACCAACAATGGGGTATTCCAGTTTGTCTTTAGAGTATGAATAATCGTTTCAATTCTCCAGACCGCTAGAAAACGTCCAGAGACCCACGTCTTAAAACGTTTCAATAAAATACCAAAAATGTGGAGTGGAGAATGTCTAAACATAAATATGTGAGTCATCTAAAAGGGCTATTAGATCCCTGAATTCATGGATAATGAAGGCCTGGTTACATGTTTAGTTTTGTCGCTGCTAAAATGTAAATTGTGGTGATCTGAGAGAGATATGGGGGAGGGTTGCCGTTGATAGTGTCGTAAAGAAAACCCCAACACGTAATATAGATATATCCCGTAGATCTGTGAATGCACTCTTCTGAGTTGTATGCCTGTCGAGTAAACGAAGAATTCTTTCTATGGCCTGAACTTGGCTTGAGATTTGTTCAACGGTGGTGCTAGGACACAGAGTAAAAGCACGTGTGTTCCACAAATTTGTCGAGCTTGTTGAAGCACCCATAATGATATCGCTTAACGTTTTTTAAAGGGAAGTTGTTTCTTAATAGTGGAGTCATGCTTCAGCGTTTTCTCTCTCTTCGACTATTTGATAAAAACAGAGCCTTCATCAATACTCCACGAAACCCGCCTACGTTGTGTATTATGCGCTTTTAATTCAGAAGTGCAGATCCGAGCAAAGGCGACCAGGTTATCACTAAATTCTATAAGTAAGAAGTCCGTGCCCCCCGTTATAGTTATATTGATTTAAGGATGTTTCCGGTACGTATGTGATCGAGCATATTTGGATCAGTCCGTTTTAATATTTACATGTGGAAATCGGCGTATTCCTGTCCTGCCTCAGCTAGAAGGCTGTGACTGGAAAGTTATCACTGCCTTCAAGATCCGTGTATACGTATATATTAACGAGATTACAAAATATGGTCTAAGCTGAACAACGTTTGGTAAGAAAAATTATAGTGCGTTTTTCTCTTTACTCAAGATACCCAAGTGAGAAAAATCTCCTACACGCTCACTAACTCTGTGTCTGGAATTTTCACAAAATCTGAATCTGGAATCACAATACATTGCTGCTTCCCCAGATTGTATTGTGAGCGTTAAAGTCGCCGACAGTTATCAAAGAAAGTGGAAATGAGGCTATCAAACGAAGATTCTCGTCACATAAAATGTCGTCCAAATGAGGAAGGCAGACTGGCGTTTCACGACTATAAATACTATTGCTGCCAAGACTGCAATTCAGAGTTTACAGTAGTTATTGGTAGTGTAGATCGGCCCTCCCTGAATTATAATCTCCGTGCGCACGGACTTGAGCTGGAATACTGAATATGATAATATTATATGATAAAAGTGTAACAGATTGACCGTGGTTTTAATAACTTTGTTGTAAACAGATGACGGAAAAGTTGTATTTGGCTATTAATAATTTGAGCTCGTGGTGCTATAAGCGAATCCCATTGCAATTCACGGAAATATAAATATTAGACACTGGCATAAAATTAGGCTGTATCAAATACCAGTTAGTGGTAGTTTAGGCTGAGTGAAGAAGTCTGAGTTAACCTCACTTTTACTGTCAATTTATGACTGACTATGATTTGTTTGATTAGGTTTCTTTTGTTTCGTTAGTAAACTGTCGTTATGGTCAAGCATTTTTATGGCGCCTATTACGTTATCTGTAAATCGTAGCACAGTACGTAGCAGGTTTGTATTTCCATTATACTGTGCATAGTCTGTACAGTCAGCAGCAACTGCTTTGTGAATGGAGATTGCGTTATTCTTATAACAGAAGCATGCAGTAGTGAAGAACCCCGTTCACTGGGCTTTGCGTGTATGCGACCGCCAATGTCTCGCATACGAGTTTGAAACATATTGATGTCATTATGCCGCTCTGTAGGTAAAGAAAACATTTCTCCAAAGAAGAGAAAGCCGATCTGATGCGACGGTAGAGTGTTTGAATATTTGCTCGGTCTTCTTACACAGTATAAAGAATGAGACATCGGCATGTCAGGATATTAGAAAACAGTATGGAGTACAGACCGTCTTTAAGCCAACACGGAAGATCGAGCAGTATTTACGATCGGTAAAGGATGTAGGGATTCGATCTCCTCTTGTGGCATGTACAAAGTGCCTTGCTCGTGTGGACAAGTGTGCAATAGTGCCACAAAGCTTAGCGTCCACACACGTCTTACAGAACACAGGCGATATTTACGACCGGTAAAAGAAGAAGGGATTCGATCACCTCTTGTGGCACGTACAAAGTTCCTTGCTCGTGTGGACAAGTGTACAATAGTGCCACAAAGCGTAGCGTCCGCACACGTCTTACAGAACACAGGCGATATTTACGATCGGTAAAAGATGAAGGAATTCGATCTTCTCTTGTGACATGTACAAAGTTCCTTGCTCGTGTGGACAAGTGTACAATAGTGCCACAAAGCGTAGCGTCCGCACACGTCTTACAGAACACAGGCGATATTTACGATCGGTAAAAGATGAAGGGATTCGATCTTCTCTTGTGACATGTACAAAGTTCCTTGCTCGTGTGGACAAGTGCACAATAGTGCCACAAAGCGTAGCGTCCGCACACGTCTTACAGAACACAGGCGATATTTACGATCGGTAAAAGATGAAGGGATTCGATCTTCTCTTGTGACATGTACAAAGTTCCTTGCTCCTGTGGACAAGTGTACAATAGTGCCACAAAGCGTAGCGTCCGCACACGTTTTACAGAACACAGGTGTTATTATCGAATGGGAAAGCTGGAGATGTCTGCAGTAGCGGAGCCTGCCATTGGGATATACACCCTTTGTAGCATGTACAAAGTGCCTTGCTCGTGTGGAAAATTGTACAATAGTGCCACAAAGCGTAGCGTCCGCACACGTCTTACAGAAGACAGGCGAAATTTACGATCGGGAAACGATGAAGGGATTCGATCTTCTCTTGTGACATGTACAAAGTGCCTTGCTCGTGTGGACAAGTGTACAACAGTGCCACAAAGAATAGCGTCCGCACACGTCTTACAGAACACAGACGATATTTCCGATCGGCAAAGGAAGTAGGGAATCAATCTTCTCTTGTGGCATGTACAAAGTGCCTTGCTCGTGTGGACAAGTGTACAATAGTGCCACAAATCGTAGCGTCCGCACACGTCTTACAGAACACAGGCGATATTTACGATAGGTAAAGGATGAAGGGATTCGATCTTCCCTTGTGGCATGTACAAAGTGCCTTGCTCGTGTAGACAAGTGTACAATAGTGCCACAAAGCGTAGCGTCCGCACACGTCTAACAAAACACAGGCGACATTTACGATCGGTAAAGGATGAATAGATTCGATCTTCTCTTGTGGCATGTACAAAGTGCCTTGCTCGTGTGGACAAGTGTACAATAGTGCCACAAAGCGTAGCGTCCGCACATGTGTTACAGAACACAGGCGATATTTACGATCGGTAAAGGATGAAGGGATTCGATCTTCTCTTGTGGCATGTACAAAGCGCCTTGCTCGTGTGGACAAGTGTACAATAGTGCCACAAAGCGTAGCGTCCACACACGTGTTACAGAACACAGGCGATATTTACGATCGGTAAAGGATGAAGGGATTCGATCTTCTCTTGTGGCATGTACAAAGTGCCTTGCTCGTGTGGACAAGTGTACAATAGTGCCACAAAGCGTAGCGTCCGCACACGTCTTACAGAACACAGGCGATATTTCCGCATGGCAAAGCTGGAGATGTCTGCAGTAGCGGCGCCTGCCATTGGCATATGCACCCCTTGTAGTATGTACAATGTGCCTTGCTCGTGTGGACAAGTGTACAATAGTGCCACAAATCGTAGCGTCCGCACACGTCTTACAGAACACAGGCGATATTTACGATCGGTAAAGGATGAAGGGATTCGACCTTCTCTTGTGACATGTACAAAGTGCCTTGCCCGTGTGGACAAGTGTACAATAGTGCCACAAAGCGTAGCGTCCGCACACGTCTTACAGAACACAGACGATATTTACGATCGTAAAGGATGAAGGGATTCGATCTCCTCTTGTGGAATGTACAAAGTGCCTTGCTCGTGTGGACAAGTGTACAATAGTGCCACAAAGCGTAGCGTCCGCACACGTGTTACAGAACACAGGCGATATTTACGATCGGTAAAGGATGAAGGGTTTCGACCTTCTCTTGTGGCATGTACAAAGTTCCTTGGTCGTGTGGACAAGTGTACAATAATGCCACAAATCGTAGCGTCCGCACACGTCTTACAGAACACAGGCGATATTCGATCTTCTCTTGTGGCATGTACAAAGTACCTCGCTCGTGTGGACAAGTGTACAATAGTGCCACAAAGCGTAGCGTCCGCACACGTCTTACAGAACACAGGCGATATTTACGATCGGTGAAGGATGTAGGGATTCGGTCTTTTCTTGTGACATGTACAAAGTGCCTTGCTCGTGTGGACAAGTGTACAATAGTGCCAAAAATCGTAGCGTCCGCACACGTGTTACAGAACACAGGCGATATTTACGATCGGTAAAGGATGTAGGGATTCGATCTTCTCTTGTGGCATGTACAAAGTGCCTTGCTCGTGTGGACAAGTGTACAATAGTGCCACAAAGCGTAGCGTCCGCACACGTGTTACAGAACACAGGCGATATTTACGATCGGTAAAGGATGAAGGGATTCGATCTTCTCTTGTGGCATGTACAAAGTGCCTTGCTCGTGTGGACAAGTGTACAATAGTGCCACAAAGCGTAGCGTCCGCACACGTCTTACAGAACACAGGCGATATTTCCGCATGGCAAAGCTGGAGATGTCTGCAGTAGCGGAGCCTGCCATTGGCATATGCACCCCTTGTAGTATGTACAATGTGCCTTGCTCGTGTGGACAAGTGTACAATAGTGCCACAAATCGTAGCGTCCGCACACGTCTTACAGAACACAGGCGATATTTACGATCGGTAAAGGATGAAGGGATTCGATCTTCTCTTGTGACATGTACAAAGTGCCTTGCCCGTGTGGACAAGTGTACAATAGTGCCACAAAGCGTAGCGTCCGCACACGTGTTACAGAACACAGGCGATATTTACGATCGTAAAGGGTGAAGTGATTCGATCTTCTCTCGTGGAATGTACAAAGTGCCTTGCTCGTGTGGACAAGTGTACAATAGTGCCACAAAGCGTAGCGTCCGCACACGTGTTACAGAACACAGGCGATATTTACGATCGATAAAGGATGAAGGGTTTCGACCTTCTCTTGTGGCATGTACAAAGTTCCTTGCTCGTGTGGACAAGTGTACAATGATGCCACAAATCGTAGCGTCCGCACACGTGTTACAGAACACAGGCGATATTTACGATCGGTAAAGGATGAAGGGTTTCGACCTTCTCTTGCGGCATGTACAAAGTTCCTTGCTCGTGTGGACAAGTGTACAATGATGCCACAAATCGTAGCGTCCGCACACGTGTTACAGAACACAGGCGATATTTACGATCGGTAAAGGATGAAGGGTTTCGACCTTCTCTTGTGGCATGTACAAAGTTCCTTGCTCGTGTGGACAAGTGTACAATAATGCCACAAAGCGTAGCGTCCGCACACGTCTTACAGAACACAGGCGATTTTTACGATCGGTGAAGGATGTAGGGATTCGGTCTTTTCTTGTGGCATGAACAAAGTGCCTTGCTCGTGTGGACAAGTGTACAATAGTGCCAAAAATCGTAGCGTCCGCACACGTGTTACAGAACACAGGCGATATTTACGATCGGTAAAGGATGTAGGGATTCGATCTTCTCTTGTGGCATGTACAAAGAGCCTTGCTCGTGTGGACAAGTGTACAATAGTGCCACAAAGCGTAGCGTCCGCACACGTGTTACACAACACAGGCGATATTTATGATCGGTAAAGGATGAAGGGATTCGATCTTCTCTTGTGGCATGTACAAAGTGCCTTGCTCGTGTGGACAAGTGTACAATAGTGCCACAAACCGCAGCTTCCGCACACGTTTTACAGAACACAGGCGATATTTCCGCATGGGAAAACTGGAGATGTCTGCAGTAACGGAGCCTGCCATTGGCATATACACCCCCTTGTTTGAAGAGACATATTTCCTCTCAACAACCCGGAATTGTTTCACAGGATCGTATCGAGAAGCCATCGAAAACATTTTCAGTCGGCGTGGTCGTCTTTATATCACGGTTCCTCTCTTGAATGTTGGCACCACGACAACAGACCCGACGAGAAAGGGCGGTGTTGTGGGACGTAAACCAGCACTTGACCAAACGTTTATGGAGGGGATGTCTCTAGAGGCGGGAACATTGTTTGCTCCCTGCTGTGACATACGTATAGTCTATACGGATTCCACTACCTCGTCCGTTTATACCGCTGAAGATGCTTACTATGGGAAAAGCTGAAACGATCGGCATAAAAAAGATTTGAACACTAACCACGGCCTATAAGCTCGGAATGTTTGCGTCTTCAGTTGTAAGTTTGATGTTTCTGTTGGCCGACATTCGTATCCATTGACTTTAAATTCAAGAGACAAGTAAAATACTCTTTGGCAGAACAGTTAGGCTACGGTATTAAATATTCCCCAATTTTAGTATGCTAAATTGCTGGAAATGTAATAGCTTGGTCTTTTGTAGGAAATGACTTAACCACAAGAAAGTACAAGGGCTTAGAGAATTTTTCCTTAACGTTTGTTACTAAAGAACTGTGTTCGTTTGTAGACACCTTGTCAATATTATGTTGACTGTTGGTATCAGTAGAACATTGTTTGTAGGACTATAATGACGTAGCAAATTGTTTGATATCTGCGGATACGCAGCTGTGCTATCCGTGCTGGGCAAAGTCCGGTCACTGCCGGTAGTTAACTTCCCCAACACAGTCCATATTAGAAATTACACCAAAGTTTAAAAAGCCACGTTATGTAAAAACGTTATACAAAAAACATACCGTTCAGCCCCTGGAACCAAGGGTTTTACCACTGATACCACATGCTAGACCGACATCAAAAGCCCGGCCCAAAACACAGATAAAACGAGGACCATACACGTGTTTTAGCTTTTCTGGTGCGCACACGACTCTCATAAGCTTTAATAAAATTAATGGGAAACCTAACAAATTTTAAAATAAAAAAAAAAAATTAATAACATATAAAAAGCTATAAATGTTATTCGAAATTTGTCAATTTAAGTAATTATAAATTTTAATTAATGGAGAAAAAATGATAATTTTGGAGACCACATATACATATATATATATATATATATTTTTTTTTACTGAAAAAATAATAATTTAAGCCGTTTAATAAATAAACAAAACACACATTAACACAAAATAAGATATTTCTTTCAAAATGTTAAATCGAATGTTTAGAAACGCATACTAATTATTTAATGTTCAACATTTAATATAATACATAAAGTTATTATATTTTTTCATCATTTATATAAATGAAGATATAAAAACAGATGAAAAAATTAACATAAAACTGAATACATAAACAAATTAAATTTTAAATCAATTACTATGACAATAATGAATAATAAAGTTTAAAGAAATAAACACTAGAAAATACAATAAATAAATACTTGCTTAGTAACTGAATATTAGACTAAAATAAAAATATCTTTATATCCAAATAGTGCGCGAAATGTGTGTGTGTACATACGTGTGTCTGTGTGTGTGCGCGCGCGCGTATTCCCATGTGTTTGCTGCTAATTATTAAATTTTATTTTTAGTTCTTTGTTGTCTCTAGGAAATGAAACATCCAAAACCAGAACTATTTTGCACATCGTAGGCTACACTCGTGAGTCTTGTACGTAGGTAGTTTGTGATATTTTTCTTCTTTCCATGTACAACAGAAAAATTGGTTTCAGTTAAAAATAGGTTATTTACAGATAAGTATTAAAAATTGATCGGGGCAATTTGAAATAGTTCATGATCACGGAGAGAGATTTTAAACGCTACCGGCATCAACTGACATTTTATCGTTCATAATCTGTGTAGCGCCGTAACAGATGGTTTGACCTAATACCGTGCATTCACACACACATACATACATTCTGTATATCTGAATAAGAGACGCGGCCTGTACGCATATGGTCGTCAGCCCAGCAAACACTTCATTCTAATGTCAACGAGCTATAGTAATATGGACATAATAGTCCTAATATGTATGGGCAATAATGTGCGTTATTTGCGTAGTCACGTGTATAATAGGTACATGCATATATACAATACATGATCAGAAAGTTTGTTCAATTTTTGTTTGTTGATCTATATTTATATTTCCTCATTCATAGTAACATCTGTTGGATACAACACAATTATGCTAATAGCTTTTCAATCCTGAAAAGATTTCTGGAATGCACTTCTGAAATGGTCTTGAGCTTGTTAAGGGATTTGTCTTTTTTGTCTCTAACAGTCGCAAACTTTTATTAGGTTTTTCTCTTTTTTCAGTAAAGGAAGAGGTTGATTAGAATCATACCTGTTGAAAACGGTTATTACGGTAACTAGACACCTGCTTTTATAATTTTGTTTTTGAAATAAAAAATGTGCACATCTTATTTACTTACAATGGTAAGCAGATACTGTGTTTACTTAATCTCCTACTGTGTATTTGACAACAGATAATAACAAGCAAAATAGAATACGTAATTCTAATGATCAAATTAGAAAGTTTGTTTAATATATCTATAAAGTCTATAACAGAATTCGTACTTGACCGTGTGGAGTGGCATTTCGGATGCCCCTCAAAAACAGTATTGTGTGAATTGTATTATCACAGTACATACGCGAATAGTGGAGAAATGTAGTACATGTACGATTTGTAGAAATAAATTTGATGCATATGATGTGGATATGCCTGCGAGCTTTGCCCAGTGAAATTCTGTCGATTTACATATTGTTGAACTCAATTACTAATTAACGGAAACGTCATATACAGTCCTGCAGCCGCTGCTGAATAGCTAATCAAAATGTGTATAATTAACACAGTTATATATATTTCCATCTACCTCTGTTTTGAGAAAAGTAATGAACTAATTAATTGAAGTGCACAATGACTGGGCACTGATTTATTCCAATACTTAAAAATAGAGACACTATAATTTATAATTACTGTAACTATTCTAGTAAGCTTTACACTGCTACCGTAAACAGCTTAAAATTTTTAAAGGCTGTAGCTCCTAACAAATAAAAAACTACCCCCTACATGTATTAACTACATACACTAATAATCAAGTAACTAATAAGACACTAGTAAATATACAAAATTTTAGTTAAACTTGGAACAAATAAGTTTACATTTTTAATACATACGCTGTGAGAAAGAACGTTTGGCCGTAGAAAGTGATGTTGCCCATCAATCTATTGAGCGAATAGTAGTAGACCAAAAATATGTAAACCGGAAATCGTGTTAAAAATTATAACACAAAAAACAATAAAATTTCTGTATTTAATAATTTATTTGTAGTTAGAATTTTACAGCAATACACGAAGTCAGAATACAGAAACAATACAGAACTATAATGTATGCCGTTTCGATTAGGCAATATGCTTGATGGCTATGTGACACTTGTGCCATGTTTCAATATGTGCGGTTGTGCGGGACAAAGGACATATCCGTCGCCCGCTTGTATGCAGGTTCCGAGCTTCCTACTGAGCTCACTCCGCGGTGACTATAATTCCCTGTGCCATGTTTCTGCGTTGGCTGCATGATGCAATTTGATAAATTATGGCGTATTCTGATCGTCGTAAGAGTCGCTGACCAAAAAAACTTTATCGCAAATATTACACAACAGTTGACCTGGCCTGCTTATCTAAGTCCGTACATCGGCAATTCACTCAGCTAAGTTTGGCATAATAAGACAGGGTTGTTAGTGAAAGTGACAAGTGTTAACTATTTATTACCTTTGCAGACTATTGAAATGTTATTCATTTGGTGACTTTTAATGTTTGTTATATTTTATATTGGATATTTGTTTAACACAAACTGTTTCAATACGAGTGTTTTATTACATGAAGGGAAGGTGTTAATATATTGTGAACATCGACTACTCTGGAGTTAAATAGTTTATTCCATTGTTTTAAGGTCACCATTTATGCGATACTCTTGACAATAAACTCTGCTTTTAATAAGCCTACATATCGGTTATCAGTTAAACTTGCTGTTGCACATAAAGTCTTGTCTTGACTGTTCATCAATTTATTTTAAACTTCTATTTAACTGGACAAAGTCGCCTAACCCAAAGAAAAGCAAAGTTACAAATAAATGAAATAAGTTCCAATAAGTCAACATAAGTGAAAATTACAAATATTGTTACTATGGTCTCACTGATCGTCGTGTAGCACAGTAGACACAAAATACAGACTTCAATAAAATCTGTAATTATCAGCTTTAATGAATCATAAGTAACAATTTGTAATCAACAAAGTAGTCTCGTACAATAATCAAGTTAAACTTGTTCACACGCAGTAATAGTGTCAAGTAATTGAGTTCCGCACTAAATATAACACAGTAATCACTTTCCTCAATACTTCGACAATAACTCGATCCGCAATAAGGAAATCGCTCAACGTACTGTGAGAAAGCCATCTGCTGTGGCTTACATAGATAGCGCCGGTGTTTGAGAATAACTTTCCAGCCTTACTGCAGCGTGCCTGCATATTGCGTCTATAAAGTGCTCTCCGGAAAAATCTGGAACGTAGTTATGTGTGGCCTTGACTGATGCTACACCTGCTCTACTGAAAGATAAACGGGTGGAAGGACGCTCTCGGCTGTTCCAGAGGGTTCCATCGTTACAATACTGTATTCTGATGGCACATTAGTCGCAAAATAATACATCTGCAATAAAAATTCAATGAAAAATGTAGAAATTCTATACTTTCAATGTTCACGGTATTTAAGAACAATATGGAGTTTTTAAAAATAATTTGGAATGACAGAATGCTCTATTTTTTGCGCTACTCATCTGTAACAATAGATACTAAAAATATTATACACATGGTAACTAACATTTAATACATGCACACTAAATTTGTAATAATACTATACTCGTATAATGTAGAATTGAAATATTATTACTTAAAAATATTTTAAACCATTGAGCTTGTATGAAGCTCAATTGAGTTAGTTGTCAATTTACGTTGTTTTTTAGTCTTGAAAACGTTGCAGACTTTTTATAGACAAACCTGTTGCAGCGTTTCAGGCAAGTGTTTCAGAAGATTAAATTCAGTCACATACTAGTGTGTCGTGATCTCAACCTTCAAGTTTCCATTTGTAAAAACGTCGTATGTATAATGATATATTATTTTATAACTCTAAAATCCTGTTTAAACATTAATGTAATATTTATCTAATAATTCATAACCTTTTGCTTTGCTTGACTGTTGCCTACGTCTCGTGTTGCTTCTATTTTCAGAAAGGTCTCTCGTTATGTACAATTATTAGGCAATTTAAACTATAACAGCTATAATATTTTTTGATGAAATTTCTCTGAATTCACGTAGAAACGCATAATTCCCTTTAAACATAACTGCTTTAATTAAGGTAGTAAAATTGTATCGACAATTTTAGTATCAAACGTTTCAAAACGTCATGTATCCCTACTGTACCTACAGTACAACTGGGCGCTAGTGAAAGTATATACGATACACAAATTTTTCCTCAATACATGCATGGAACTTTCAGGAAAAGTGTGTGTGTGTGTGTGTGTGTGTGTGTGTGTGTGTGTGTGTGTGTGTGTTTTCGTGGGCCCGCTCTTTTGAATATAGAGATATTATAGATTAAAAGTAACAACGTATTGAAATTATGTGATAAGGAAAGTCAGGCTCCTGAACTTTCACATAAATAACGTACCAGTACTCGTTAAAGGTTCGGTTTATTAAAGTTTAATGGTCACCAGTAAAAGGAATTCATACAAACGATTTCTGTAAAAAATCCCTCAAAAAATGAATAGGATGAATAGTGGCTAATCATGACATAGCTATATAAGACAGGAACGCAGTATAATCAATTGTCACGGAATATTGATCACGTTTATTTCATCAATTTTCTCATCAAAAGAAAACATTTTGTTCATCCAGTTACTTGATAGGCTATGTTTATTATATAAATACGCGCGCGCGCGCGCACGCACACACACACACACACACACACACACACACACACATTAAGCCTAATATAGGCCTATTTCATGCAATCTTTACTTCAAAACGTATACGTCATCATTATTGAAGAATTTTTTCTTTAATTGCAAAAGTACTGGTAGTGAAGTTCCTCAACATTAAGAAAATTAAAACTCCTATTTTTCAGCAATATCCACTGATATGAAACAACAAATGCCTAAGACTCGATGGCGGTGAGGCACACCCAGGACAACTACTGATGTTTGTAACATGTTTGGAACATCACAGACTAGGGTTTCCAGACCTGAGACACGGAAGAAAGAAAACTTGGAAAGATCATAAAAAGATAGCGTGAGAGAAAAGATGGAAGGAAAGATGCGAATTGTATGTTGACGATCTCCTGGGTAGACACAGATGGTGTTGGGGACTGGGAAGCGGCGAGACGCTTATAAATCAGGTTGACATGAAGAACAGTAATAAGCCTATACTGCTTACTACTGCTTGCTATCATCGTTTTAAAAATGTATATTTATACACTCTAATCTAAAACGGAATATGGCTATGGGTAATACGAAATTATTTGTCTTCTCCATACGATTTACTTTTTTCTGATCAAAAATTACGCACCAGTTGTTAACTGTTTTCTAAACTTTGAATGTCGGTTGATGAGGATCCATTAGTTGTAAATATATGCATTAGTAGAAAACGCAAATGCATAAGGAAGTGAAAGCGAGAAAACGTAAAATTGTTGTTAGAGAACCATCTCACCAAAAAGCAAAATTATAATATATTTGGGTTTAACAAATAATTGTACTTCATCGTATAGTTATGGCACCCACCTCCGGTAGGTTTACCTACAAGTGAGCTCAGCTTTCCATGTAGTTCCAACCAACAGTTAATTCCTCTCTTCAGTTAGAGATGAAACGGTTAGACATGAAGCGGTTCAGGCAGATCGTAGTAGTGGTAGGGAAGGTAGTGCAGGAAGTGGGGTGCCAGGTGACCAACCGTGTGTCACACCAATCGGGCAGCTGTTCTTAGTTGTACAAAGAAATATCTCTCAAAACAACGCGTCAAAATAACTCATGTACGTGAGATCTTTTGACACAGCGCAACCAGACACCTCCTTCATGTCTAATTATTTCAGATTATCTTCACCACGCCTTCTAATGATAGATAGCTCCGACCTCCAGTTATCTCATTCCTAGTTTTAGTTCTTTCCACTCTCATGAGGCAGATTAGACTACAAAACAAGGTAACTCCCCAACGAAGAAGCTAAATTCGCCACGTAGCTCAAATAAATTGCTAGATGGCTCTCACAATTCCACAAAGTAGTGGATGAGACACGCACGTGGAAACTTCTCTTATATCTAAATCAGATTACGTCTTCGAGGGCTGACCGCTATGCAGGGAGCTCCGCTGGCAGATAGCTCTAACAGCAACCACTAGATAGTTCTGTTGCCATTGTCCATGTAGTTACACCATTGGCTAAAAGATACCTTCGTGCTCCGTGTAAGTGGATGCGATCTCCAGGTTGCTCCCTCACTTCTATCAAGTAGTTTGGACACGCCTACCAGTTATATACGTTTTTCGTAACCAGTGAAAAAGCATAATCTAGATTATCGCCTTTTCCAGATTTATAAATGTTCTGAAGACGATTAGTCAAGATTTCGTACAACGTTATCTGCAATAAAATGCTTTTAAAATAGACCTAGTTTTATTTGATAGTAATAATGTATAATTTTATTCTTGTAACTCACAAAAAAAAATCAGTTTCTTTATTACATTATGTCACTAGTAGTTACTCGGAAAAAACACAGTAATATTTTGAGAAATCAGAAAATGTGATGTCACTAAAAATAACATTAAAATATGACAGTCTGATTCTGTCAATTATGTTTATGTAAGCTATAAGCAGACACATATCTACGCTCATCCGCGCGTGCGCGCATGTTTTTTGTAAGCAAAATTATAGGCCTACTTGCATAAACAAAATTTATATTGTCATAATAATCAAACTGCCGTTGTGGTAGTAGTAAATTTGTAACAACGTACGCGTAGTCTACATAGAAATATATGTTTGCACTTTTAACACAGAAAACGTAATTTTGTGTGTTGGTGTGCGCACGTGCGTTAAAATATATAGATTTTGAGAAACTAAGACCGTAGCATCCTAAACTAGGTACACATAGGCCTACTAAGGTCTCGTTTACCAAAAGTACGAGGTTACCTGCAAACTATCAGTCCTAATACCATCATCACTACACCCAACTATTAGTCGATATATTGAATCAAATGTTGGTGACCGAAAACAGCGTGTACAAGGAAGCAGCCAAAGCCAGAAAGAAAATGAGTATTTCCGTTACATGCTATGTGTATTGTATTAAGGCGTAGTGATGGTTCAGAGTTGTTATTCTATGTTCATCGTCTTTAACAATGTTTTAATGTCACTATCATTAAGATTACATATGGACCATGTTGTTACGTAATACTGACCTTTAGAATTCAATAAACTTCAGAGACAGCTTAATTAAATCTACAAGCTTTATTAAACACAATTTCCAAAACCGTGTTTCTTGCAACACACAGCTTCTATACAAATAGAAAACTTCCTTATTTAATACTAGCTGTTAGCAGTAGGGGGAAAATAAGGGTTCTGACGCACAAAGGATGCCGCCTTTCCCACTGTCCAAGATTTTTTCCCACGCTCTCCCCACCACCGCTGGACCTGCAGCATCCGCGAATTTCCGCGAATAAAATTTTTTATTTTTTTAATTTGATATTTTTATTTTTTTTAATTAAATTGATTTGCATATCAAGGGGTGGGTGGGGGTGGGGTGGGGTTCAATGGACCACTCGCATCCGCGAATATAATTTTTTATTTTTTTTAATAAAGCTGATTTGCATATCAGGGGTGGGTGGTGGGTGGGGGGTTCCGACTTGATGCATTATAGTTTTATATTAAAATATATGACCGCGAATAAAATTTTTTATTTCTTAATAAAGCTGATTTGCATATCAGGGGTGGGTGGTGGGTATATATATAAAACTCTCTCTCTCTCTCTCTACACCAATCTCGTTCTTCCAATGTGCGTAAAGTGTTACGCAATTATAATGTTACAAATATTAAAAAATATATATATATTTAAACTAGTATTTACAAAATATGTATACAGACGATTGTAATTTTAAAAATTCATTTTTGTATTAAATATATATATCGTAAACAATGAAATAATAATATTTCACCATTGTAAGATTTTAATAAAACAATTATCAGTTTAAATAATAATTTTCATGATTGTAAGATACAACCTACAAATTATTAAAATGTCTCTCTCACACACATTTCTGATTACTATACAAATAATTGCATGCATATTCGGAGGTTTATAACGAAATAAATTAAAATAAACCATAATTTGTTTTAAATAATTAAATACAGGGTTTTGATACGAGTACGTTGACCGCATTGATCGGTTCATCGAAACAAGTCTATGCACACACAACGATACTGAATTAGATATAGTTATTATTCGCTAAATTAAACCAGAGGTCATTAACCTTGTGTACGACGTCCTACATTCTAATTTCACACCTGCTAGTCATTAGCAGCGCTGACAGTAATTAGGATTATAAAGTATTTACTCTAAAAACGGACAACTCTACTTTCTAATTTGACACCTGTCAAGCATTAACACCGCTGACAGTAATTACTCTAAAAACGGACATGCAAGCTTTCTCCCACTACCAGTGTACAATATATATACGCACAGAAAATTAGCGAAAATTTCTCATTTTGACTGCTTGTGTATGTGCTGATACATCGTGAAATCTATCTCTACATCTTTTTTAATAGTTGAAAGACTGTTTGTGTGCATTCAGTATACGCAACTTTCATCATTAAGGGTGTGTAGACAACACACACATAATGGTTTTTGGTAAGTGTACAGATTTTATTTAATTTTAATGTATGTGCAGATTTTATTTAAACGTAAAAATTATTTGTATTAAAACATTATCAAGCGCATTATTGAAACATTTGAATACGTTAATAACTGAGCATAATTTTTATTGTATGTACAGATTTTATTTAAACGTAAAAATTATTTGCATTAAAACATTATCAAGTGCATTATTTATTGAATTTAATACATGTGTGTGTACGCGTGTGTGTATGATCAAATTACAATTTCTGAAAATATATTCTTACCGTATTTTTATAGTGGAAATTTCTCATTGATCGCTGATACATCGTGAAATCTCTGCATCTTTTTTAATAGTTGAAAGACTGTTTGTACGCCTTCAGTGTAGACAACGCACATACTAGTTTTGGTAAGTTGTACAGATTTTATTTAATTTTAATTTTAATGTATGTGCAGATTTTTATTTAAACGTAAAAATTATTTGCATTATCAAGCGTGTTATTGAATTTAATACATGTGTGTGTGTGTATGATCAAATTATTATGTCTGTTACAAATTTTCTGAAAAATTGCTTTAAACAAACGTTTTTAATGTAACAAATTTAGAAAGTAGGTCACAGCGTATGATGACATTTATATCTCTCTCTAATTCTGTTGTGGACATACATAGCTGTAAGCAGTGACTATCTCCTTATGAATGCAGAATGTAGACTTTCCTAAAATTATTTGCATTAAAACATTATCAAACGCATTATTATTTATTGAATTTAATACATGTGTGTGTGTGTGTGTGTGTGTGTGTGTACGTGTGTGTATGATCAAATTACAATTTCTGAAAATATATTCTTACCGTATTTTTATAGTGGCAATTTCTCATTGATCGCTGATACATCGTGAAATCTCTGCATCTTTTTTAATAGTTGAAAGACTGTTTGTACGCCCTCAGTGTAGACAACGCACATACTAGTTTTGGTAAGTTGTACAGATTTTATTTAATTTTAATTTTAATGTATGTGCAGATTTTTATTTAAACGTAAAAATTATTTGCATTATCAAGCGTGTTATTGAATTTAACACATGTGTGTGTGTGTGATCAAATTATTATGTCTGTTACAAATTTTCTGAAAAATTGCTTTAAACAAACCTTTTTAATGTAACAAATTTAGAAAGTAGGTCACAGCGTATGATGACATTTATATCTCTCTCTAATTCTGTTGTGGACATACATAGCTGTAAGCAGTGACTATCTTCTTATGAATGCAGAATGTAGACTTTCCTAAAATTATTTGCATTAAAACATTATCAAACGCATTATTATTTATTGAATTTAATACATGTGTGTGTGTGTGTGTGTGTGTGTGTGTGTGTGTGTGTGTACGTGTGTGTATGATCAAATTACAATTTCTGAAAATATATTCTTACCGTATTTTTATAGTGGCAATTTCTCATTGATCGCTGATACATCGTGAAATCTCTGCATCTTTTTTAATAGTTGAAAGACTGTTTGTACGCCCTCAGTGTAGACAACGCACATACTAGTTTTGGTAAGTTGTACAGATTTTATTTAATTTTAATTTTAATGTATGTGCAGATTTTTATTTAAACGTAAAAATTATTTGCATTATCAAGCGTGTTATTGAATTTAATACATGTGTGTGTGTGTGATCAAATTATTATGTCTGTTACAAATTTTCTGAAAAATTGCTTTAAACAAACGTTTTTAATGTAACAAATTTAGAAAGTAGGTCACAGCGTATGATGACATTTATATCTCTCTCTAATTCTGTTGTGGACATACATAGCTGTAAGCAGTGACTATCTCCTTATGAATGCAGAATGTAGACTTTCCTAAAATTATTTGCATTAAAACATTATCAAACGCATTATTGAATTTAATACATGTGTGTGTGCGCGCGTATGTGTATGATCAAATTATTATGGAGTGGGTTATACAAATAATAATAAAGTGTGTGTAATATATATATATATATATATATATATATACATTTATTAAAATACATACACATAGCTCCAAGATTATATTAAACAGTTTTACAATTAAAAATACATACACAGCTCCAAGATTATATTGTTACAAGTATGAAAATATATCTAAACTAATATTTACAATTTAAAAAAAAAAAAAAAAAAAACATACACAGTTCCAAGATTATATTGTTACAAGTATTAAAATATATCTAAACTAGTTTTACAATTAAAAATACATACACACACATAGCTCCAATATTATAATGTTACAAATATGATGAAAATATATATATATTTAAAACTAGTATTTACAAAATATGTATAAAATAAGACTTAAACACGTCTATGTACTGTGTTGGACAATGGTGTATATTCTACAAGCGAATCATGTAGTATCATACAGTAGGCGGTCGTCTGTGTAGGAAAATTCGTTGACGATTCAAATTCTAAACGTACATCAACTGCTGAAGACTTAAGTGCTTCGTCTTGTCTGCTACAATCGAAAACAAACAGCGGGGCTTTTGATTTGAATAATTCCGGTGTCAGTACTGGGCTGCCGTCTAAACGGTGGTAATACGAACTTTGAAAACTGGCGTACATATTGTACAATAATGCAAAACGGTCTTTCCCAATATCCAAGTTTAAATTATCGTAAGGATAATACTTGTCGTTTAGAAACAGTCTCGCATTGATCACGTTACAGTGATCGAATTCATCAGCGTGTGCTGTCAGTACATTTTTTCTTGCTGTCTGAAACGCTAACACAACAAAGCGTGGTTTTTCTAGCTGACTCGAGGTCTTGACAATCCAATTCTGCCTTTTAGTCTGTGGTAAGGCAGGATACTCGTGCAACTCCCAGGTCCTAAAAGGCATAGTTATCGGGTGGTCTTTCTCTATGAGTCGTAACAGTGGTAATCTGTACGCATTAGCTACATGTACATAAGGCATTTTCCAGTAAACTTTATCTAGTTCAAGAACACAATTAGCAGTCGTTTGTCCGCTTACTAAAACCATAGCATTTATGTCGGTAGAAGCACGTAGGAGTATAAGTTCTTGTTTCACGTTCAGCACGATGCGTGTATAGTCTTCTGCGAATCCCATTAGCATTTTCAGTGGTATACAAAAATTGAATTCGCCGTCATCATTCACTTTTAATATGTTCGTGGTCGGTGCCACCCAACCTGCGTTTTCCATTGCGTTACGTGTGTTGTTGTTGAGTAATAGAAAAGTTTTAATAGTTGACGTAACACCGACGTTTCTGGTATGGTCCACTACCACGCCGGCCAACTCGTAACGAATCTCTTCAAAGAGAAATGCTATAGCATTGTTCACCAGTTCCACATTCAGTGCAGTATTTGCAGCCGCACTAGGGTTTTTTTTAACCAACTTGCCTTCGATGTAGAGGAAACTTTCTGACGGCAGTGTAAAGACGTCCTGTTGTTGTATTGGCACACGTATTTCATAATTGTTTCCATATCTTGTTGTTGCGTACGGTGCGTGCGAGTGAAATGAAAAGTGTGTGATACTGTCTTCAAAGAACGGTTGCTGCTCCACTGATAATATTCCACTCGCCATGTTACTTGTTTACAACAACAAAACCCAGTGAAATCAGGAAACGGCGGTTAACTGATGTTAATCGCTTCAGTTTCGAACGAGTACTGATGCGTTTCCTAACTGATCTTTCTTCTTCTTTTATTACTGACGACGACTGTGGTAGCAGCGGTGGCGAAGAAACAAAGTACAAGCCCATGTCTATAGTCGTTTTAGATGTAAACGCACAGTGATGACTTCTCCGCGAAAATCTATTACGTCACCGTCCTGATCGTGTAAAGATAATGTTATGTTGTCCAAACGACTCACATTCACAGGTAGGTATATGACGTTTGTAGGTGATTCAATTACTTTGAATCCTGGTTCGACTGACGGATAGAACGAGTGCAGTGCGTGCTCGGTTTTACCGTTCTTGTATGATCCTTGCGCTATATTACACCTTATCAGTATACTGTTCACTTTTATAATGTTAACTGTGGCGTCAGACGTGTGAGTTTTATTCGCTTCAAGCAGACGCTTTCCCTTGAAACCCAACATATCACCGATACCGTACACTGTTTGTTGAAAGTCAATATCCAGTGCACAAGTCAGCTCACATTTCAGTGTATTGTTGTTAGGACGTAGACTAATCTTTGAGTCTCCTAACTGCTTTTTGAGGAAGGCTTCTATGTCACCGATTTCATAAGCACCTGTAGGTAAAGTTATCAAGTCCCACGTTGTTCCGTCTCGTAGTACTGGAAACACGTTGTTTTTTCCTTCAATCACGTTCGGTATACTGTTCTATGTAGTAAAGTCCAATAGACCTACATACCATTCGCCGTTTGTTAGTTCGAGAGGCGGGAAAAAGTCACATACAAGAGCAGCAGCATTCGTACCTGTTAAGGTGACCGACAGCGAAGACATCTTGTCGCTTACTGATCACTCGCGCGTTAAGAAGTCCAAACATAAATGCCCGCAGATGACTGTGTGTGGTGGCTGTTCACGTTCGTAATTGTAGTAAATGTCAGTGTCGGTTCCAAAATACTGTGTCAGCTCAAGAGGTGGCTGCATATTACCATACGCATCATAGTAGTAAACTTGTTTGTTTCGCTTCTTGTAGCAAACCCAGTGCGTACCAGGTCCTTCTGCACTGTCTAGCTTAACAACTGCACTCTCATTCTTCCATGGTCGTGTGTGTGGTAAAGTGTTACGCATAAAAACTCCTCTGAAATAAGGTATTTTCAAAAGTTTTGCGTACACATACAAATCACTGTCAGACAATGCACGCACTGGTATGCAAATTAGTTTTTTTGTCTGTAAGGACGTAGGTATAGACCTGACGCTATTTTTTTATTGTTACGTTTATGTCTTGGGACTGTTTTGCGTTTGCAGGTCGTTTTGCGTTTGTTCACGGATTGACGTTTAATTCCTGAACCCTTCTTCTTCTTGTTTTTTCTGCAACCACTACGCGAGCTCCCTCCACCCACTGCCGATTTCGTCTTCATCGCTGCCGCTACGGCCGCAGCGTACGCTCTTTCGCTGATGCCTGAATTCAAAGCTTTCACTCGATCCCACGCCTTGCCGGCTAGCACACGATCCGCTACGCGTCTTCGTTCGTTGTCCTTGTACTTAGCGTAAGCAATATCGTGTTCACGACAGGCTTCGTCCAACTCGTTGATTCCGCGCTCGCCACGTGCCAATCTCTCTTTGAGTTTTGTTCCAGGTCCACAGAATCGGTAGCCTGGTAGGTGTAATTCTACTGGTAATGCGTCCACCGCTCGATTAATCAAAGTAGGTACTGACGAAACGATAACGGGCACAGTGTTTTTAAGTATTTTTCCAATTACACCACGCCCCATTCTTTTCTTACGAAGTACGTGCATTCTTGTAAACAGATCTCCAATCCTTGATTTCCGTTTCCGTATCGAGAACGTCTATTAAACGCCCCACCTCTTCAATATATTCAGACAGGACTGAACGCTGTGTCGTGCTGTCTCGATATTTATAGACAAACTTTATTAGATTGATTATATGAGCGTGAAATACCTGAGTGACCTTGTACAATTCGGTCTTTATATGTAATTTTAATTCATGCATTTGTCGTACAGTGACTGCGTCTTTGTCATTGACACCGTTCGCTATATTCGTAATTTTTCTTCCGGCAGCGTAGAAAGTATCGTTTTGCAAACTGATTGTGTGTGCGTGTAAAAATTCCAAATTCACTGCGTCTTTGAAGTCAACAGGCGCTTGCACACGTGTTAGTCGACAGTCATTAACGATTACGTTACCTGCACGATCTTTTTTCAAACTCTTCTCGTCTACGTATCGTTTTGTGGCTGCATCTCTTGATTTAAGCGGATCGTTTAGCCTTATTATTCGATGATCTTTTGCGTCTACGGTAGCGTTGTCGTCGTTCTTGTACTGTAAGCATGTGTCCTTTACGTACTGTAAAGAAACAACATCGTGCAACTCTTCAGGATCACCCAAGTTGCATATCTTTTTGTTTTTCACATCAAAGTGACCGTCGTTAGTCACTCCTAAACCGATATCCTCACGCAGACTTCGATGAGTTTCTTTTCGCACTCTTACAGCGCTGTCGTATCTACCGAACTTGTCTACACTCATATTTATGAAGAAGAACTGATGGTTATAGAACGGTGCGTCTGCTTTTATATGATAATGCCAGTTTCACGTAATTCTTCCAATATCGAAACGATTTCATTCCTATGACCAGTATGGCTGCTATTTTGAGACGCCATTAACAGTCTCAATCTATTAACCAACTCGTTAGGATCATCCCAATGCACGTAATCGATTGCAGTGTTCGGTTTCATCTCCATATAGCCACTCCCTGTACGTTTTCGTGCAAACAATTTAGATATCACTAGTCGGTACTTGACGCCACTGTTACTGTTTATTCGCGTATTGTGTTTATATTTTTGTTTGTGTCCGTTGGTTGCTAGTAGTATAGACTTATATTTCCTCATATCATCCTTATTGTATTTTTTCGGTAGTTTCATAAACAAAAGTTCATACAGACCAGGTGTACCCTCGTAAATTTTTCCTTTGACATGAAAGTTGTCGTTATCATCGATTTTTACATTTGAATCACCTATCATAAATTTACCACCTTCGTATCGAACACCATACATGCGATCTATAATCCGTTTACAGTCCGCCGATTCACACAAACGCATATATTTGTTTGCTAATGAATCCTCGCTGAAATGTGAAGCGTTAGGGTTCCAAGCGTACTCTTCACTGAAATGAGAAGCGTTATGACTTTGCATACCACTTTCGTTTAGGTACTGACGAAACGATAGCGGGCACAGTGTTTTTAAGTATTTTTCCAATTACACCACGCCCCATTCTTTTCTTACGAAGTACGTGCATTCTTGTAAACAGACCTCCAATCCTTGATTTCCGTTTCCGTATCGAGAACGTCTATTAAACGCCCCACCTCTTCAATATATTCAGACAGGACTGAACGCTGTGTCGTGCTGTCTTGATATTTATAGACAAACTTTATTAGATTGATTATATGAGCGTGAAATACCTGAGTGACCTTGTACAATTCGGTCTTTATATGTAATTTTAATTCATGCATTTGTCGTACAGTGACTGCGTCTTTGTCATTGACACCGTTCGCTATATTCGTAATTTTTCTTCCGGCAGCGTAGAAAGTATCGTTTTGCAAACTGATTGTGTGTGCGTGTAAAAATTCCAAATTCACTGCGTCTTTGAAGTCAACAGGCGCTTGCACACGTGTTAGTCGACAGTCATTAACGATTACGTTACCTGCACGATCTTTTTTCAAACTCTTCTCGTCTACGTATCGTTTTGTGGCTGCATCTCTTGATTTAAGCGGATCGTTTAGCCTTATTATTCGATGATCTTTTGCGTCTACGGTAGCGTTGTCGTCGTTCTTGTACAGTAAGCATGTGTCCTTTACGTACTGTAAAGAACAACATCGTGCAACTCTTCAGGATCACCCAAGTTGCATATCTTTTTGTTTTTCACATCAAAGTGACCGTCGTTAGTCACTCCTAAACCGATATCCTCACGCAGACTTCGATGAGTTTCTTTTCGCACTCTTACAGCGCTGTCGTATCTACCGAACTTGTCTACACTCATATTTATGAAGAAGAACTGATGGTTATAGAACGGTGCGTCTGCTTTTATATGATAATGCCAGTTTCACGTAATTCTTCCAATATCGAAACGATTTCATTCCTATGACCAGTATGGCTGCTATTTTGAGACGCCATTAACAGTCTCAATCTATTAACCAACTCGTTAGGATCATCCCAATGCACGTAATCGATTGCAGTGTTCGGTTTCATCTCCATATAGCCACTCCCTGTACGTTTTCGTGCAAACAATTTAGATATCACTAGTCGGTACTTGACGCCACTGTTACTGTTTATTCGCGTATTGTGTTTATATTTTTGTTTGTGTCCGTTGGTTGCTAGTAGTATAGACTTATATTTCCTCATATCATCCTTATTGTATTTTTTCGGTAGTTTCATAAACAAAAGTTCATACAGACCAGGTGTACCCTCGTAAATTTTTCCTTTGACATGAAAGTTGTCGTTATCATCGATTTTTACATTTGAATCACCTATCATAAATTTACCACCTTCGTATCGAACACCATACATGCGATCTATAATCCGTTTACAGTCCGCCGATTCACACAAACGCATATATTTGTTTGCTAATGAATCCTCGCTGAAATGTGAAGCGTTAGGGTTCCAAGCGTACTCTTCACTGAAATGAGAAGCGTTATGACTTTGCATACCACTTTCGTTTAGGTACTGACGAAACGATAGCGGGCACAGTGTTTTTAAGTATTTTTCCAATTACACCACGCCCCATTCTTTTCTTACGAAGTACGTGCATTCTTGTAAACAGACCTCCAATCCTTGATTTCCGTTTCCGTATCGAGAACGTCTATTAAACGCCCCACCTCTTCAATATATTCAGACAGGACTGAACGCTGTGTCGTGCTGTCTTGATATTTATAGACAAACTTTATTAGATTGATTATATGAGCGTGAAATACCTGAGTGACCTTGTACAATTCGGTCTTTATATGTAATTTTAATTCATGCATTTGTCGTACAGTGACTGCGTCTTTGTCATTGACACCGTTCGCTATATTCGTAATTTTTCTTCCGGCAGCGTAGAAAGTATCGTTTTGCAAACTGATTGTGTGTGCGTGTAAAAATTCCAAATTCACTGCGTCTTTGAAGTCAACAGGCGCTTGCACACGTGTTAGTCGACAGTCATTAACGATTACGTTACCTGCACGATCTTTTTTCAAACTCTTCTCGTCTACGTATCGTTTTGTGGCTGCATCTCTTGATTTAAGCGGATCGTTTAGCCTTATTATTCGATGATCTTTTGCGTCTACGGTAGCGTTGTCGTCGTTCTTGTACAGTAAGCATGTGTCCTTTACGTACTGTAAAGAAACAACATCGTGCAACTCTTCAGGATCACCCAAGTTGCATATCTTTTTGTTTTTCACATCAAAGTGACCGTCGTTAGTCACTCCTAAACCGATATCCTCACGCAGACTTCGATGAGTTTCTTTTCGCACTCTTACAGCGCTGTCGTATCTACCGAACTTGTCTACACTCATATTTATGAAGAAGAACTGATGGTTATAGAACGGTGCGTCTGCTTTTATATGATAATGCCAGTTTCACGTAATTCTTCCAATATCGAAACGATTTCATTCCTATGACCAGTATGGCTGCTATTTTGAGACGCCATTAACAGTCTCAATCTATTAACCAACTCGTTAGGATCATCCCAATGCACGTAATCGATTGCAGTGTTCGGTTTCATCTCCATATAGCCACTCCCTGTACGTTTTCGTGCAAACAATTTAGATATCACTAGTCGGTACTTGACGCCACTGTTACTGTTTATTCGCGTATTGTGTTTATATTTTTGTTTGTGTCCGTTGGTTGCTAGTAGTATAGACTTATATTTCCTCATATCATCCTTATTGTATTTTTTCGGTAGTTTCATAAACAAAAGTTCATACAGACCAGGTGTACCCTCGTAAATTTTTCCTTTGACATGAAAGTTGTCGTTATCATCGATTTTTACATTTGAATCACCTATCATAAATTTACCACCTTCGTATCGAACACCATACATGCGATCTATAATCCGTTTACAGTCCGCCGATTCACACAAACGCATATATTTGTTTGCTAATGAATCCTCGCTGAAATGTGAAGCGTTAGGGTTCCAAGCGTACTCTTCACTGAAATGAGAAGCGTTATGACTTTGCATACCACTTTCGTTTAGGTACTGACGAAACGATAGCGGGCACAGTGTTTTTAAGTATTTTTCCAATTACACCACGCCCCATTCTTTTCTTACGAAGTACGTGCATTCTTGTAAACAGATCTCCAATCCTTGATTTCCGTTTCCGTATCGAGAACGTCTATTAAACGCCCCACCTCTTCAATATATTCAGACAGGACTGAACGCTGTGTCGTGCTGTCTCGATATTTATAGACAAACTTTATTAGATTGATTATATGAGCGTGAAATACCTGAGTGACCTTGTACAATTCGGTCTTTATATGTAATTTTAATTCATGCATTTGTCGTACAGTGACTGCGTCTTTGTCATTGACACCGTTCGCTATATTCGTAATTTTTCTTCCGGCAGCGTAGAAAGTATCGTTTTGCAAACTGATTGTGTGTGCGTGTAAAAATTCCAAATTCACTGCGTCTTTGAAGTCAACAGGCGCTTGCACACGTGTTAGTCGACAGTCATTAACGATTACGTTACCTGCACGATCTTTTTTCAAACTCTTCTCGTCTACGTATCGTTTTGTGGCTGCATCTCTTGATTTAAGCGGATCGTTTAGCCTTATTATTCGATGATCTTTTGCGTCTACGGTAGCGTTGTCGTCGTTCTTGTACAGTAAGCATGTGTCCTTTACGTACTGTAAAGAAACAACATCGTGCAACTCTTCAGGATCACCCAAGTTGCATATCTTTTTGTTTTTCACATCAAAGTGACCGTCGTTAGTCACTCCTAAACCGATATCCTCACGCAGACTTCGATGAGTTTCTTTTCGCACTCTTACAGCGCTGTCGTATCTACCGAACTTGTCTACACTCATATTTATGAAGAAGAACTGATGGTTATAGAACGGTGCGTCTGCTTTTATATGATAATGCCAGTTTCACGTAATTCTTCCAATATCGAAACGATTTCATTCCTATGACCAGTATGGCTGCTATTTTGAGACGCCATTAACAGTCTCAATCTATTAACCAACTCGTTAGGATCATCCCAATGCACGTAATCGATTGCAGTGTTCGGTTTCATCTCCATATAGCCACTCCCTGTACGTTTTCGTGCAAACAATTTAGATATTACTAGTCGGTACTTGACGCCACTGTTACTGTTTATTCGCGTATTGTGTTTATATTTTTGTTTGTGTCCGTTGGTTGCTAGTAGTATAGACTTATATTTCCTCATATCATCCTTATTGTATTTTTTCGGTAGTTTCATAAACAAAAGTTCATACAGACCAGGTGTACCCTCGTAAATTTTTCCTTTGACATGAAAGTTGTCGTTATCATCGATTTTTACATTTGAATCACCTATCATAAATTTACCACCTTCGTATCGAACACCATACATGCGATCTATAATCCGTTTACAGTCCGCCGATTCACACAAACGCATATATTTGTTTGCTAATGAATCCTCGCTGAAATGTGAAGCGTTAGGGTTCCAAGCGTCCTCTTCACTGAAATGAGAAGCGTTATGACTTTGCATACCACTTTCGTTTTCTGTTATTACGTGTTGTGTAGGCTCTTCTTGTTTTATCTGCTCCTCCTCCTCCTCCTCCATCATGTCACCACTTAACTTTCGTGAAATAACTTCTAACGGTTCCAGAATCGGTCTGTAATTTTTTCTAAACGTTTCGTCGCTTTCTCTGATACCGTGTTGTAATGCATGATATTTTTTCCTTATGTTGTCGCTTATCGTGTCTATATCATACGCGAGTCGTTCCTCCTTATTCATTGCCATCGTGTGTTAACAAGAGGACTGATTACATTACTACAGTACAACCACTTTTATACTTCGTCGGAAACAATTATGAATCGATCAAAGCCGATTCTATATCTACCTTCATTTATTGACGAGTCTTTGTCTATGACTAGAAATCCATAACGATCCTTCCACGCTTCCATGCAGACGTCTTTGAAAGCATCATATTTCATATCTATGTTAACGTGATAATTGTATGCATGTCGTAAATTTAGATCGTCTTGTTTGAACAATATCAACAAGTTAGCGTTGTCACGTACCAATTGTTTCGGTATCTGGCTATATGTCTGGCATAGATAGAATGTGTCCACACCGCTATGTCTCCCCATAGCAAAATACTTTCGAATATTGTTTTGTCTTTCACACGATACGTCATCGAATACGATAACAGAGTCGAGACCAGTGATTTCACTCGGTAGCGGGACTTCTTCGTTCTCGCTGTATGCATGATAACCTAAACCTTCATCAGCGAGTGATTTCATCACTGTTTCTAGCATTCTGTATTTTGGTTGAAATAATGATTTTGAAAACACGTATACGTTGCGGAAACGTAGTCCGTTGGCATCAAACAGTAGGTTGAATAGCACATTTGATTTCCCACAGGAACTTGGGCCTGTAACGATACAGCGAGTACTGTTCGGTAATAGCGGGCCATGTTTACGCTTAGCACTGTCTTTGTCACCAGCCAAAAAGTCCATATCCTTTATTGGTAATTTGTTTGCTTGCTGTACAATCTTCATCTTTGTGAATACCAAAAGCATACTGTTTTCAGCACGTGCTGTCACCTTTTTTATATTAGATCTTTCTTATGTATCCATGCATCGTGTTTACCATCGAAACCGAGCCAACGAACACGCACTCTGTCACCTTTGCGTTGTAACACCTTTTCCACTAGGTATACGTCGCCGACTTTGGACTTACTAATCTCGTGCTCGTAAAAACCACCTTTCAACACTTTGTTTAGATGATCTTTTAGCAGATAAGTGACGGGGATAGTAGTGGATTGTACTTTATCCACAGTGAATATTTCGTTAGTCCAATTTGGCGTATAACCTTTGGCGAACGTCATTTTGTGCTTACTTATACGAACACGGTCACCGACTTTAAATTTGGGTGGTTTCGTTGGACTGATTTTAGGCGCTGTGTTCTTCCTTATTCGTTCCAACACTATATGTTCGTTGGCATCATTCACTTCACTAGGTTTCATACCAATGGTTCTGTGTGTGGTATTGTTGTACGATTTCAGTAATGTAGGTAGTAGATCCAACCAGCGGTAGTGTCCTTGTTCGCTGAAAGCTCGATACATGTGTGTCTTCAGTGTGCGATTAAAACGTTCCACTATGGAAGCTTTTTTCTCACTATAGGTTGAGTAATGTTTCACATTATACTTTTTTAGCAACGCTTGTACTGTGCTGTTGTAATACTCCTTTCCGTTGTCCGTCTGTAAATATTTCATTCGATTAGCAGTTAGTATAGGCTTTAGTGCATGCTTTACTTCTTTTCCTGTCTTTGTTTTCAATGGTACAGCGTACGCGTACTTGCTAAACGCATTGATCACTGTCATCATGTACTTGTACCCTTTGTTCACTCGAGCGTATGGTATCATCTCCACAAGATCTGCCTGGTACAAGTCGTGTAGACCCTTCAATTCAACCGCGCGCCTAACGAAATTCCTTCTCGCTGCTCTGTGTAGCTCTAGAGCTATAGTCTTGCGTGCGTTGTTCATGGTTTAAGATACACTAACATAATACCGGCGTTAAAAATACTATATATATCTATAACAGTTTCTTTGTTTTTCAGTATTCACTCTCACGTCTGAATATCACCATGGCTGACCTTCAACAGAATCCAGAACATCAGCAGGAACAGGGACATCCTCAACAAGGTAAAAAAAAAAAAATTTACCAATTGTCTCTCTATAATTATGTAGCAAACCACAAACCAAATTTGTTTGATATGAATTAACATATGATTCAACTCAGTCTAACATGTATAAGATATTCTCTTAACGTTGTTTAGAAATTGATATGACGGAGAAAATTTTGTATGTTCTGACATAGGTTTGTCACCTTCTCCCCAATGTATTGTCTCTTGACATCGTTTAGAAATTGACATGACGGAGAAAATTTTTCATGTTCCACCATAGGTATGTCACCTTCTCTCCAATGAACTAATTCAATTCCACAACAAAAGCACTTAACTCTATCGTCTATGAATGACATACTATGTCCACAAACATCATAATTTAGCGGATAGTAGTAAAACCCGGCAAACGCTAACTCATCGGGGCTGACAAACGTCACTTCCCAATACTTGAACGATTTTCTTCTTTCACTTTCAATGCTAAAATCAGGAGTAGCTGCCATCTTCACAGTTTGCAATAAACTAACGTATTACTAACGTGTACTATCTATTTACCTCAAACATGAATGTGTGTGTGTGTGTGTGTGTGTGTGTGTATGTGTGTGTGTTATTCATCATTCCTATTAGCTAATACATGTGTTTCTATTGTTTCAGATATGACACAATTTTATATCGTGCGAAACAGAAGTATTAGAGGATCCCTCATAACGTTTAATTATCTGCCCGTGTACACGGACACAGAAGAAGATCAAGATATAGTACCGATAATGACTGAGGTGCGACCTTTATTGCGCAAGGATATTCTGGCAGAACAAGCACGTTTACGCAGTATCAAATGGCATATTGCATGCAGGATACGTTTCACTAAAACTGTGTTAGATGGTGACAGCGGCGAAGAAAAAGAGGTAACCAAAGACGCCGTCTTCCACGGGCGTTGTCGTACGTTGCTCACGGACGACAACGACGAGTTGAACTGTCTACTCGATGAATCCTACGATAAAATCATGAATAGTATATCCAATTTTACCCGTGACGGGAGCGGATGGTCGGTGGATGCTGTACTGAAGCTGGAACTAGTTGTTGGACGGTACAGGCCTCTAGCAGCGTCCTCCTACCTTCCAACCCCGCGAAAACTTGCACTCACCAAGGCAGTAGTCAACATCAAGAATTCCCAAGATGAAATGTGTTTTCTATGGTCCGTACTAGCTCACATACACCCTCAAGTAAGAGATAAAGAACGTGTTTCAAAATACCTCTTATTCAAAAACACAATAAATATGTCCGGTATCGAGTACCCTGTTTCTATAAACTCACTTTCTAAATTTGAAGCACAGAATCCCAACATTTCTATAAACGTTTTCGGCTATGATATAGACGACAATATCAGAAACGAATCAAAAAATGAGGTTTATCCGTTAAGAATTACCCCCAATAAGGACAGATTACATCATGTTAATCTTTTGCTTCTGTCCGATACAAATAGCCGAAAACATTACTGTCTTATCGGTAGCATTAATAGATTGTTATCATCCCTTACAAAATGTAGCAATAAATCATTTTACTGCGACTACTGCCTGCATCGTTTCACCACAAAACATGGTCTGTCCGATCATCTCCCCTACTGCACACCTCACGGCGAGCAGAAAACCGAAATGCCCACAGAGGAGGAGAAGTTTATGTCATTTAAAAATTACGCGCACTGTCTTAAAGTACCCTTTACCGTCTACGCCGACTTCGAGTCCCTCATCACTCCGCTTCAATCGTGTTCACCTGGTAACAACGTCCCGACGACAGTGCACGAGTTAGGTGAATTCTACTCAGTTGATAGCAACGGTGCCCGTCAGAAAATAACTTCTCCTCCTGTATCGTCCACATCATACGAAGCGATGCATATTCCGTCAGGTTTCTCCTATGCTATCGTCGATCATACACACAGATTCTGGAGAGAGGCTAAAGTTTATCGGGGTGAAAACGTCGTAGACACTTTCTTCTCGTGGTTGATGAAAGACGCCGAGGATATGATGAAGGTAGTACGACATAACGTACAAATAATTATGTCTGATGATGACAATGTTGCATTCACTAACGCCACCGTTTGTCATTTGTGTGAGCGCCCTTTGACAGACGATGACAAGGTACGCAATCATTGTCATCTTACGGGGAAATTCTTGGGAGCAGCCCACAATAGCTGTAATCTAAGCTACAAGATGCCTCGTCATATCCCCGTCTTCTTTCACAACCTTCGTGGCTACGACTGTCACCATTTAATGCTGGGCTTAGGAAAATATAAGGACCAACACGTATCCTGCATTGCAACATCCAGTGAGCGTTACGTGTCGTTCTCCCTGGGTCCCTTGCGTTTCGTAGACTCTTTTCAATTTCTTAATCGCTCTCTGGACACACTCGTTACCAATCTGTCCACGTCCGGGAGCCAATTTCCTTTGCTCAGAGAGGAAATGCTTAGACGGGGTTTCGACGAACAGACCAATCTGCTCGTACGCAAGGGGGTATACCCATACGAGTACGTTGACAGTATTGATCGGTTCAACGAAACAAGTCTACCCGCTCGTGAACACTTTGATAACCGGTTGTTGGAATCGGCTATTTCGGACGCAGATTACGAGCACGCACAAAACGTGTGGAGTGCATTCAATCTGCGTACGTTTGGCGATTACCACGATTTGTATTTGTTGACAGACGTAATGCTGCTGGCCGATGTCTTTGAAAGTTTCCGAGACATGGCCTTACGCGATTACTGCTTGGACCCGTGTCATTTTTACTCGCTTCCCGGACTCGCTTGGAACGCGATGCTAAAAATGACAGGGGTCGAATTAGAGCTGTTAACAGAGATAAATATACATCTGTTCCTTGAGTCTGGGGTCCGCGGAGGCTGCGCGATGATATCCAACCGTCACGCAGTCGCTAACAATCCTTTGATTCCAGATCAGTACGATGTATCGAAACCGACCTCCTTCATTCTGTATACGGACTGTAATAATTTATACGGTGCAGCCATGTCGCAACCACTCCCTTACGCAGACTTCCGATGGCTCGATCGTAACGAAATCGAGTCCTTGGACGTACGTAATGTGAGTGATGATTCCGACATCGGGTACATCCTCGAAGTCGACCTACACTATCCTGATACCTTACACGACCTGCATTCCGACTACCCACTTGCACCTGTGCGCCAGCGCGTAACACCCGATATCCTTTCTCCCTTTTCCAAACGTTTACACGAGAGTATATACAGATCATCGTATAACGAATCAGGGTCATCCGTAGAGAAGTTGTTAACAACTTTGGAGGACAAACAAAATTACGTTCTCCATTATCGAAATTTGAAATTGTATTTAAGTCTTGGCTTAGAGCTGAAAGCGACTCATAGGGTGTTGTGTTTGAAACCGCTTGGTTGAAACCGTTTATCGATTTCAACACCCGCAAGAGGCAAGCAGCCGTCAACAGCTTTGAAAAAGACCTTTTCAAACTGATGAACAACGCCGTATACGGTAAGTCGCTGGAGAACGTACGGAAACATATAGACTTTGAACTAGTCTCGGATGAACGACGGCTTCAAAAACTAGTTTCCACACCTAGGCTAAAACGTATGATTCGTTATACGAACGATCTGGTGGGGCTCTCACTCCGTAAAAAATCCTTTGTTCTTTCCCGTCCCGTGTATGTCGGCTTCACGGTGCTTGACGTTAGCAAAACGATAATGTACGACTTTCATTATCGTTATGCTGTCGCCAAGTACGGTTGCAACGTTAAATTATTAATGACAGATACAGACAGTCTGATGTATAGCATTCAAACATCAGACTTGTATGCAGACATGAAGAAGGACCTACACGTTTTTGACACATCGGATTACCCTACGTCTCATCCTTGTTATAGCCTTAAGAACAAAAAGGTTGTCGGACTGTTCAAGGATGAAACGTGTAGTCGTCCTATTAGAGAATTCGTGGGTCTCCGTGCGAAATGTTATTCGTTCCTTGTGGCCCACGAAGATCCCACCCAAGAGTGTCAAAAACGTGTATGTAAAGGTGTGTCTCGAGTTGCGATTAAGAGGAGTCTGCGACACGATATGTATCGCAAGTGTCTCACTGATCATTGTCAGTTTTCTACCAGTGCGCTTTGTTTACGTAGCGATCATCATACGCTGTACACGATGCGTGTAAATAAGCAAGCGTTGTCACCGTATGATGATAAGCGTTATATATTAGACAATGGTCATGATACGCTTGCATACGGTCATTATCGGATACGACAACGCATCAACATGGAGAACGACGACGACGACACCTCCCCACCTACTAAAAAAATTCGTCTCCATGTATAGTAACCCTCCTCAACACTTGTTTCTTTCGTCAGTTGATGTCTCTCGGTGCTTCAGTCCAGACGTCTGTAAACGTAAGTTCGCATATTAATATCGCAACGATATTTGTATGTTTAAACATAATATATATATAGAGTTTGTAATGTGTGGTTTCTTTGTCTTACAGTATTATGGATAACACTGCAGTTATAATTGACTTCCAGTGCTTTTTCGACGACAACGGAAAATATATTGTGAAGGAACTGTCAATCATGGACGTTCTGAGATTTGCTGGTAGACATTGGATTTTGACTCCACCTGCTACATCCGTTACGAATCCCAAATACGTTAGGACAAACCACTGGTTAACAACAAATTATCATAGACTTAGATGGAGCGAAGGAGAGACACCAAACGACAATCTTGTTTCATTGTTAACATCACATACACGTATATATAAATATGTGTTTGTGAAGGGTTTTGAGAAAAAACGTTTTTTGCAATCAAAGATAATACACAATAATATCATCAATCTCGATGACTTTGGTTGTCCTAAAAACATACCGTATATATTTCATGGAACAGAATGTCTTAGACATTTCAATTCTTCTGACCGTTGTGCCAACTATAAGGTGCATGCTATTCGGGAATGGATGATTCATGATTTTTGCTTTAAACAAACATTTTTAATGTAACAAATTTAGAAAGTAGGTTACAGCGAATGATGACATTTATATCTCTCTCTCATTCTGTTATGGACATGTACATACATGCATAGCTGTAAGCAGTGACTATTTTCTTATGAAAATGGACTTTCCTAATGACATTGTTATATTTTTTACTGTCTCTAATTTCGTCTGTGGGACATGTTCATACATGCAAATGAAAGTGGGACACCGACGTTACCACCACCACCACTATCACATTGTACTGTCCTTTTGTGTCGAATATTCTGTCATTGTTTGGTTCTCTCTCGCTTGATACAGACGTGTTCACTAGTGTCTTTCTCTCTCTCTTCTAATAATGTCGTTTCTTGTAAAGTTTAATGCTGTAAGTGCTATCGAGTACAAGCGATGTTCAGAATTGACAGTGAATAAAAAATATCTCATCATGGTCTTAACAAATGTGGACACAAAATAGGGGAACTCTGTGCTTGCTACGTTGGAGGATGGCGACCGCCAGTATCGTGTCTATCTTCCCAAGAGGTATGCAGGTGTCTTCACGAATGAGGAGCTCAGACATATCAAACCTAAAGAACTACATTTAGTGTATCGAGGGACGAGAAATCAAACAACACAAGTAGAGATTGAGTCCTAACGTCGTAAGTAGCAATCGTGTTAACAAACAATTTATTGATGTGTGTAGTTTCAACTCTCTGTACTTAACACTTTAATAATTGAATTTGTATGTACATGATAAATGTATCATTGATTCTATTTAGTTTCGTTGAATAATAGTTGGTTCGATTAGAAATTATTTGAAAGTACATTAACTTATGCGATAAATGTATCATTGATTCTAAGCAGTATTTACAAATTTCCAGTGAATAATATTTGGTTTGATTAGAAATTATTTGAAAGTACATTAACTTATGAAAAATGACATATACTTGAAAAAGTTTACTTACTTAACGCATTTGATTCTTTCCACTAACTGTGCGTGTGCATGTGATAATTGAATATTATCGTATCAGTGATTCTAATATCGACTGTATTGTTATGTTACAGATAAACTTCCTTGTGAACTGTATCTACAGCCGTGAAATTATTATTTAAAAATCTTGCAATGTCAAAAATTATTATTAATATTGTATTTATTTTATATAACAATGTTTGTTTGTGATATATGTATATTTAATCAATGTAAAATGTATTTTGAATAATTGTATTATAACGGTTTGTAAACTATATTTTAAGTTTGTTTACAGTGCTGTAAATATATATTTAATCATTTAAAACATTATTATTAATATTGTATTTATTTTATATATAACAATGTTTGTTTGTGATATATATATATATTTAATCAATGTAAAATGTATTTTTTGAATAATTGTATTATAGCGGTTTGTAAACTATATTTTAAGTTTGTGTACAGTGTTGTAAATATATATTTAATTATTTAAAACAAATTATGGTTTATTTTAATTTATTTCGTTATAAACCTTCGAATATGCATGCAATTATTTGTATAGTAATCAGAAATGTGTGAGAGAGACATTTTAATAATTTGTAGGTTGTATCTTACAATCATGAAAATTATTATTTAAACTGATAATTGTTTTACTAAAATCTTACAATGACGAAATATTATTATTTCATTGTTTACGATATATATATTTAATGCAAAAATGAATTTTTAAAATTACAATCGTCTGTAAACTATATTTAAGTTCGTGTACACATACAAATCGTGCTTCCGACGTCTGCGAGCGAGAGAGAGAGACATATACAATGTGTGTATGTGTACACAAAACTTTTGAAAATACCTTATTTCAAGGAGATTTTTTTTTTTTTATGCGTAACACTTTACCACACACACAGACTTGGCAGTATATTAATTTCTAAATCGTGGTCAATGACTGTCATGTGTCAAAAAAAAATTATAAGTAGGACGCAACGAGGTAGGTGATAAATATATATTTCCTGGTGATTACAATAATCCATAAGTAGCACGACGCTTATGTAAAACTGATGACATAAAGAGAGATTTTATATCGTGATCGACAACTGTGTCTAGAGACAAAGAGAGAGGAGGGGAGAGAGAGTTGATATCGAAGTCGTCAACAATTTACTATAATATAGTTTGAATTTCCCATTGAACCCATACATAGGTTGGTAAACCTGATCATATAGATTTAATATACATTATAACACACAACAAATTTGAACTCATGCAAGGTTGGTAACCCTGATCATATATTTAATATATACACTATAATGCATCAAGTCGGAACCCCCCCCACCATAGGTTGGTAAACCTGATCATATAGATTTAATATACATTATAACACACAACAAATTTGAACTCATGCAAAGGTTGGTAACCCTGATCATATATTTAATATATACACTATAATGCATCAAGTCGGAACCCCCCACCCACCACCCACCCCTGATATGCAAATCAGCTTTATTAAAAAAAATAAAAAATTATATTCGCGGATGCGAGTGGTCCATTGAACCCCACCCCACCCCCACCCGCCCCTTGATATGCAAATCAATTTAATTAAAAAAAATAAAAATATCAAATTAAAAAAATAAAAAATTTTATTCGCGGAAATTCGCGGATGCTGCAGGTCCAGCGGTGGTGGGGAGAGCGTGGGAAAAAATCTTGGACCGTGGGAAAGGCGGCATCCTTTGTGCGTCAGAACCCTTATTTTCCCCCTACTGTTAGCCGCGGCTTCGCACTCGAATATTTGACTTTTAATAAGTATTTTAATATAATTTTTATTGTGTATGTCTATTTGACGTTCTGTCAGCTCGTATAACAATTTTGTACTCATTAGTTAAATTCTCTCCAAAGCTGTTTTCAACACTTGCACTATTTTAACTTGTACTAAATTATTATGTTGGTGCAACAGCATTTGGAGATTTAAAAGTACCCGTTTATAAAACCTTTGGAGATATTTATAAAGTAACTATTAAATCAAAAACGCTAAATTCTTTATTTTAAGTGTTACTGCGTTAGAAGCATTGTATAACACATTAAACGTTATATTTCGCTCAATCATGTTTTTTATTTATTTCAGTAGTAAACTAAAACCCAAAAACCGTTGTCAAATAACCTCACAAATGAAAATTACACGTATTTTTGCATTGTATTAAGTAATAGGAAAATTTACAGTTAGTACACTTTCCACATCGTAATATATCGATACAATCGCATATTATACAAAACATCGAAAATGTACTGCAGGCATGGATAAATGTATAGTTCCGATGCCGCTAAATAGCTTTTGTTTATTTATTTGTTACTATGGTAATTAATTCTGGTCTCCACGGTGTTGTTGAAATCTTTAGTAGTAATATGTAATATATTGCATTACTTATTCATTGTATCATCAGAAATACGTATAAACATAAATTTTATAATTGTTTGAAATAATTTCAAAATATAAACGTATCTGTTTAGAAAATTACAAAATATATCCATACAATCGCATATTAAAAACATTAAAAACTGCAGAAACGGATAAAGGTACAGTTCCGATGTTGCTAAATATCATTTGTTTATTTACTTGTTACTATGGTAATTAATTCTGGTCTCCATGGTGTGTTGACATCTTTATACGCGTCAACGAAAATGCATAATTAAAAGGGCCTAAATCGTGCGAACGGGGCAAAATATCAAATTCCAAGTTAGACAGTATTTTGCGCCTTCTGTCAAAGGTTACCTGTGCACAATTTGGTGGCAGTCGGTGTAACGGTGTGGATTCAGTACCCATAAGTCCTCAGACTTTGAGTTTTATATATATAGATAAATATTAATAGTTAAAAAGTTAATGAGTTTATTAAACATCAGTTTACTAACCTTACTTAAAAGCTTTGCAATAATCATAACAGACAACTTCTTCGCTACATAAATCGACTGAAAACCAACTTAAGTTTTATGTGTTGCAGTCTAAGAAACCACTGAAGTGTGAAAAGTTCTATTCCGTTCCTGGGAATCTGTCTGTGACACCGTGGTACTGTTTCCTCCTTACGCCTGCTCATCCCAAAGTGGTACTGCTTTAATTTGTAGAGGTTGTTGTATTCTTTGATTTCGGTTTGAATCTAGACACCTCTTCCTATAGGCCTATTGTCATAAAACGTTATCAAGAACTCTGTAAAATTAATGCTAGGTGTTTGTTATGTCATTTTAAAATTTAAATACGTTTTTTCAATGTATATTGTACTTCATACATTTAATTGGAAACATACTGCATTTAAATGAGTGGGAAATTTTCCTGTGTGCAACACACATATCTGAAAACCACCAAGGTCATAGCGATGAGTAATAACGAACACCAATTAAATAACAGTAATAATGAAACTTGGCGATGTACCAATGGACATCGGTCCTACACACACACACACACACACACACACACACACACACACACAGTCACATACACTCGCGCGCGCACACAGACACATACATATAGAGGCACTCAGCATTTGCTAAGTTCAAGCGTGTCTCCCGTTTTTTTAGGTTATTGTAAAAATAATAAAAGGCACGCAATTTTTTTTATTAATACAGTATATATAATTATAATAAAATATTACTAAAGAAAATATTTAATTTGTTTCTTCAGTTGTAATGTACTCTACAAGTATCGAAATGGAAGAATGGTTCCATTCAGTAGTGTAACTAGGAACAGCTACATGGAGGAGTGGATGAGACCAGCTTGAAGGCTTGCTCGCCATTTTTCTCAGGACAAATGGAACGTTTACGTTTATTCCCGTGTAATTATTTATACGATTACCTATAATCTTTATTTCAATACACGTAATTGGTTCAGGAATAGGCCTACGTTAAGTGATTTTGGAATTTCGCTAAATTTTTAATAGCTCTGGGGGCGGGATTGATCCTCCCCGTAGTGACGTACTATTACTATTTGTTTAAGACACAATATGTGTAATTTTTTAAAAATATTGTATTTTGAAAACAATAATCCATACCATTTTTCCTATTTTTTAAGCTGTAGGCATACTTACAATTACAATTAAAATAGCACAATTACAGGCACAACAGTTTATTGACATAATAATAGATTTTGTACCACATAGTTAAAACAGTTATAATAATATACGCATTATTATTAATTACCGGGCTGTTAGGCCGTGGTTGATTGCTATATAATATTGACATTGCCGACAAAACGTTTCGTATCCTATCCTCGACGATCTTCTTCAGGCATCAGAAGTGACAAAGTGTTATGAAACAATTACGGCAGATCTTCGCCAAACGATACTCGACAACTTCTTTCGGGTAAGAGAAACCCAGAGAAAAGTTGTCTGGTATCGTTCTGGCAAGACTTGCCTTAACTGTTTCATAACACTCAGTCGCTTCTTGCGGCTTCAAGAAGATCACCGAGGGTACGATACGAAACGTTCCCGACGATGTCGACATCATATAGCACCTGAACATGGCCTAACAACACGGTATTTAATAATTTTGAGTATATTGACATCGGGCGTGTAAGCCTAAGACAAAAATTGAGATATAATAATAAGAGTTGCATGTAAACATATTCCAAACATTCAAGAATGGAGTAACATCAGGGACGTCATTTCACAAGCAGCATTCGAAGCACTGTGGACGAGACATAAAAGGTATGGAAACCGAGGTCTACAAGTATGGGATGACGATAATAGACAAATAATAGATACTAAAAGGCAGGAATACCTGAAACATCTAGCCTTAAACACTGATCAGGCAAGGTGTGAACAGAAGCGCTGCTGTACCATTACCAGAAAAGAAGTAAGGAAAATCAAGCAAAGTACATGGGATAAATATATAAGTGATATAGAACACGATGCACATGGCAAGCAAGACAAGGCTTACAAAATATTAAGGCATTTAAATCGAACGGAAAGAATACCTTGAAGATCAGTAATATCTCAGAACAGCAATGGCTTGAATATTATGAGCAGCTATGGGCACCGGATCAACTGGAAGAAACAACATCTACTGATATCAGTGATTGCATGAACCCAATAACAACGGAAGAATTGTTAGCTAATCTACACTGCTGTAAAAATAGAAAAACACTGAGCACTGATGGGATTAACGTAGAGCTGATAAAGTATACACAACCCTTGTTGCATGATTTTTGCTGCAGTTCATTACTGTATTATGTAGAGAATAAAACCTTAATTGAAGCAGGGAGACCGAGGCCACCTCCTAGAGTTGGCCTGATCAATTGCGGAGTACGACCAAAGTGTCCATTATCAGCTCCTCTTTTTAATTTATATATTGTTATAAGTCCCGCGTCACCTAATTAGGTCCCACGTTATGAGCGTCAATTTGTTATAAGACGAGTCCGATCGTCTCGTTATGTTCACACAATGTAAGCCTATTCGTTGCTATGAACAGGTATGTTCCCCTGTCTTTACTCTCTTAGGTCGTTTAATTTACTTAATTATTTAAATATCTGAGATATTTGGAGTTGTGGGATATATTGATGTAATTAATTAATATTAACTTAGCTTTTTAAAAAATATCAGTGTTAGTGTACTTGAAACTTAAATAATTAATGCGTTATTCTGTAATTTCGTTCAACCCTATTATACCTTGAAGAGAATTATGTATAATTTTGTATTTTTACGCTCTCTCTTTGGTGTCGGATAATTCCGCTATAAGCGCTGTAGTACCGGAGCAACGAAACTTATAGGTTATTTCACTGTTTATGTTAACCAATTATTCTATACTTAGTCAGTTACTTTTTATTCCCAACTCATTAAATCATACTCCAAATGACAAGATTTTGCAACTATATAAAGGTTCTTTATTTGTTTACTTCTTTAACATTGAACAAGATATGTTCTAACTGACATACGCTTGGGCGATAGATTGCGTGAATCGATTACTGATTATTCCGATCCCTTATTTAAATTCAGTTATATAGTATGTTTTAATTTGTAATTAATTTAATTCAGGGTGTGAAGGTTCTTGTAACTGTGGGGAAGACTAAAAATACATAGATAAGAATGCAAGATTTACAAATTTGAAGTGTTGTGTGGTTAATATGATTAGTATGATAATAATTTACCAGACTAGAACGAAGCAAATCGTGTAGGCGGTTGATTGATAAATTTACTGTTCTGGACGATTATGCCGTACAATATTCTTTCTTCGGTTTAATAAAATGGAATTCTTGTCCTGTCCACTTCGGAAATACAGCTTTCTGGATTGATTTACAGCCCGATTGATGCTTCTTCTGCAATTCCAGGATCCAAATACGTTCTTCTCTCGGTTGAAGCAATTAGTGATGTTCCGTGTATTTGAAAGGTTATGAGTTCTAGTGTAGTGTATTTTATTAGTTGTGATACATTGACTCTTTCTATTTGGTTTATTATATCGTCAATTCCTTTCGTATATTGGACAATTCAAGTCCTTCCTTGTAGAACCCAGTTATTTATTTTCTATTGTGATTTCATACTATAGTCTTGTTTGGTTAAACTGTACTGGCAAGAGTCATAAATATTATCATTAGAATTTTGTATTTTATAATAGTATTTGCTAATTTAGTATATTCCGATTAAATAGACATTTCTTGGTTTTTTTAATCTCATCACATTCAGATCATCTAAGGCAATTATTGACAAATCAACAACTTCTTCTTTTCCTGTAGTCCCTAGCAACACATGATTTTTCTTCCTTCCACATGTTTTGAATATAGTGTTTATTTCATATATTTTTTGTCTATTCCTTATCAATTTGCTATCCTATCGGAATATAACTTTACCGATAGTTGGTTTATTATTTTCTACACATATTCTGCTGGTTTTTTTATATAAGCCTGTTCCTTTTATATTTACTACCTTTTCGATATTAAACGTTATCAATCGATATCATGGCATTATGGCATTATCATAATTTGTATAAATTGATATGGTTTATTATATATCATTATTAATTTAATGTTTTTTTCTAACTCTTCAAACCGTATTCATTAATTATTATTAATTTATGTACCTAACCTTTATGTTATGAGTGGTTATATAGTGGTTTTGGCTGTTAGGCCTTTTATTGTAAACGGATCTACCTGTGTTTATAAATGGTAAACATCTATAGCCCCTTTTACATAAATTCATACATATAATCAAATCTTAACTATTAACATTTACATAAACAATTATTGTTTCCATATCTAATGACAATTTTATCTTGACCTATGGGTCACGTATAAGAAAATTCAAATCTATTAACGTTAACTAGCTGCTTCACACTTCATTCTACAACAGTAATTGAATAATACATCTTGTTTCATTACCTTTCATTAACTCAACACATATTTGGTATAACATAACATAAACTTTATCATAACATTTGTTGTCACAAAATAATATCTTTTAACTCAAAATCCTTACTTGCTATTACTATAAAGTAAATTATTGTTTCATTTTTTGTTTGCTTTTCACTGAACATATATCATTAACTATTATCTAACTTACAGGTTCGTTTATTTTTGTTAATACTACCTTGCATCCTTATTTACCTTTATGTATAATTATAAATGTAATTATTAGATTTTTGTTCTATCATGGGGTTAGATATTGACTTGTTTATTATTCTGTTAACCTTGTTTTTATGCAACATGGATGCTAGCATTTCTGTTGCGTTACAATATTAACGATGTCATACAAAACTGACAGGTGTGCTTTCCGGAGAATTTTATGATTGCCCACTCTGCAACTGACACCTTGTTTATTTGCGAACAATCAGGCTATTCTGTTGGACTCGGTTAACAGGCTGCAGATGAGTATACATTTGTTAAATCGAATCTCCAAAGACTCTGGATTACAAACATCCACACTAAAGACCAAGGTGATGGCTTTGCGTGGAACTGATCCCTTACGGACAGAAATTGTTATGGATGGTACTGTCCTGGAACAAGTCAGCAATTTTGAATACACGGGATACAGTGTGCCTTATAATACGAGCAACGACGTTGTGAATAGGTTGCGTAAGTTCAACATTATGTGCGGGACCATTAGGCGAACCCTTAAGTCAGCAAGTAAAGAAACACGCCAAAAATTCTACAAGGTGATGGCTCTTCCCACACTCCTTTATGCGTCTGAGAATTGGACTTTATCTAAAGGCTAGCCAGTCGCATCAAAGCGGCTGAAATGAGATTTCTTAGGCACGTGGCAGGGTATACTCTCCATGATCGTATAAGAAACGCAGATATACGGCACGAACTGAATATTATGAGTATACTCGACAGAATTTCCCAGTATCGGCTGAATTGGTGGGAACATCATTGCCGAATGGATGACTTCCGCATCCCCAAACAACTATAGAACTCTAAGCCGAAGGAACGGAGAGATGTGGGACGTCTGAGGAAGCGCTGGAGTGACCAGCTCTAATCTTTGCCTGTTTGAGATCGGAACAAATATGGTTTAAGCCTTACAGATGGTGATGATGATGATATTCCAAACATTATTTCATTTTCTTTCGTCTATTTTATTCACTCTGATATGACAAATTTTGTTTTCGTTTCAGGAAAAACTAGATTGATAGCCGTGCAATCTTTATAATATATAACTAATGATTTTCCTCTGAACTTCCTCTACATTTAGCACTCTTTATTTCCGCGAAGAATAAAAACTATGTAACTTGTATACGTACAAATCTACTAAATACGAGTGAAACGAATAACAATTAAAGTAATGAGTTTTTGCTTAAACTATCTCTCAAATATTTTAGTGAAGGCAACGGGAATCCAAGTTCTTTTTTCATTGAACGTAGTAGAGTATTGATAGTAATAGAGAACAAACTAATTAAATTATTAATTACTACAAACACTGTTTTAAAGCCAATATATTTTGTGTGATAATAGTTTCGTACAGAGGGGGATTATTAATTTGTTCTATACAATCAGATTAAAAGCTAGTGCGCTCCCTGAATAATTTTGTTATGCATGTATCTAATAATCCTCACATTATTTATTATTAATTAAAGCGTACGGTAGCATAGCAACGTAATAACCTGAGAACATTAATTATATTATGTAATACATTGAAAACAGTGTTTACTAACGCAGAATATCGAAATGTTTACAGAACAGAGAGCTAAATAAATGAACTTAGCTTAATAAAATAAAATATTCATTTGTAATGTAAACACCGAATAGAAAATAAATATGCGGAATAAACTTTATGTAACTTAATAAGTACGAAAACCTTAACACAAATTACATAGTATGTACAGGGTTATGAAAACCACTGCGTAAAGAATATATATTATACGATAACACAGAAAATACAATCCACAGTCAATTATAGAATATTAGCTTATAAAGGAAACGATATAGCAGAGTAATTAAAATGAAGTTAATAAACCAGTTATACTTTTTTAATACGCATATTGGATTATATATTTCCCAGTTCTTTTTTTTTGTACTCTCCGCTTACAATTTCAGAATATACGTCAAGAATAAAAGCAAACTTGTTGCAATGTAATAACACCTACAAAACAAATCTTTGTAATTTTTCAGGACGATTATGCAACTTGTTTTACAAGACAGTGGCGGTACCATTTGTGGTATTGCACGGAAGTTAGACGTGGGTCCTTTCAAAGGAAGGTAGGATAAAATAAGCCGCAGAAATAAAATTTCTCAGAACTATAAACGGTTGCATGCTAACAAACAAAATAAGTAACTAAAATAGCATGTAAGATAGGAATTACACATTTTTAATTTTGAAAATAAAATTAGCGCATACAAAGTTAATTAGTGCAACTATTTACATTTAGACCGTCTTCCCCAACTCGCCCAGAGGTTAGCGAAGTGTAGGACGTTCGAGGACAATATGGTTTTCACAACAGGCAGTGCATCCTAGGCCATGATTTGAAGAAAAAGAACAAGAAGATCATGTAACTTTTGAGCTTTAATTTACGTACGAAAGAAAATGAATCAAAATTATCGGTATGTAAAGAGTAAGAACAGACGTAACCTTACGTAGTTCTTAAACGACAGAATATGAGTAAGGTGTGTTATTAAACACAAAATATTAGAGTTATAATCGTCAAAACTAAACAACCCACACACACTGTTTCTGTTCTAGTTTTATACCCGCATATTTATAGACTATTTTTAACAAAGCAGGTAGTCTCTTGACTTGTTCAATTAGTTGTTCGATTCTTCGTCATTTATGGTAATACTGAATAACAGTCTGTGTATAAATAAGCTAATAGTTCAGTTTAAACAAGTATATTTTAAACAACTTCTATAGCTTGAACACGCCCACAGAATGCTTGATTGCTGTTGTGTACCACTGAGACGGGAACTGGCATCTACTCTCACTATAAGAAACAGTTCTAAGTATTCTCATTTTCATAAGAAATATTAGAACTCGATGTTGTTGAGCAACTACTCTGTGCTCTTGTTTCCTTTGTTTGAAACAGTTTTATTCCGCTCCCGGTCTGTCTCTGTAGTGCGCGCACCCTCATATACTTACATAAGGCTTTAAACCATAAGAAACAGTCCCGCAACTGTTTTATACTAGTGGACGATAGGCCTTAGGACCCAATGGAGAACGGTGTCGATCGTCTTACAAAATCGCATCGATGCCTCGGTGATGATAAACGGTTAATAGCCTAGGTCAAGGTTAAAAATGTGAGGTAAAATGGTAAGATTAGAAGAGGATGAGGAAGGTAAAATGAGGATGATGTTAAAATGAAAGTACAGTATAAGTTTAATTATTAGAACCCCACTCCGCATATCAGCCAAAGTAACTGTAAGTTGACTTCTAATTTTCAAATACATTAGAAATGTGTAATTATAAAAGCAATATACAAAACAATAAAATCAGAATTTCAATGGTACTTCTTGCTAGTTTACTCGTTTAATAAAATAGTATGAAGGCAAATTTATTTACTGAGGGAGAATAACAACATTCTCCTAATGGCGCGATTGGCACTAGTATGGCGGACTCGGGTTTTTGCTTTTACCACAAGATATCAGTAGCTTCAGATACATTATTCATTTGTACAGAACTGCACAGACTTTTTTACAAACAACTGGACTTTTTGGAATATGACTTCATTTGGTTCAGGTACGTTACTCATTTGTGTACCTCACTCCACCTCTATATAGATAAAGTTCCAAAAACATCTTCGTATTTCTAAATAATGAATAAGATGTTCCTGTCCTCCCGTATTTTATATTTCAGTGACTATTTCTGTGATTTGTTATCCAAACATTCCTCTTTTAATTCTCTTAAGTACCTCCCTGTTACTTTTATTCCTATGTATATTATTCGTAACGATTCGTACTACAATTTTGTTCTTGTTTTCTATGTGTTCTATTATATTTTGTGTTATTCATGGTTTATAGGTTCCTAATCCTCTTTTTACAAAACTCTTAGTCGTTACTAGTCCTTGTAACGACGCATTTAATAGATTCACTGAATTAAATTCGTCAGGCTTAATTCATCATCATTATATCATTATTTCTAGCTGATGGTAATGCTCAGTCACATCTGTATCATTTTATAAGATAGGCATATACACCTCCATTGATACACTGTTTACTGTATTCGAATGTATCAACTCTACTTCTACCATGTGACAAAAATGATACACGTCTTTGATCCTTTGTCACTATCCTTTGTTCAAAAGAAATCCAACACCGTTTCTTTCATCAGTTGCCACACGAATAAATAATTCTATAAACTTGTGAGGTAATTCACTTCACATATTTCTAAAATATTAATCTCTCCTTTTAGATGTTATAACATTTCACACTTTCACGTGGGCTTAACATCCTATGTGTCTAGTTTGCACTGTTTTGGAATTTAAAGTTGAAAGGAGTTTAAATCTGACGGTGAAAGTTTGATTTCAGCTGGATATTTTTTTTAAATTTTTTTTATTTATAAGGTCGCTGCAACAGCAAGGGTCATTAGCGACCACAGAAATGAATTTGTACAGATTCTTAAACAGATGTATTAACATATAGTAAATATTTGTTTAAATACCAAATAGTGTAAACAAATGAGATAGATACAAATATTTAACAAATAACAGTATTAGTTTAACTGATGCAAAATAAAATGAGAAATATTAACCCCCCACAACACAAACAATATAAATACACATCATGCACATAAATAAATATAACTAAATATACATAAAATAAATATAACACTAAGTAACAAAATATAACAATAAGTCATAACAACATACCAATCCATTATCTTAATTACACAATTTTTAATGTTCTTATAATATACTTTGTTCGTACCAATATTGCTGTTAACAACTGAATCTCCTTTAAGAGGAGAAGTATGTTGGCGGCTGCTGTTTTGTCATTTAAACGTTTTCGCACATCTGCAGAGATATTAAATTTGCTTCTTAGATGCTGAAGAGCAGGGCACTCTGAAACGAGATGGAAAGCTGACAAAACCGTGCCACAGCGATTACATCTCGCAGGAGGCTCTCTTGTGAAAATGTACTTGTGAGTCAGTAGCGTGTGGCCGATCCGGAGTCTTGATTTCTCCTGGAGTCTGTAGCAAATGAGTGCGGCTCGTAAATATTTTTCCTCACTCGGAATAGTTTGGCGGGTAGTGACTTAACCCATTCATCATTCCAGTGCTCCAAAACTTTTAAATGCAGATATTTCTTAAAGTCATTGTGGGATAGTTTGTGAGGATGATATTGACTCGACGTAGCAGTTTTCGCAGCCCTATCAGCCATCTCGTTGCCCTTAATTCCGATGTGCGATGGTATCCAACTGAAAATAATTTCCTTGTGTTGTCTAGTTGAGATATCTAGGGTTATGTTACTTATGTCTTGAATAATGGGTTCTTTGCTGTCCTCCTGCTGCAGACTATCTAAAACACTTGGGGAATCTGAGAAGATTATGTACTTGGAACCCATGGAATATATTATTATTTCCAGTGCTTAACGAATTGCATATGCTTCGCAGAAAAAAACCGAGCAGACCCCGTCCAACCTGAATAAGTATTCATTTCCAGATAATATTACTGCACATCCATTGTTTCCGTCTGTGCGAGAACTATCCGTGAATACATGAGTGTATTCTGTGTATTTATCAAGTTTTTCGTAGAACTTAGACAAGAAAATGTACGGTGTTGTAGTAACTTTTGGGGATCCTGAGATTATGTTATCAAATTTGAGAGGTTTACGACACCAAGGAGGCTCTGATGGATGTTACTGGGTGAAAACAGAAGGAAAATGAGTGTTTAATTTGCGTAGGCAGATATTAATACGTTCATAAAATTGTTTGGGTAGGGTTGGGCGTTTAGCAAATTTGTCGCTGTTCCTATTTGAGAACACATTAAGACTTATAGGGTTATCAGGATTTGAAGCTGCTCTTGCGGAAAATGACAGACAGAGGTTTATTCTTCTTATTCTAACCTGATATGCTTGAGACTCGGCTAGAATGCTATTAATCGGGCTAGTTCTAAACGCTCCTAGGGCCAGGCGTAGGGCAGATGTATGTATAGTCTCCAGAGATTTTAAAATGGTTTGTTTAGCTGAGTCATATATTATTGCTCCGTAATCCATTTTTGACCTTATAAAGGCTTTGTAGGTGTTCATGATTACGTCTTTGCTGGCACCCCAGTTGCATGATGCGATTGATTTAATAAGGTTCATTCTCCTTAAACATTCACCTTTTAATGTCCTTATGTGAGTACCCCATGTGAGTGAGTCGCTGGTCGAACGTGAGACCTAATATTTTGATTTGATTTGATCGTCTAATTCCTTTAGTTCCAAGTGACATCTTTATATTTCTTGAATGTGGTCTTCTGATGCGAGAAAAACTTATATATTCGGATTTTGAATCTAAAAATTTAAAACCCGTGTTTTGCGCCCAGTTAGTTAATTTATTGAATGTTTCCTGAATGCAGTCCGTAGTGGACTGGATGTTGATTCCTTTGCAAAAAAGCGTTAAATCGTCGGCGAAAAGACATTTTTGTATTCGCTTTGATATTACAGAAGAAATTTCGTTAATGGCAATTAAAAAGAGAGTGGCACTAAGTGGCGAACCCTGTGGCACTCCGTTTGTGATTTTATATTTATCTGATAATATGCCATTCACTCTTACCCGGATCTCTCTGTGCTGTAAGAAGTTTATTACAAAGTTAAGTAAATATCCCGTAACTCCAACATTTTTCATAATGTATACAATTCGGTCCTTCCATACCAGTTCATAAGCTTTTTCCAGATCTAAGCAGACGGCAACAAGATGTTCGTTATTTATAAAGGCCTCGCAGACATTTGCTTCAATATTTATTAAGTGATCTAAACTAGATCGAGCTTTTCGAAAACCGCTCTGATGCGCTGATAAGAACTTAATACTCTCCAAGTACCATTGTAATCTTCTGTTAATAATTTTTTCCATTAACTTACATAAACTACAGGTAAGAGCAATTGGACGATAGTTTTCAGGTTTACAATGATCTTCATTTGGCTTAGGGAGTGGGATAACTATCGCTTCCCTGCATTTATCAGGGAATGTTCCGGAACACCATATAACTTTGAACACACGTATAAGGAATGTTAGTGCTGCTTCAGGAAGATTTTTAAGAAAGATGTTATGGATACCATCTGGCCCTGGACTAGAATTTCTACATTTCGACAGAATATTTTTTAGCTCCTTTAGAGAAATAAGGTGATTAATTTTTAGATCCGTAACTGCGCTTGTTTTCGTGATTTTATTTATCGAAATGTAAGATTTTTTTTTTTTGATTTCTTGAAAAACTGGGTCGTAGTTGGTGTCGCAAGAGTTTTTACAAGCTTTGCAGCTAATGTACTAGCAATGTCTTCCGGTTGTGAAATTACCGTCCCGTCTTCTTCAGTTAGTACTTTAGTTCCGTTCGATACTGTGAGGCCTTTTATATTCTTAAGCTTCTTTCTCACATCGGTGGTCGGTGTCTGATTAGTGATGGATGAAACATATGAAGTCCACGCCGCCATCTTGCATTGTTTGAAGGTTCTACGAGTCTTCGCTCTATATCGCTTGTATTTTATCTGGTTATCATAAGTTGAATGCCTTCTGTAAGTACTATAAGATTTACGCATTAAACGATGGACCACCTTACATTCTTCATTCCACCACGGAACTCGTGACTTGGCACCCTTATTGGCGATTTATGGAATACCCTGATTAGCAGCAGTCAGTATTTAGTTAGTAATTACCTCAACTTTGTTGTTAATTGTTAAATTTTCTGGTTCGTGTGCACAAGAGCGCTTAAGTGCTCCGTGATTATGTTTTGGTATTTTTCCTAATTAGCTTTACTGAATTTTCACATGATGACGGAATAACCCTTCCACATGGTTAAATTGTACCAGTTGTTCGCCCCCAGTCTGCAACATACCATCAGAGCGTTAGCACGCTCAAATATTCGCTGGCTCAGTTTTGCCAGTAAAAGTGTTTATTTAACAGTTGAAATGTGATTAACCAGTGACTATTACCTAGCAATGTAACCTGCTACCTAAAATGGCCATATAATTCAGTGCAACGTAAGGACAGATTAAACAGTGAAAGTCGCTGACCACCTGGCTCGAAATGGAGAACTTCTGAGTGGAGACTACAATTACAGCTCAGGAAAGTTTCAACTTAATTAACAATTATTCTTTTTATCAAAATTGAGCTCTAAATTCTAAATTGTAAATCAAATAAAACAAGAATGTACCAATAATTAAAATGTGGGGAAAGAGTTTGCGTGTGCGTGCGAGAGTATGCCGGCATTTATAATTAATTGAACTGAAGCATTGGTTTATGTTTTAAAACTTAGTAAATCAACACAGAATAAACTGCAGTCTATTTGAAAGGTTTTGTAACAAATTAAGGATCAAATTAAATAATGAAAGTTGGTGAATAATTATTGAGCGGAAGTACGTAGCCGCCAACTTGTTTTGGGAGTATAAAACTCCATTTTGTTTTTTTCTGAATATTAATAATTGCAATTCTGAATTAAACCACTAGTGTTATTTAACCAAATGCTGTTGACTTGTTATTCCAAAAAATCCTAGACTGTTTCTGTTTCTCGTTTAATAAAGAACTCTGGACCCTTAGTGAAAAATGTAGTGTGGCAGCCACGCCACGTGTACGAACCGGAAATGTGGTCAATTAATATGGTAAGTACCATAATAAAATTATTATTATTAATAAAAGTAATAACAAAGAAAGGAATTTGTTAACAAATGGCGAACTGAACGAGGTACTTTATATAAAATCCTGTTTATATAAATAAGGCAGATAACAGAAACAGATTGGGTATAGAAGTAAGATATAACATAACACGTGATTATTAGGTTATGTTGTTAGTAAGTAGATCTATATAAAGCAACAATTTGAAATAAAGATATTTCAACAAAATCTTTTCATTAAAATGGCAGACAATAATGAAAGTGTCAGTTTAAATGACACAGAAACAGAATCTATGATAATAAATGGAGTTAACGCAAAATCGAGACCGACAATTAGTAAGGTGTCAATAGACGATTTATTCCAATTGATGAAAGTTCAAAGTAACGAGTTAAATGCCAAATTTGATGCACAGAACGTAAAGTTCGATAATTTTGATAAGAAATTGAATGAAGTAAAAAACGAAATTAAAAAACAAAATTTTAATTTTGATAAACGAATGGATGAAATGCATGCACGTTTCGATAAAACGGAAGAGAAAATAGTAGCATTAGTTAATGAGAAGTTTGATAGACAAAAGAATAAAGTAGACGAAAATTACGAGAGTAAAATGGGGGTAGAAAATAGTAGAGAATCAAATAAATTAAATGAAAATAAAGATGACAAGGTAAGTAGGGGTGATAATTATGATAATAGAAGTAAAAATATGGTGTTAAAAAATAATAGTGTGAATATTGATAGTGATAATGAAATTTTAGAGAGAGTAGAATATAATGTTGGAATGTTAGCATGTGTTGATGAATTAGAGAGAAAGTATAGAAAGAATATACAGGTAGAGGGGTTGCAGGGGGTAAATGTTTCCCGTAATGTTGTAGTCGGGGGTGGAGAAAAGGCTCCACGTGAGTATTTGGAAGACACATGGTCTACAAATAGCCGTCCCTGGATTTTTTGTGCACTTGATAGGTGGTGCAGTAATTATGAGTTAATGTCCCCTGCATATAGTGAGAGAGAGAGTGTAGATTGGTGTTATGGTGAGAGATATTTTGAGAGAGAGAGGTATTGTGATGAGATAGAGAGAGAGAAAGAGAGAGATAGAGATTTTTAAAGTAAATAGAAATTATGAAGAGTTTGTAGAAAGGTTAGGTGGAGAGAGAAGTGATAATAATAGCAAGTACTTACTTTACATTGAAACTGAGGTAGCAGTAGATGATGTTAAAGATGATAATATAACTTACCTGATTATGACAAATTATACTAAGGGCGACAGGACTATACTATATGACGACACGGTGTATGATTAATGATATGGAGTAACCCTATTCATTACAATAGTTTTGTGGAAGATAATGAGAAAAGAAATAGGTATTACATTGATGATACTAATATAATGTATTCAATGATAAATGATTTGTATAGATATAAGATTCGACTGTTATTTGATGATGGTGGATAATTATTTTATTGTGTTATGAACATCTGACTATGTGGACAGTGTGATTTTAAAATGGATTGTATGATGAACTGATTAATGGTCAATGATAAAGAATAATAAGTCGGATTGTATACATTTATGTGTGTCAATGTTAAATGTATTTGTATACTACATTATATTGTATATTATATGTATTCTTGTGTAAACCATGTATGTAATAGGAACGATAGTATATGATGAAACATAAATGGCGTAATAGAGTGTGTGGCTAGGAGGTTGCTACAGGGGTAGCAACGGTAAACAAAGATTGATTATTAAGTATATGATGTCGATAATGGTGTCGAATAAAAATATAGTTATGATTCTGGTTTAAAGAAGTATTAAAATCAAGAAAACTGAGTAATAAATTTTAACTAGTTGGATTGTTTGCCCTAATTAAAATTGTGTTTTGAATTCCATGTATTAGAAATATGGATAAGTTGTTGTTGCTTTTGAAAACTTAAGGAATTACTTTATGTGTTGTCATTTTAGTATAAGCATATATTTTTCTTGTGGTGAAAGGAATGAAGTAATATTGATTGGAGTCAGAAAGTTGGTAAATGTAGGAATGCCTAACGAGAAAGACCTTCTGTTATAAATCTTGTTTATTTGTTGTTTAAACTTAGGAGTTAAGAAAACCAATGCCTCTTAACATAAATCAATGTAGCTAAGGGGAGACATATCAGTTGCGGATATGGGATTATACAAGGCCACTATTTAAAAATTTTGCATTCGGTGTTTCAGAGTTTAGTGATGCTGTGACGGCGGTCCTGAGCTGGCCAGCGTGTCAGAGTAGGGGCGTCAAGTGCCTAAATGGTCTTACGGTGTTGGGATCTCACATGAGAAGTTCAGTAAGGTCATGTAGGTACTGTCATCATCATTGGACCAAGGGTAAGTTATTGTATTTCTTTTTTATGTAAACACTACAGGGGGTTGTGGCGCCATATCTGGGCTGATCCCTGTAGGAGGACTGAATGAGTCAATGAGAGTTTTTATGTCTCGACATAAAACCTCTCATTGAGGGGGTTTTGTGACGGAACATAAGACCGTCTAAGGATTTATTGGTACAGAGAGATAATTTTATTGTATTTTCGTATGTTAAAAATGGTTAGGTTAACTTTTCCCAATATTGTACATACAACGCAGTTCGCCAGGGTAACTCAACGTCAAGGTCATGGGCGTACGTGCAGAACATCACACATTTGGACAGAGCCAGTTGTGAATTATATGGCCATTTTAGGTAGCAGGTTACATTGCTAGGTAATAGTCACTGGTTAATCACATTTCAACTGTTAAATAAACACTTTTACTGGCAAAACTGCGCCAGCAAATATTTGAGCGTGCTAACGCTCTGATGGTATGTTGCAGACTGGGGGGGCGAACAACTGGTACAATTTAACCATGTGGAAGGGTTATTCCGTCATCACGCTATTGTCTCGAGCTGACGACGGCATCGTTTTGCGTCACAGTCGTTACGTTTTCTATATTATTCATGACGTTTCAACATAGTTCGCAACTGGCTCTGTCCAAATGTGTGATGTTCTGCACGTACGCCCATGACCTTGACGTCGAGTTACCCTGGTGAACTGCGTTGTATGTACAATATTGGGAAAAGTTAACCTAACCATTTTTAACATATGAAAATACAATACAATTATCTCTCTGTACCAATAAATACTTAGACGGAATTATGTACCGTCACAAACTCTTGTTAACAAACTCCTTTTCTTATTATTAATTTTATTAATAATAATAATTTTATTATGGTACTTACCATATTAATTGACCACATTTCCGGTTCGTACACGTGGCGTGGCTGCCACAATACATTTTTCACTAAGGGTCCAGAGTTCTTTATTAAGCGAGAAACAGAAACAGTCTGGGATTTTTTGGAATAACAAGTCAACAGCATTTGGTTAAATAACACTTGAGGTTTAATTCAGAATTGCAATTATTAATATTCAGAAAAAAACAAAATGTAGTTTTGTGCCATACTAATATAGATCGGCGATCATTCAGAATTTAACGTCAGGAATAAACGTTAAATGCAGTATGGTATTTAAAGCGGCTTGATTAGTGCTGCACCCTAGCAGTTGAGATAAGCAATACTGCTGCCTGAATTATAATTAAGAGCGAGGCTTGATTGGTGCTGGCCTCTAGCGAGAGCCCCGGTTTGCGAGTTCCAAGCGGAACTACGTTTCTAGAAATTTTTGTCTCCCTCCGAACGTCGTCAAAATTAGCTGCGTCTTTTCCTCCGGACAGATGAAGAAATTTTCTTGCACCATCCTTCCACCTATGGCAAGCTAGATTCAAATAGAACTGCGGGTCCCTCGATGAAGACGTGGACCAGCCCAAAACCTGAACATTTGAACATCCAGATTTCTCTCTCAACTTCATCTGCCGGAGAGGAATAGCAATGACGAAGCACAAACACCCTATAGTGTAGGCCACGAGATTGCCACTTCACACCCATGGACAAAATAAGGTGAACTCAATCCATTATATTCTTTACACGTTGTGATGCACTCAATAGAGCCAGTGAACCAATTCAATCATTCAACAACATGACTTTAAGTTTTTTTGAACATTTTAATTGGATCCCCGATTAACGGGACAGTATAGTGCGTGAACTGGGAGGGAAATCATTTGTAAATTTTATTAATTTGTTTGTATAATCTGTTAGCTCAGAGGCTGACATGCATCTTTGGCAGCTCACCTTTCAAACGTGCAATTCCTTCTTATTTTCAGTATAAGGGTTTCATTACTGCTACTATTCATTTAATCAACTGGTAATTTCTCTGTTTCAATTTAGTGTTCATTTTATATAGTAATTTCTCATTTTTAAATTCAGTTTGGTTTATATAGGGATAAAAGTTTCTGTGGTAGTTAAGATCACAAGTTTAATCCTGTACAGGTGCACGTTCATGCAGTGTTAAACATGTTGTTGAGACAGGTTGAATTATGCACCGACTTGCCCATGAACATGTCGGTCTCTGGGCCAAAATTACTTTTAAAGGGGTTATAAGGTTCATGACACATTACTATTTGCAAAACTTAACAATATTTCTATATATATATAAATTCTATTAATTAATTATGATAACTGGGGTGTTCACTGTATTCTAAATTTTATTTCTCCCAGTATAAGGGCCCAGTGTGGCAGCATTTTATAATAGTATTAGGCACTTGGCCAAATTTTGAATTTATTATGTCCTGGGGACTACTGGAGTTGCATATATATAATCTGATACACATGTAATGTGTTATGCACGTATTAAGAATTATAAACCTAACATGGATTTTCATAAAATAATTAAAGATGTACCTCATGGGGGTAGAAAAGGGTGTGGCAAGAGATCTATGTAATAATTGTCCTGTATTGTGGAACATGTAGACGTATTGTATATTTGTGTGTGTATTTTGTGGGGTTCTCTATGTATTGTACATTTGGGTGTATTTTTGGGGGAGTTAGATATAGGGCTTATAAAAGAAAAGATGAAACAAAGGGTTATATATACATTTAATTTTTGATGACAATTAATTAAATCTATCTCTATTAATTTTTATTAATATTTTTTCTAAGAGAGTTAATTTATTTTAATTAACTTTAATAAAGAGTATGTAGATTTGTCTCTATTTAATTTTAATTACTTTTGTTTGAGAATTAGTTATTCTAATTAACCTTATCCAGAAGTCTATAAATTTTATCTCAATTAAGTTTCAATTAATTCATTTTAAAGAGCAGATAGAAAATAAATTTTATATGTGTTAATAACTTTCAGGTGACATTATTTAAAGAGAATAAATTATTTTAATTAACAATTTAAGGGGAAAATTCTGGATGTTATATGTATTGATTTTGTCGTTAATATTTTTTAAACAAGGAGATAGAATAATAAAAAGGATTTTATTGATTGTTAATTTTATGAGTTTTCATTGCAAGTCCCATCTCACTGGATCCAGCGCATTTTTGGCTTCTCTAGGCTTTGGTCTAGTTTTAATTAACTTGTGGCCCCTCTTTTTAAAAAAAAAATTCAAAAAAAAAATAATATTTTTTTTTTTACCAGTCAAAGTTAAAGAGGGGTTACATTTGGTAGCAGAGCGTGGTTGCTCATCTGGGTCAACCCTTGGGTCCTTTGGGTGTGACGGGGCTTGCAAACTCAGGAAATATTTTGGAGGTTCCAATGGAACTTAGAAGAATCTTTAAAAGGCACTATATCTAAAAGTGAATATGTTTTGTAAGGTTTAAGGTTTTGTGTATAATATGTCTATGTACTTGCCCGCCTTGGATAGTTGAACCTACCGTTCAACCGTAGGTTGCCACGTGGTGAGAAATTTTAGAAGGGGACATTCCTTTGGAAACGCGAATTATCGCAGATCTGTGCCTGGGTGGAGATGGTTTGCGTATTACCTTGCCCATAATAGGGGAGGCGTATAATTTATGCGGTATGGCCCGATCGGCAGTCGGTCTCCTCCGATATACGGGAGCCGAAGAAATATTAGAAATATTTTTTGAAAATTGTCGTTGGTCGGTGATTTTGTCGTGTTGTGTGTTAGTGTGTGTGTCGCGTTCCATAATGTGTAGAGTTGTTGAGAGAGAGCAGTTCAGGTAAGAAGGGCTGGGTCCTCGCAACGGTAGGGGGACCCGCAGTCTGCTCGAAGGAAGAGTTTAGTACTCGAGTTTTTTCTGATTCCTGTGTTTTTATTGTCATTATTATGTAGGGTGTTAGGTGTTTTGTGAGAATTATGTTTTGTTGATTGTGTATTGTGAATTGTACAATTCTGGCGGCGGTATGCTTCCAGAAATTGCCCCACCCCCTTTCAGGAGTTCTCCAGAAACTTTCGGTGGTCAATGAATTTGATGAGGACCAGCTGCTGGTTTTCTTGGATCTTGTCCTGCAGCTGGCAGATTTCCCAGGTGTATCCGATGGGGAGGTCTTGTCCCTTATATACCCGTATTGCCAGGGTTCATTGGCAGGGTTGGTCACCAACACTCTGCGTCGGGGCGGCAGTGTCGACGCTTTTCATGGGGAAGTGTTGGATTACTTCATACCACATCGACGACGTTCCCAGCTTAAGTTAGATTCATTCTATCGCCTACAGGCCAACGGAGAGGCGTTCGTGCAGGACATACGGAAAGCTGCCCGGGTATTAAGATTAGGGTTGCCCGAGACGGAAGTGATACAAGCAATTCTGGAAGGACTGAATCCCCAAGAGAGATCGCGTTTGATATTCGCAGAACGTCCACGTTTTTTCGCAGATCTGTACCGGTTATGTGTGATTTCTAATACTGTCCGAGCAGGGGACGAGTCCCGGGGAAGAGGAACTACAGAGGTCCAGTACTCCAGTGGTCCGTTAGGAAGAGCCAAAAGGGACAAACATGGCGGTTGGAGAAGAACACAAGAGACTGTCAGGAAAACCGAATATTCCGGAAGTAATGGTGGCTACAATGGGGTGACAAGTGAGAAGGCAGTAGCTACGGTTACAGCAGAGAAAAGACATAAGTACGAAATTAACAGGGAAAGAAGAAGTTATATTAGTAAACCAACATCGGCAAGTAGGGAGCCTGTAGCAACGCGTTATTCCTATTGGGAGAAAAAAGAAACTTTAAAGCTTCCAGAGGAATTACCTGTGCCTAATAGACTAGTGGATGAAGAAGGTGAGGAGAAAGAAGAAAAGCGAAGTAACTTCTGTTGATCAATACCAGACGACAAGAACACGTCTGTTGATACTGAATTACAGGACTCAGAGAGGACGTCATGGTTAAATCCAGATGCCGTGGAATTTGTTCCGGTATCTCCATCTCAGTTCATGACGGATCCAGATCCGGTAACATCATCATCGCCTACGTCGGGAGATGAGAAGTCACTTGATGGTGGCGCTTTACCATCGTGAGTAGAATTTAATTTAGACATTGCACATGGACCTGGACAGCTGGATTCCAGGTTGGGAATTGTTGAGGAAGTTTTAGTTGCTGAGAGTGGTGAAGAAGAGGAATCGAAGGAAGAGGCAGAAGAGTGGTCTGCACATGCTACGCAGGGGAGTATAAGTGTAAGTGTTAGGGAGGCTGCAAGTGTTTCTGAGGTTGCGGATGGACAAGGGGATGTCCAGGCTGCAAGTGTGGTAGAAGTAGATGAGGTAGAAGTTGAGGAGAAACTGGGTGGCAGCGTTGTGGAGTGTGTGAAGATGTGCAGACGCTTTCTGTAAGTAGTGTTGAGGATTCCGAGGAATGGAAAGAAGTTTCGGGCGGACCAGGTGAGCAACTAGAGGATGAAAATGTGCAGTGTCATGAGGTAGATTTGGATTATGTAGAGGAGAAAAAGGAAGAGGTGGAAGAAAGAGAACCAGGGGAAATTGTAGAAGAGAAGAAGGTAGAAGCAGAAGAGTTAGAGGTTGAGGATAATCCAAATCGGGGTAAAAGTAGTCAGGTAAGTTGCCTTGATTATAATTCAGAAGAAATAAATCAGTACAGCTCAACACGAGAGAGTTTCTCAGAGAGTGGTGTCCAAAAGGAACGAGTACCTAAATTCGTCATAAAAAGGTGAGAAGAAGCGGTTAACGGGTAGCGGGTAGATGTTCCCCACAGTCCCAGTGGTGTTCGTCTGCTTCAGGGTTGCGCCCCTGCCTCCGCGAGCCTTGGTTTTCTCCACCCATCCTTAGTCTCGGAGGGAACCATGTCCTTTACCTTAGTCCTAGCTATTGACCTTTCAATGATCCTTGCCCTTTTCATATTCCCAATTTTCCTACCCCTCCCCTTAGAAAACAAAATAAAATAAAATAAAACAAATAAAAATTAGAAAGGGAAAAGAAAAAAAAATTAGTAAAGGGAAAAAGAAAAATATCAGAAAGAAGTTAGTTGGAAGAGTTGTGACTAGGTTGGTGTAGTGATGTTAGGGTTGCATTGTTGGTTGTGGTTTTCATTTTCTTTGTTGTAGTTTATTGCTGATTATTGTAGGGTCCTGGCCATGCCGCAGTCCCTGGTTATTTCTCTGGTAGGTTATTTTTGGTTTAAGTGTGGGTTGTTAGACGATGCCGTGCTGAAGTAAACCCCCCTTGATAGTTATGCAGTCATTTAAAGAGTAAATGAAGGGATTGATGTTCGTGTGCCCTCTATGCGGTTTTCTCTGTCCGGTTAATAGGGGCCGTCCGCCCTAGTGTAGGGATGTTTTTTTTAAACCAGTCATATGTCAAGGATTGTGACGCCTTGTTTTGCTGCATATGGCTGGTCAGTCCAGATGTGGACAGTAGTGTTATGGGCACTCACATATCAAGGTAATAGATACCTTGTTTGGTCTTCGGACGCGTATGTGAGTGGCAGCAGTAGGAGTAGGTGGTGGTCACCAGAGAGTGTGACGTGTTGGGGCGGTCCTGTGGGGTTAGCCTGGCGGAGAGGGTCGCGTGGGGATGGTCGCAGTAGCGTTGAGATTTCCCATGACTAGCCAAGAGGCTGTGAGTTAGCCTTGGGGCAACTATGTTGCCCTTTTGGGGTGAGGGTGTGCCGTACTAATATAGATCGGCGATCATTCAGAATTTAACGTCAGGAATAAACGTTAAATGCAGTACGGTATTTAAAGCGGCTTGATTAGTGCTGCACCCTAGCAGTTGAGATAAGCAATACTGCTGCCTGAATTATAATTAAGAGCGAGGCTTGATTGGTGCTGGCCTCAAGCGGGAGCCCCGGTTTGCGAGTTCCAAGCGGAACTACGTTTCTAGAAATTTTTGTCTCGCTCCGAACGTCGTCAAAATTAGCTGCGTCTTTTCCTCCGGACAGATGAAGAAATTTTCTTGCGCCATCCTTCCACCTATGGTAAGCTAGATCTAAATAGAACTGCGGGTCCCTCGATGAAGACGTGGACCAGCCCAAAACCTGAACTTTTGAACATCCAGATTTCTCTCTCAACTTCATCTGCCGGAGAGGAATAGCAATGACGAAGCACAAACACCGTATAATGTATGCCACGAGATTGCCACTTCACACCCATGGACAAAATAAGGTGAACTCAATCCATTATATTCTTTACACGTTGTGATGCACTCAATAGAGCCAGTGAACCAATTCAATCATTCAACAACATGACTTTAAGTTTTTTTGAACATTTTAATTGGATCCCCGATTAACGGGACAGTATAGTGCGTGAACTGGGAGGGAAATCATTTGTAAATTTTATTAATTTGTTTGTATAATCTGTTAGCTCAGAGGCTGACATGCATCTTTGGCAGCTCACCTTTCAAACGTGCAATTCCTTCTTATTTTCAGTATAAGGGTTTCATTACTGCTACTATTCATTTAATCAACTGGTAATTTCTCTGTTTCAATTTAGTGTTCATTTTATATAGTAATTTCTCATTTTTAAATTCAGTTTGGTTTATATAGGGATAAAAGTTTCTGTGGTAGTTAAGATCACAAGTCTAATCCTGTACAGGTGCACGTTCATGCAGTGTTAAACATGTTGTTGAGACAGGTTGAATTATGCACCGACTTGCCCATGAACATGTCGGTCTCTGGGCCAAAATTACTTTTAAAAGGGTTATAAGGTTCATGACACATTACTATTTGCAAAACTTAACAATATTTCTATATATATAAATTCTATTAATTAATTATGATAACTGGGGTGTTCACTGTATTCTAAATTTTATTTCTCCCAGTATAAGGGCCCAGTGTGGCAGCATTTTATAATAGTATTAGGCACTTGGCCAAATTTTGAATTTATTATGTCCTGGGAACTACTGGAGTTGCATATATATAATCTGATACACATGTAATGTGTTATGCACGTATTAAGAATTATAAACCTAACATGGATTTTCATAAAATAATTAAAGATGTACCTCATGGGGGTAGAAAAGGGTGTGGCAAGAGATCTATGTAATAATTGTCCTGTATTGTGGAACATGTAGACGTATTGTATATTTGTGTGTGTATTTTGTGGGGTTCTCTATGTATTGTACATTTGGGTGTATTTTTGGGGGAGTTAGATATAGGGCTTATAAAAGAAAAGATGAAACAAAGGGTTATATATACATTTAATTTTTGATGACAATTAATTAATTCTATCTCTATTAATTTTTAATTAATATTTTTTCTAAGAGAGTTAATTTATTTTAATTAACTTTAATAAAGAGTATGTAGATTTGTCTCTATTTAATTTTAATTACTTTTGTTTGAGAATTAGTTATTCTAATTAACCTTATCCAGAAGTCTATAAATTTTATCTCAATTAAGTTTCAATTAATTCATTTTAAAGAGAAGATAGAAAATAAATTTTATATGTGTTAATAACTTTCAGGTGACATTATTTAAAGAGAATAAATTATTTTAATTAACAATTTAAGGGGAAAATTCTGGATGTTATATGTATTGATTTTGTTGTTAATATTTTTTAAAAAAGGAGATAGAATAATAAAAGGGATTTTATTGATTGTTAATTTTATGAGTTTTCATTGCAAGTCCCATCTCACTGGATCCAGCGCATTTTTGGCTTCTCTAGGCTTTGGTCTAGTTTTAATTAACTTGTGGCCCCTCTTTTTAAAAAAAAAAATTCAAAAAAAAAATAATATTTTTTTTTTACCAGTCAAAGTTAAAGAGGGGTTACATTTGGTAGCAGAGCGTGGTTGCTCATCTGGGTCAACCCTTGGGTCCTTTGGGTGTGACGGGGCTTGCAAACTCAGGAAACATTTTGGAGGTTCCAATGGAACTTAGAAGAATCTTTAAAAGGCACTATATCTAAAAGTGAATATGTTTTGTTAGGTTTAAGGTTTTGTGTATAATATGTCTATGTACTTGCCCGCCTTGGATAGTTGAACCTACCGTTCTACCGTAGGTTGCCACGTGGTGAGAAATTTTAGAAGGGGACATTCCTTTGGAAACGCGAATTATCGCAGATCTGTGCCTGGGTGGAGATGGTTTGCGTATTACCTTGCCCATAATAGGGGAGGCGTATAATTTATGCGGTATGGCCCGATCGGCAGTCGGTCTCCTCCGATATACGGGAGCCGAAGAAATATTAGAAATATTTTTTGAAAATTGTCGTTGGTCGGTGATTTTGTCGTGTTGTGTGTTAGTGTGTGTGTCGCGTTCCATAATGTGTAGAGTTGTTGAGAGAGAGCAGTTCAGGTAAGAAGGGCTGGGTCCTCGCAACGGTAGGGGGACCCGCAGTCTGCTCGAAGGAAGAGTTTAGTACTCGAGTTTTTTCTGATTCCTGTGTTTTTATTGTCATTATTATGTAGGGTGTTAGGTGTTTTGTGAGAATTATGTTTTGTTGATTGTGTATTGTGAATTGTACAATTCTGGCGGCGGTATGCTTCCAGAAATTGCCCCACCCCCTTTCAGGAGTTCTCCAGAAACTTTCGGTGGTCAATGAATTTGATGAGGACCAGCTGCTGGTTTTCTTGGATCTTGTCCTGCAGCTGGCAGATTTCCCAGGTGTATCCGATGGGGAGGTCTTGTCCCTTATATACCCGTATTGCCAGGGTTCATTGGCAGGGTTGGTCACCAACACTCTGCGTCGGGGCGGCAGTGTCGACGCTTTTCATGGGGAAGTGTTGGATTACTTCATACCACATCGACGACGTTCCCAGCTTAAGTTAGATTCATTCTATCGCCTACAGGCCAACGGAGAGGCGTTCGTGCAGGACATACGGAAAGCTGCCCGGGTATTAAGATTAGGGTTGCCCGAGACGGAAGTGATACAAGCAATTCTGGAAGGACTGAATCCCCAAGAGAGATCGCGTTTGATATTCGCAGAACGTCCACGTTGTTTCGCAGATCTGTACCGGTTATGTGTGATTTCTAATACTGTCCGAGCAGGGGACGAGTCCCGGGGAAGAGGAACTACAGAGGTCCAGTACTCCAGTGGTCCGTTAGGAAGAGCCAAAAGGGACAAACATGGCGGTTGGAGAAGAACACAAGAGACTGTCAGGAAAACCGAATATTCCGGAAGTAATGGTGGCTACAATGGGGTGACAAGTGAGAAGGCAGTAGCTACGGTTACAGCAGAGAAAAGACATAAGTACGAAATTAACAGGGAAAGAAGAAGTTATATTAGTAAACCAACATCGGAAAGTAGGGAGCCTGTAGCAACGCGTTATTCCTATTGGGAGAAAAAAGAAACTTTAAAGCTTCCAGAGGAATTACCTGTGCCTAATAGACTAGTGGATGAAGAAGGTGAGGAGAAAGAAGAAAAGCGAAGTAACTTCTGTTGATCAATATCAGACGACAAGAACACGTCTGTTGATACTGAATTACAGGACTCAGAGAGGACGTCATGGTTAAATCCAGATGCCGTGGAATTTGTTCCGGTATCTCCATCTCAGTTCATGACGGATCCAGATCCGGTAACATCATCATCGCCTACGTCGGGAGATGAGAAGTCACTTGATGGTGGCGCTTTACCATCGTGAGTAGAATTTAATTTAGACATTGCACATGGACCTGGACAGCTGGATTCCAGGTTGGGAATTGTTGAGGAAGTTTTAGTTGCTGAGAGTGGTGAAGAAGAGGAATCGAAGGAAGAGGCAGAAGAGTGGTCTGCACATGCTACGCAGGGGAGTATAAGTGTAAGTGTTAGGGAGGCTGCAAGTGTTTCTGAGGTTGCGGATGGACAAGGGGATGTCCAGGCTGCAAGTGTGGTAGAAGTAGATGAGGTAGAAGTTGAGGAGAAACTGGGTGGCAGCGTTGTGGAGTGTGTGAAGATGTGCAGACGCTTTCTGTAAGTAGTGTTGAGGATTCCGAGGAATGGAAAGAAGTTTCGGGCGGACCAGGTGAGCAACTAGAGGATGAAAATGTGCAGTGTCATGAGGTAGATTTGGATTATGTAGAGGAGAAAAAGGAAGAGGTGGAAGAAAGAGAACCAGGGGAAATTGTAGAAGAGAAGAAGGTAGAAGCAGAAGAGTTAGACGTTGAGGATAATCCAAATCGGGGTAAAAGTAGTCAGGTAAGTTGCCTTGATTATAATTCAGAAGAAATAAATCAGTACAGCTCAACACGAGAGAGTTTCTCAGAGAGTGGTGTCCAAAAGGAACGAGTACCTAAAGTTCGTCATAAAAAGGTGAGAAGAAGCGGTTAACGGGTAGCGGGTAGATGTTCCCCACAGTCCCAGTGGTGTTCGTCTGCTTCAGGGTTGCGCCCCTGCCTCCGCGAGCCTTGGTTTTCTCCACCCATCCTTAGTCTCGGAGGGAACCATGTCCTTTACCTTAGTCCTAGCTATTGACCTTTCAATGATCCTTGCCCTTTTCATATTCCCAATTTTCCTACCCCTGCCCTTAGAAAACAAAATAAAATAAAATAAAACAAATAAAAATTAGAAAGGAAAAAGAAAAAAAAATTAGAAAAGGGAAAAAGAAAAATATCAGAAAGAAGTTAGTTGGAAGAGTTGTGACTAGGTTGGTGTAGTGATGTTAGGGTTGCATTGTTGGTTGTGGTTTTCATTTTCTTTGTTGTAGTTTATTGCTGATTATTGTAGGGTCCTGGCCATGCCGCAGTCCCTGGTTATTTCTCTGGTAGGTTATTTTTGGTTTAAGTGTGGGTTGTTAGACGATGCCGTGCTGAAGTAAACCCCCCTTGATAGTTATGCAGTCATTTAAAGAGTAAATGAAGGGTTTGATGTTCGTGTGCCCTCTATGCGGTTTTCTCTGTCCGGTTAATAGGGGCCGTCCGCCCTAGTGTAGGGATGTTTTTTTTTTAAACCAGTCATATGTCAAGGATTGTGACGCCTTGTTTTGCTGCATATGGCTGGTCAGTCCAGATGTGGACAGTAGTGTTATGGGCACTCACATATCAAGGTAATAGATACCTTGTTTGGTCTTCGGACGCGTATGTGAGTGGCAGCAGTAGGAGTAGGTGGTGGTCACCAGAGAGTGTGACGTGTTGGGGCGGTCCTGTGGGGTTAGCCTGGCGGAGAGGGTCGCGTGGGGATGGTCGCAGTAGCGTTGAGATTTCCCATGACTAGCCAAGAGGCTGTGAGTTAGCCTTGGGGCAACTATGTTGCCCTTTTGGGGTGAGGGTGTGCCGTACTAATATAGATCGGCGATCATTCAGAATTTAACGTCAGGAATAAACGTTAAATGCAGTACGGTATTTAAAGCGGCTTGATTAGTGCTGCACCCTAGCAGTTGAGATAAGCAATACTGCTGCCTGAATTATAATTAAGAGCGAGGCTTGATTGGTGCTGGCCTCAAGCGGGAGCCCCGGTTTGCGAGTTCCAAGCGGAACTACGTTTCTAGAAATTTTTGTCTCGCTCCGAACGTCGTCAAAATTAGCTGCGTCTTTTCCTCCGGACAGATGAAGAAATTTTCTTGCGCCATCCTTCCACCTATGGTAAGCTAGATCTAAATAGAACTGCGGGTCCCTCGATGAAGACGTGGACCAGCCCAAAACCTGAACTTTTGAACATCCAGATTTCTCTCTCAACTTCATCTGCCGGAGAGGAATAGCAATGACGAAGCACAAACACCCTATAATGTAGGCCACGAGATTGCCACTTCACACCCATGGACAAAATAAGGTGAACTCAATCCATTATATTCTTTACACGTTGTGATGCACTCAATAGAGCCAGTGAACCAATTCAATCATTCAACAACATGACTTTAAGTTTTTTTGAACATTTTAATTGGATCCCCGATTAACGGGACAGTATAGTGCGTGAACTGGGAGGGAAATCATTTGTAAATTTTATTAATTTGTTTGTATAATCTGTTAGCTCAGAGGCTGACATGCATCTTTGGCAGCTCACCTTTCAAACGTGCAATTCCTTCTTATTTTCAGTATAAGGGTTTCATTACTGCTACTATTCATTTAATCAACTGGTAATTTCTCTGTTTCAATTTAGTGTTCATTTTATATAGTAATTTCTCATTTTTAAATTCAGTTTGGTTTATATAGGGATAAAAGTTTCTGTGGTAGTTAAGATCACAAGTCTAATCCTGTACAGGTGCACGTTCATGCAGTGTTAAACATGTTGTTGAGACAGGTTGAATTATGCACCGACTTGCCCATGAACATGTCGGTCTCTGGGCCAAAATTACTTTTAAAAGGGTTATAAGGTTCATGACACATTACTATTTGCAAAACTTAACAATATTTCTATATATATATAAATTCTATTAATTAATTATGATAACTGGGGTGTTCACTGTATTCTAAATTTTATTTCTCCCAGTATAAGGGCCCAGTGTGGCAGCATTTTATAATAGTATTAGGCACTTGGCCAAATTTTGAATTTATTATGTCCTGGGGACTACTGGAGTTGCATATATATAATCTGATACACATGTAATGTGTTATGCACGTATTAAGAATTATAAACCTAACATGGATTTTCATAAAATAATTAAAGCTGTACCTCATGGGGGTAGAAAAGGGTGTGGCAAGAGATCTATGTAATAATTGTCCTGTATTGTGGAACATGTAGACGTATTGTATATTTGTGTGTGTATTTTGTGGGGTTCTCTATGTATTGTACATTTGGGTGTATTTTTGGGGGAGTTAGATATAGGGCTTATAAAAGAAAAGATGAAACAAAGGGTTATATATACATTTAATTTTTGATGACAATTAATTAATTCTATCTCTATTAATTTTTAATTAATATTTTTTCTAAGAGAGTTAATTTATTTTAATTAACTTTAATAAAGAGTATGTAGATTTGTCTCTATTTAATTTTAATTACTTTTGTTTGAGAATTAGTTATTCTAATTAACCTTATCCAGAAGTCTATAAATTTTATCTCAATTAAGTTTCAATTAATTCATTTTAAAGAGAAGATAGAAAATAAATTTTATATGTGTTAATAACTTTCAGGTGACATTATTTAAAGAGAATAAATTATTTTAATTAACAATTTAAGGGGAAAATTCTGGATGTTATATGTATTGATTTTGTTGTTAATATTTTTTAAAAAAGGAGATAGAATAATAAAAGGGATTTTATTGATTGTTAATTTTATGAGTTTTCATTGCAAGTCCCATCTCACTGGATCCAGCGCATTTTTGGCTTCTCTAGGCTTTGGTCTAGTTTTAATTAACTTGTGGCACCTCTTTTTAAAAAAAAAAAATTCAAAAAAAAAATAATATTTTTTTTTTTACCAGTCAAAGTTAAAGAGGGGTTACATTTGGTAGCAGAGCGTGGTTGCTCATCTGGGTCAACCCTTGGGTCCTTTGGGTGTGACGGGGCTTGCAAACTCAGGAAACATTTTGGAGGTTCCAATGGAACTTAGAAGAATCTTTAAAAGGCACTATATCTAAAAGTGAATATGTTTTGTTAGGTTTAAGGTTTTGTGTATAATATGTCTATGTACTTGCCCGCCTTGGATAGTTGAACCTACCGTTCTACCGTAGGTTGCCACGTGGTGAGAAATTTTAGAAGGGGACATTCCTTTGGAAACGCGAATTATCGCAGATCTGTGCCTGGGTGGAGATGGTTTGCGTATTACCTTGCCCATAATAGGGGAGGCGTATAATTTATGCGGTATGGCCCGATCGGCAGTCGGTCTCCTCCGATATACGGGAGCCGAAGAAATATTAGAAATATTTTTTGAAAATTGTCGTTGGTCGGTGATTTTGTCGTGTTGTGTGTTAGTGTGTGTGTCGCGTTCCATAATGTGTAGAGTTGTTGAGAGAGAGCAGTTCAGGTAAGAAGGTCTGGGTCCTCGCAACGGTAGGGGGACCCGCAGTCTGCTCGAAGGAAGAGTTTAGTACTCGAGTTTTTTCTGATTCCTGTGTTTTTATTGTCATTATTATGTAGGGTGTTAGGTGTTTTGTGAGAATTATGTTTTGTTGATTGTGTATTGTGAATTGTACAATTCTGGCGGCGGTATGCTTCCAGAAATTGCCCCACCCCCTTTCAGGAGTTCTCCAGAAACTTTCGGTGGTCAATGAATTTGATGAGGACCAGCTGCTGGTTTTCTTGGATCTTGTCCTGCAGCTGGCAGATTTCCCAGGTGTATCCGATGGGGAGGTCTTGTCCCTTATATACCCGTATTGCCAGGGTTCATTGGCAGGGTTGGTCACCAACACTCTGCGTCGGGGCGGCAGTGTCGACGCTTTTCATGGGGAAGTGTTGGATTACTTCATACCACATCGACGACGTTCCCAGCTTAAGTTAGATTCATTCTATCGCCTACAGGCCAACGGAGAGGCGTTCGTGCAGGACATACGGAAAGCTGCCCGGGTATTAAGATTAGGGTTGCCCGAGACGGAAGTGATACAAGCAATTCTGGAAGGACTGAATCCCCAAGAGAGATCGCGTTTGATATTCGCAGAACGTCCACGTTTTTTCGCAGATCTGTACCGGTTATGTGTGATTTCTAATACTGTCCGAGCAGGGGACGAGTCCCGGGGAAGAGGAACTACAGAGGTCCAGTACTCCAGTGGTCCGTTAGGAAGAGCCAAAAGGGACAAACATGGCGGTTGGAGAAGAACACAAGAGACTGTCAGGAAAACCGAATATTCCGGAAGTAATGGTGGCTACAATGGGGTGACAAGTGAGAAGGCAGTAGCTACGGTTACAGCAGAGAAAAGACATAAGTACGAAATTAACAGGGAAAGAAGAAGTTATATTAGTAAACCAACATCGGCAAGTAGGGAGCCTGTAGCAACGCGTTATTCCTATTGGGAGAAAAAAGAAACTTTAAAGCTTCCAGAGGAATTACCTGTGCCTAATAGACTAGTGGATGAAGAAGGTGAGGAGAAAGAAGAAAAGCGAAGTAACTTCTGTTGATCAATACCAGACGACAAGAACACGTCTGTTGATACTGAATTACAGGACTCAGAGAGGACGTCATGGTTAAATCCAGATGCCGTGGAATTTGTTCCGGTATCTCCATCTCAGTTCATGACGGATCCAGATCCGGTAACATCATCATCGCCTACGTCGGGAGATGAGAAGTCACTTGATGGTGGCGCTTTACCATCGTGAGTAGAATTTAATTTAGACATTGCACATGGACCTGGACAGCTGGATTCCAGGTTGGGAATTGTTGAGGAAGTTTTAGTTGCTGAGAGTGGTGAAGAAGAGGAATCGAAGGAAGAGGCAGAAGAGTGGTCTGCACATGCTACGCAGGGGAGTATAAGTGTAAGTGTTAGGGAGGCTGCAAGTGTTTCTGAGGTTGCGGATGGACAAGGGGATGTCCAGGCTGCAAGTGTGGTAGAAGTAGATGAGGTAGAAGTTGAGGAGAAACTGGGTGGCAGCGTTGTGGAGTGTGTGAAGATGTGCAGACGCTTTCTGTAAGTAGTGTTGAGGATTCCGAGGAATGGAAAGAAGTTTCGGGCGGACCAGGTGAGCAACTAGAGGATGAAAATGTGCAGTGTCATGAGGTAGATTTGGATTATGTAGAGGAGAAAAAGGAAGAGGTGGAAGAAAGAGAACCAGGGGAAATTGTAGAAGAGAAGAAGGTAGAAGCAGAAGAGTTAGAGGTTGAGGATAATCCAAATCGGGGTAAAAGTAGTCAGGTAAGTTGCCTTGATTATAATTCAGAAGAAATAAATCAGTACAGCTCAACACGAGAGAGTTTCTCAGAGAGTGGTGTCCAAAAGGAACGAGTACCTAAATTCGTCATAAAAAGGTGAGAAGAAGCGGTTAACGGGTAGCGGGTAGATGTTCCCCACAGTCCCAGTGGTGTTCGTCTGCTTCAGGGTTGCGCCCCTGCCTCCGCGAGCCTTGGTTTTCTCCACCCATCCTTAGTCTCGGAGGGAACCATGTCCTTTACCTTAGTCCTAGCTATTGACCTTTCAATGATCCTTGCCCTTTTCATATTCCCAATTTTCCTACCCCTCCCCTTAGAAAACAAAATAAAATAAAATAAAACAAATAAAAATTAGAAAGGGAAAAGAAAAAAAAATTAGTAAAGGGAGAAAGAAAAATATCAGAAAGAAGTTAGTTGGAAGAGTTGTGACTAGGTTGGTGTAGTGATGTTAGGGTTGCATTGTTGGTTGTGGTTTTCATTTTCTTTGTTGTAGTTTATTGCTGATTATTGTAGGGTCCTGGCCATGCCGCAGTCCCTGGTTATTTCTCTGGTAGGTTATTTTTGGTTTAAGTGTGGGTTGTTAGACGATGCCGTGCTGAAGTAAACCCCCCTTGATAGTTATGCAGTCATTTAAAGAGTAAATGAAGGGATTGATGTTCGTGTGCCCTCTATGCGGTTTTCTCTGTCCGGTTAATAGGGGCCGTCCGCCCTAGTGTAGGGATGTTTTTTTTAAACCAGTCATATGTCAAGGATTGTGACGCCTTGTTTTGCTGCATATGGCTGGTCAGTCCAGATGTGGACAGTAGTGTTATGGGCACTCACATATCAAGGTAATAGATACCTTGTTTGGTCTTCGGACGCGTATGTGAGTGGCAGCAGTAGGAGTAGGTGTTGGTCACCAGAGAGTGTGACGTGTTGGGGCGGTCCTGTGGGGTTAGCCTGGCGGAGAGGGTCGCGTGGGGATGGTCGCAGTAGCGTTGAGATTTCCCATGACTAGCCAAGAGGCTGTGAGTTAGCCTTGGGGCAACTATGTTGCCCTTTTGGGGTGAGGGTGTGCCGTACTAATATAGATCGGCGATCATTCAGAATTTAACGTCAGGAATAAACGTTAAATGCAGTACGGTATTTAAAGCGGCTTGATTAGTGCTGCACCCTAGCAGTTGAGATAAGCAATACTGCTGCCTGAATTATAATTAAGAGCGAGGCTTGATTGGTGCTGGCCTCAAGCGGGAGCCCCGGTTTGCGAGTTCCAAGCGGAACTACGTTTCTAGAAATTTTTGTCTCGCTCCGAACGTCGTCAAAATTAGCTGCGTCTTTTCCTCCGGACAGATGAAGAAATTTTCTTGCGCCATCCTTCCACCTATGGTAAGCTAGATCTAAATAGAACTGCGGGTCCCTCGATGAAGACGTGGACCAGCCCAAAACCTGAACTTTTGAACATCCAGATTTCTCTCTCAACTTCATCTGCCGGAGAGGAATAGCAATGACGAAGCACAAACACCCTATAATGTAGGCCACGAGATTGCCACTTCACACCCATGGACAAAATAAGGTGAACTCAATCCATTATATTCTTTACACGTTGTGATGCACTCAATAGAGCCAGTGAACCAATTCAATCATTCAACAACATGACTTTAAGTTTTTTTGAACATTTTAATTGGATCCCCGATTAACGGGACAGTATAGTGCGTGAACTGGGAGGGAAATCATTTGTAAATTTTATTAATTTGTTTGTATAATCTGTTAGCTCAGAGGCTGACATGCATCTTTGGCAGCTCACCTTTCAAACGTGCAATTCCTTCTTATTTTCAGTATAAGGGTTTCATTACTGCTACTATTCATTTAATCAACTGGTAATTTCTCTGTTTCAATTTAGTGTTCATTTTATATAGTAATTTCTCATTTTTAAATTCAGTTTGGTTTATATAGGGATAAAAGTTTCTGTGGTAGTTAAGATCACAAGTCTAATCCTGTACAGGTGCACGTTCATGCAGTGTTAAACATGTTGTTGAGACAGGTTGAATTATGCACCGACTTGCCCATGAACATGTCGGTCTCTGGGCCAAAATTACTTTTAAAAGGGTTATAAGGTTCATGACACATTACTATTTGCAAAACTTAACAATATTTCTATATATATATAAATTCTATTAATTAATTATGATAACTGGGGTGTTCACTGTATTCTAAATTTTATTTCTCCCAGTATAAGGGCCCAGTGTGGCAGCATTTTATAATAGTATTAGGCACTTGGCCAAATTTTGAATTTATTATGTCCTGGGGACTACTGGAGTTGCATATATATAATCTGATACACATGTAATGTGTTATGCACGTATTAAGAATTATAAACCTAACATGGATTTTCATAAAATAATTAAAGATGTACCTCATGGGGGTAGAAAAGGGTGTGGCAAGAGATCTATGTAATAATTGTCCTGTATTGTGGAACATGTAGACGTATTGTATATTTGTGTGTGTATTTTGTGGGGTTCTCTATGTATTGTACATTTGGGTGTATTTTTGGGGGAGTTAGATATAGGGCTTATAAAAGAAAAGATGAAACAAAGGGTTATATATACATTTAATTTTTGATGACAATTAATTAATTCTATCTCTATTAATTTTTAATTAATATTTTTTCTAAGAGAGTTAATTTATTTTAATTAACTTTAATAAAGAGTATGTAGATTTGTCTCTATTTAATTTTAATTACTTTTGTTTGAGAATTAGTTATTCTAATTAACCTTATCCAGAAGTCTATAAATTTTATCTCAATTAAGTTTCAATTAATTCATTTTAAAGAGAAGATAGAAAATAAATTTTATATGTGTTAATAACTTTCAGGTGACATTATTTAAAGAGAATAAATTATTTTAATTAACAATTTAAGGGGAAAATTCTGGATGTTATATGTATTGATTTTGTTGTTAATATTTTTTAAAAAAGGAGATAGAATAATAAAAGGGATTTTATTGATTGTTAATTTTATGAGTTTTCATTGCAAGTCCCATCTCACTGGATCCAGCGCATTTTTGGCTTCTCTAGGCTTTGGTCTAGTTTTAATTAACTTGTGGCCCCTCTTTTTAAAAAAAAAAATTCAAAAAAAAAATAATATTTTTTTTTTACCAGTCAAAGTTAAAGAGGGGTTACATTTGGTAGCAGAGCGTGGTTGCTCATCTGGGTCAACCCTTGGGTCCTTTGGGTGTGACGGGGCTTGCAAACTCAGGAAACATTTTGGAGGTTCCAATGGAACTTAGAAGAATCTTTAAAAGGCACTATATCTAAAAGTGAATATGTTTTGTTAGGTTTAAGGTTTTGTGTATAATATGTCTATGTACTTGCCCGCCTTGGATAGTTGAACCTACCGTTCTACCGTAGGTTGCCACGTGGTGAGAAATTTTAGAAGGGGACATTCCTTTGGAAACGCGAATTATCGCAGATCTGTGCCTGGGTGGAGATGGTTTGCGTATTACCTTGCCCATAATAGGGGAGGCGTATAATTTATGTGGTATGGCCCGATCGGCAGTCGGTCTCCTCCGATATACGGGAGCCGAAGAAATATTAGAAATATTTTTTGAAAATTGTCGTTGGTCGGTGATTTTGTCGTGTTGTGTGTTAGTGTGTGTGTCGCGTTCCATAATGTGTAGAGTTGTTGAGAGAGAGCAGTTCAGGTAAGAAGGGCTGGGTCCTCGCAACGGTAGGGGGACCCGCAGTCTGCTCGAAGGAAGAGTTTAGTACTCGAGTTTTTTCTGATTCCTGTGTTTTTATTGTCATTATTATGTAGGGTGTTAGGTGTTTTGTGAGAATTATGTTTTGTTGATTGTGTATTGTGAATTGTACAATTCTGGCGGCGGTATGCTTCCAGAAATTGCCCCACCCCCTTTCAGGAGTTCTCCAGAAACTTTCGGTGGTCAATGAATTTGATGAGGACCAGCTGCTGGTTTTCTTGGATCTTGTCCTGCAGCTGGCAGATTTCCCAGGTGTATCCGATGGGGAGGTCTTGTCCCTTATATACCCGTATTGCCAGGGTTCATTGGCAGGGTTGGTCACCAACACTCTGCGTCGGGGCGGCAGTGTCGACGCTTTTCATGGGGAAGTGTTGGATTACTTCATACCACATCGACGACGTTCCCAGCTTAAGTTAGATTCATTCTATCGCCTACAGGCCAACGGAGAGGCGTTCGTGCAGGACATACGGAAAGCTGCCCGGGTATTAAGATTAGGGTTGCCCGAGACGGAAGTGATACAAGCAATTCTGGAAGGACTGAATCCCCAAGAGAGATCGCGTTTGATATTCGCAGAACGTCCACGTTTTTTCGCAGATCTGTACCGGTTATGTGTGATTTCTAATACTGTCCGAGCAGGGGACGAGTCCCGGGGAAGAGGAACTACAGAGGTCCAGTACTCCAGTGGTCCGTTAGGAAGAGCCAAAAGGGACAAACATGGCGGTTGGAGAAGAACACAAGAGACTGTCAGGAAAACCGAATATTCCGGAAGTAATGGTGGCTACAATGGGGTGACAAGTGAGAAGGCAGTAGCTACGGTTACAGCAGAGAAAAGACATAAGTACGAAATTAACAGGGAAAGAAGAAGTTATATTAGTAAACCAACATCGGCAAGTAGGGAGCCTGTAGAAACGCGTTATTCCTATTGGGAGAAAAAAGAAACTTTAAAGCTTCCAGAGGAATTACCTGTGCCTAATAGACTAGTGGATGAAGAAGGTGAGGAGAAAGAAGAAAAGCGAAGTAACTTCTGTTGATCAATACCAGACGACAAGAACACGTCTGTTGATACTGAATTACAGGACTCAGAGAGGACGTCATGGTTAAATCCAGATGCCGTGGAATTTGTTCCGGTATCTCCATCTCAGTTCATGACGGATCCAGATCCGGTAACATCATCATCGCCTACGTCGGGAGATGAGAAGTCACTTGATGGTGGCGCTTTACCATCGTGAGTAGAATTTAATTTAGACATTGCACATGGACCTGGACAGCTGGATTCCAGGTTGGGAATTGTTGAGGAAGTTTTAGTTGCTGAGAGTGGTGAAGAAGAGGAATCGAAGGAAGAGGCAGAAGAGTGGTCTGCACATGCTACGCAGGGGAGTATAAGTGTAAGTGTTAGGGAGGCTGCAAGTGTTTCTGAGGTTGCGGATGGACAAGGGGATGTCCAGGCTGCAAGTGTGGTAGAAGTAGATGAGGTAGAAGTTGAGGAGAAACTGGGTGGCAGCGTTGTGGAGTGTGTGAAGATGTGCAGACGCTTTCTGTAAGTAGTGTTGAGGATTCCGAGGAATGGAAAGAAGTTTCGGGCGGACCAGGTGAGCAACTAGAGGATGAAAATGTACAGTGTCATGAGGTAGATTTGGATTATGTAGAGGAGAAAAAGGAAGAGGTGGAAGAAAGAGAACCAGGGGAAATTGTAGAAGAGAAGAAGGTAGAAGCAGAAGAGTTAGAGGTTGAGGATAATCCAAATCGGGGTAAAAGTAGTCAGGTAAGTTGCCTTGATTATAATTCAGAAGAAATAAATCAGTACAGCTCAACACGAGAGAGTTTCTCAGAGAGTGGTGTCCAAAAGGAACGAGTACCTAAAGTTCGTCATAAAAAGGTGAGAAGAAGCGGTTAACGGGTAGCGGGTAGATGTTCCCCACAGTCCCAGTGGTGTTCGTCTGCTTCAGGGTTGCGCCCCTGCCTCCGCGAGCCTTGGTTTTCTCCACCCATCCTTAGTCTCGGAGGGAACCATGTCCTTTACCTTAGTCCTAGCTATTGACCTTTCAATGATCCTTGCCCTTTTCATATTCCCAACTTTCCTACCCCTCCCCTTAGAAAACAAAATAAAATAAAATAAAACAAATAAAAATTAGAAAGGGAAAAGAAAAAAAAATTAGTAAAGGGAAAAAGAAAAATATCAGAAAGAAGTTAGTTGGAAGAGTTGTGACTAGGTTGGTGTAGTGATGTTAGGGTTGCATTGTTGGTTGTGGTTTTCATTTTCTTTGTTGTAGTTTATTGCTGATTATTGTAGGGTCCTGGCCATGCCGCAGTCCCTGGTTATTTCTCTGGTAGGTTATTTTTGGTTTAAGTGTGGGTTGTTAGACGATGCCGTGCTGAAGTAAACCCCCCTTGATAGTTATGCAGTCATTTAAAGAGTAAATGAAGGGATTGATGTTCGTGTGCCCTCTATGCGGTTTTCTCTGTCCGGTTAATAGGGGCCGTCCGCCCTAGTGTAGGGATGTTTTTTTTAAACCAGTCATATGTCAAGGATTGTGACGCCTTGTTTTGCTGCATATGGCTGGTCAGTCCAGATGTGGACAGTAGTGTTATGGGCACTCACATATCAAGGTAATAGATACCTTGTTTGGTCTTCGGACGCGTATGTGAGTGGCAGCAGTAGGAGTAGGTGGTGGTCACCAGAGAGTGTGACGTGTTGGGGCGGTCCTGTGGGGTTAGCCTGGCGGAGAGGGTCGCGTGGGGATGGTCGCAGTAGCGTTGAGATTTCCCATGACTAGCCAAGAGGCTGTGAGTTAGCCTTGGGGCAACTATGTTGCCCTTTTGGGGTGAGGGTGTGCCGTACTAATATAGATCGGCGATCATTCAGAATTTAACGTCAGGAATAAACGTTAAATGCAGTACGGTATTTAAAGCGGCTTGATTAGTGCTGCACCCTAGCAGTTGAGATAAGCAATACTGCTGCCTGAATTATAGTTAAGAGCGAGGCTTGATTGGTGCTGGCCTCAAGCGGGAGCCCCGGTTTGCGAGTTCCAAGCGGAACTACGTTTCTAGAAATTTTTGTCTCGCTCCGAACGTCGTCAAAATTAGCTGCGTCTTTTCCTCCGGACAGATGAAGAAATTTTCTTGCGCCATCCTTCCACCTATGGTAAGCTAGATCTAAATAGAACTGCGGGTCCCTCGATGAAGACGTGGACCAGCCCAAAACCTGAACTTTTGAACATCCAGATTTCTCTCTCAACTTCATCTGCCGGAGAGGAATAGCAATGACGAAGCACAAACACCCTATAACGTAGGCCACGAGATTGCCACTTCACACCCATGGACAAAATAAGGTGAACTCAATCCATTATATTCTTTACACGTTGTGATGCACTCAATAGAGCCAGTGAACCAATTCAATCATTCAACAACATGACTTTAAGTTTTTTTGAACATTTTAATTGGATCCCCGATTAACGGGACAGTATAGTGCGTGAACTGGGAGGGAAATCATTTGTAAATTTTATTAATTTGTTTGTATAATCTGTTAGCTCAGAGGCTGACATGCATCTTTGGCAGCTCACCTTTCAAACGTGCAATTCCTTCTTATTTTCAGTATAAGGGTTTCATTACTGCTACTATTCATTTAATCAACTGGTAATTTCTCTGTTTCAATTTAGTGTTCATTTTATATAGTAATTTCTCATTTTTAAATTCAGTTTGGTTTATATAGGGATAAAAGTTTCTGTGGTAGTTAAGATCACAAGTCTAATCCTGTACAGGTGCACGTTCATGCAGTGTTAAACATGTTGTTGAGACAGGTTGAATTATGCACCGACTTGCCCATGAACATGTCGGTCTCTGGGCCAAAATTACTTTTAAAAGGGTTATAAGGTTCATGACACATTACTATTTGCAAAACTTAACAATATTTCTATATATATATAAATTCTATTAATTAATTATGATAACTGGGGTGTTCACTGTATTCTAAATTTTATTTCTCCCAGTATAAGGGCCCAGTGTGGCAGCATTTTATAATAGTATTAGGCACTTGGCCAAATTTTGAATTTATTATGTCCTGGGGACTACTGGAGTTGCATATATATAATCTGATACACATGTAATGTGTTATGCACGTATTAAGAATTATAAACCTAACATGGATTTTCATAAAATAATTAAAGATGTACCTCATGGGGGTAGAAAAGGGTGTGGCAAGAGATCTATGTAATAATTGTCCTGTATTGTGGAACATGTAGACGTATTGTATATTTGTGTGTGTATTTTGTGGGGTTCTCTATGTATTGTACATTTGGGTGTATTTTTGGGGGAGTTAGATATAGGGCTTATAAAAGAAAAGATGAAACAAAGGGTTATATATACATTTAATTTTTGATGACAATTAATTAATTCTATCTCTATCAATTTTTAATTAATATTTTTTCTAAGAGAGTTAATTTATTTTAATTAACTTTAATAAAGAGTATGTAGATTTGTCTCTATTTAATTTTAATTACTTTTGTTTGAGAATTAGTTATTCTAATTAACCTTATCCAGAAGTCTATAAATTTTATCTCAATTAAGTTTCAATTAATTCATTTTAAAGAGAAGATAGAAAATAAATTTTATATGTGTTAATAACTTTCAGGTGACATTATTTAAAGAGAATAAATTATTTTAATTAACAATTTAAGGGGAAAATTCTGGATGTTATATGTATTGATTTTGTTGTTAATATTTTTTAAAAAAGGAGATAGAATAATAAAAGGGATTTTATTGATTGTTAATTTTATGAGTTTTCATTGCAAGTCCCATCTCACTGGATCCAGCGCATTTTTGGCTTCTCTAGGCTTTGGTCTAGTTTTAATTAACTTGTGGCACCTCTTTTTAAAAAAAAAAAATTCAAAAAAAAAATAATATTTTTTTTTTTACCAGTCAAAGTTAAAGAGGGGTTACATTTGGTAGCAGAGCGTGGTTGCTCATCTGGGTCAACCCTTGGGTCCTTTGGGTGTGACGGGGCTTGCAAACTCAGGAAACATTTTGGAGGTTCCAATGGAACTTAGAAGAATCTTTAAAAGGCACTATATCTAAAAGTGAATATGTTTTGTTAGGTTTAAGGTTTTGTGTATAATATGTCTATGTACTTGCCCGCCTTGGATAGTTGAACCTACCGTTCAACCGTAGGTTGCCACGTGGTGAGAAATTTTAGAAGGGGACATTCCTTTGGAAACGCGAATTATCGCAGATCTGTGCCTGGGTGGAGATGGTTTGCGTATTACCTTGCCCATAATAGGGGAGGCGTATAATTTATGCGGTATGGCCCGATCGGCAGTCGGTCTCCTCCGATATACGGGAGCCGAAGAAATATTAGAAATATTTTTTGAAAATTGTCGTTGGTCGGTGATTTTGTCGTGTTGTGTGTTAGTGTGTGTGTCGCGTTCCATAATGTGTAGAGTTGTTGAGAGAGAGCAGTTCAGGTAAGAAGGGCTGGGTCCTCGCAACGGTAGGGGGACCCGCAGTCTGCTCGAAGGAAGAGTTTAGTACTCGAGTTTTTTCTGATTCCTGTGTTTTTATTGTCATTATTATGTAGGGTGTTAGGTGTTTTGTGAGAATTATGTTTTGTTGATTGTGTATTGTGAATTGTACAATTCTGGCGGCGGTATGCTTCCAGAAATTGCCCCACCCCCTTTCAGGAGTTCTCCAGAAACTTTCGGTGGTCAATGAATTTGATGAGGACCGGCTGCTGGTTTTCTTGGATCTTGTCCTGCAGCTGGCAGATTTCCCAGGTGTATCCGATGGGGAGGTCTTGTCCCTTATATACCCGTATTTCCAGGGTTCATTGGCAGGGTTGGTCACCAACACTCTGCGTCGGGGCGGCAGTGTCGACGCTTTTCATGGGGAAGTGTTGGATTACTTCATACCACATCGACGACGTTCCCAGCTTAAGTTAGATTCATTCTATCGCCTACAGGCCAACGGAGAGGCGTTCGTGCAGGACATACGGAAAGCTGCCCGGGTATTAAGATTAGGGTTGCCCGAGACGGAAGTGATACAAGCAATTCTGGAAGGACTGAATCCCCAAGAGAGATCGCGTTTGATATTCGCAGAACGTCCACGTTGTTTCGCAGATCTGTACCGGTTATGTGTGATTTCTAATACTGTCCGAGCAGGGGACGAGTCCCGGGGAAGAGGAACTACAGAGGTCCAGTACTCCAGTGGTCCGTTAGGAAGAGCCAAAAGGGACAAACATGGCGGTTGGAGAAGAACACAAGAGACTGTCAGGAAAACCGAATATTCCGGAAGTAATGGTGGCTACAATGGGGTGACAAGTGAGAAGGCAGTAGCTACGGTTACAGCAGAGAAAAGACATAAGTACGAAATTAACAGGGAAAGAAGAAGTTATATTAGTAAACCAACATCGGCAAGTAGGGAGCCTGTAGCAACGCGTTATTCCTATTGGGAGAAAAAAGAATCTTTAAAGCTTCCAGAGGAATTACCTGTGCCTAATAGACTAGTGGATGAAGAAGGTGAGGAGAAAGAAGAAAAGCGAAGTAACTTCTGTTGATCAATACCAGACGACAAGAACACGTCTGTTGATACTGAATTACAGGACTCAGAGAGGACGTCATGGTTAAATCCAGATGCCGTGGAATTTGTTCCGGTATCTCCATCTCAGTTCATGACGGATCCAGATCCGGTAACATCATCATCGCCTACGTCGGGAGATGAGAAGTCACTTGATGGTGGCGCTTTACCATCGTGAGTAGAATTTAATTTAGACATTGCACATGGACCTGGACAGCTGGATTCCAGGTTGGGAATTGTTGAGGAAGTTTTAGTTGCTGAGAGTGGTGAAGAAGAGGAATCGAAGGAAGAGGCAGAAGAGTTGTCTGCACATGCTACGCAGGGGAGTATAAGTGTAAGTGTTAGGGAGGCTGCAAGTGTTTCTGAGGTTGCGGATGGACAAGGGGATGTCCAGGCTGCAAGTGTGGTAGAAGTAGATGAGGTAGAAGTTGAGGAGAAACTGGGTGGCAGCGTTGTGGAGTGTGTGAAGATGTGCAGACGCTTTCTGTAAGTAGTGTTGAGGATTCCGAGGAATGGAAAGAAGTTTCGGGCGGACCAGGTGAGCAACTAGAGGATGAAAATGTACAGTATCATGCGGTAGATTTGGATTATGTAGAGGAGAAAAAGGAAGAGGTGGAAGAAAGAGAACCAGGGGAAATTGTAGAAGAGAAGAAGGTAGAAGCAGAAGAGTTAGAGGTTGAGGATCATCCAAATCGGGGTAAAAGTAGTCAGGTAAGTTGCCTTGATTATAATTCAGAAGAAATAAATCAGTACAGCTCAACACGAGAGAGTTTCTCAGAGAGTGGTGTCCAAAAGGAACGAGTACCTAAAGTTCGTCATAAAAAGGTGAGAAGAAGCGGTTAACGGGTAGCGGGTAGATGTTCCCCACAGTCCCAGTGGTGTTCGTCTGCTTCAGGGTTGCGCCCCTGCCTCCGCGAGCCTTGGTTTTCTCCACCCATCCTTAGTCTCGGAGGGAACCATGTCCTTTACCTTAGTCCTAGCTATTGACCTTTCAATGATCCTTGCCCTTTTCATATTCCCAACTTTCCTACCCCTCCCCTTAGAAAACAAAATAAAATAAAATAAAACAAATAAAAATTAGAAAGGGAAAAGAAAAAAAAATTAGTAAAGGGAAAAAGAAAAATATCAGAAAGAAGTTAGTTGGAAGAGTTGTGACTAGGTTGGTGTAGTGATGTTAGGGTTGCATTGTTGGTTGTGGTTTTCATTTTCTTTGTTGTAGTTTATTGCTGATTATTGTAGGGTCCTGGCCATGCCGCAGTCCCTGGTTATTTCTCTGGTAGGTTATTTTTGGTTTAAGTGTGGGTTGTTAGACGATGCCGTGCTGAAGTAAACCCCCCTTGATAGTTATGCAGTCATTTAAAGAGTAAATGAAGGGATTGATGTTCGTGTGCCCTCTATGCGGTTTTCTCTGTCCGGTTAATAGGGGCCGTCCGCCCTAGTGTAGGGATGTTTTTTTTAAACCAGTCATATGTCAAGGATTGTGACGCCTTGTTTTGCTGCATATGGCTGGTCAGTCCAGATGTGGACAGTAGTGTTATGGGCACTCACATATCAAGGTAATAGATACCTTGTTTGGTCTTCGGACGCGTATGTGAGTGGCAGCAGTAGGAGTAGGTGGTGGTCACCAGAGAGTGTGACGTGTTGGGGCGGTCCTGTGGGGTTAGCCTGGCGGAGAGGGTCGCGTGGGGATGGTCGCAGTAGCGTTGAGATTTCCCATGACTAGCCAAGAGGCTGTGAGTTAGCCTTGGGGCAACTATGTTGCCCTTTTGGGGTGAGGGTGTGCCGTACTAATATAGATCGGCGATCATTCAGAATTTAACGTCAGGAATAAACGTTAAATGCAGTACGGTATTTAAAGCGGCTTGATTAGTGCTGCACCCTAGCAGTTGAGATAAGCAATACTGCTGCCTGAATTATAGTTAAGAGCGAGGCTTGATTGGTGCTGGCCTCAAGCGGGAGCCCCGGTTTGCGAGTTCCAAGCGGAACTACGTTTCTAGAAATTTTTGTCTCGCTCCGAACGTCGTCAAAATTAGCTGCGTCTTTTCCTCCGGACAGATGAAGAAATTTTCTTGCGCCATCCTTCCACCTATGGTAAGCTAGATCTAAATAGAACTGCGGGTCCCTCGATGAAGACGTGGACCAGCCCAAAACCTGAACTTTTGAACATCCAGATTTCTCTCTCAACTTCATCTGCCGGAGAGGAATAGCAATGACGAAGCACAAACACCCTATAACGTAGGCCACGAGATTGCCACTTCACACCCATGGACAAAATAAGGTGAACTCAATCCATTATATTCTTTACACGTTGTGATGCACTCAATAGAGCCAGTGAACCAATTCAATCATTCAACAACATGACTTTAAGTTTTTTTGAACATTTTAATTGGATCCCCGATTAACGGGACAGTATAGTGCGTGAACTGGGAGGGAAATCATTTGTAAATTTTATTAATTTGTTTGTATAATCTGTTAGCTCAGAGGCTGACATGCATCTTTGGCAGCTCACCTTTCAAACGTGCAATTCCTTCTTATTTTCAGTATAAGGGTTTCATTACTGCTACTATTCATTTAATCAACTGGTAATTTCTCTGTTTCAATTTAGTGTTCATTTTATATAGTAATTTCTCATTTTTAAATTCAGTTTGGTTTATATAGGGATAAAAGTTTCTGTGGTAGTTAAGATCACAAGTCTAATCCTGTACAGGTGCACGTTCATGCAGTGTTAAACATGTTGTTGAGACAGGTTGAATTATGCACCGACTTGCCCATGAACATGTCGGTCTCTGGGCCAAAATTACTTTTAAAAGGGTTATAAGGTTCATGACACATTACTATTTGCAAAACTTAACAATATTTCTATATATATATAAATTCTATTAATTAATTATGATAACTGGGGTGTTCACTGTATTCTAAATTTTATTTCTCCCAGTATAAGGGCCCAGTGTGGCAGCATTTTATAATAGTATTAGGCACTTGGCCAAATTTTGAATTTATTATGTCCTGGGGACTACTGGAGTTGCATATATATAATCTGATACACATGTAATGTGTTATGCACGTATTAAGAATTATAAACCTAACATGGATTTTCATAAAATAATTAAAGATGTACCTCATGGGGGTAGAAAAGGGTGTGGCAAGAGATCTATGTAATAATTGTCCTGTATTGTGGAACATGTAGACGTATTGTATATTTGTGTGTGTATTTTGTGGGGTTCTCTATGTATTGTACATTTGGGTGTATTTTTGGGGGAGTTAGATATAGGGCTTATAAAAGAAAAGATGAAACAAAGGGTTATATATACATTTAATTTTTGATGACAAATAATTAATTCTATCTCTATCAATTTTTAATTAATATTTTTTCTAAGAGAGTTAATTTATTTTAATTAACTTTAATAAAGAGTATGTAGATTTGTCTCTATTTAATTTTAATTACTTTTGTTTGAGAATTAGTTATTCTAATTAACCTTATCCAGAAGTCTATAAATTTTATCTCAATTAAGTTTCAATTAATTCATTTTAAAGAGAAGATAGAAAATAAATTTTATATGTGTTAATAACTTTCAGGTGACATTATTTAAAGAGAATAAATTATTTTAATTAACAATTTAAGGGGAAAATTCTGGATGTTATATGTATTGATTTTGTTGTTAATATTTTTTAAAAAAGGAGATAGAATAATAAAAGGGATTTTATTGATTGTTAATTTTATGAGTTTTCATTGCAAGTCCCATCTCACTGGATCCAGCGCATTTTTGGCTTCTCTAGGCTTTGGTCTAGTTTTAATTAACTTGTGGCACCTCTTTTTAAAAAAAAAAAATTCAAAAAAAAAATAATATTTTTTTTTTTACCAGTCAAAGTTAAAGAGGGGTTACATTTGGTAGCAGAGCGTGGTTGCTCATCTGGGTCAACCCTTGGGTCCTTTGGGTGTGACGGGGCTTGCAAACTCAGGAAACATTTTGGAGGTTCCAATGGAACTTAGAAGAATCTTTAAAAGGCACTATATCTAAAAGTGAATATGTTTTGTTAGGTTTAAGGTTTTGTGTATAATATGTCTATGTACTTGCCCGCCTTGGATAGTTGAACCTACCGTTCAACCGTAGGTTGCCACGTGGTGAGAAATTTTAGAAGGGGACATTCCTTTGGAAACGCGAATTATCGCAGATCTGTGCCTGGGTGGAGATGGTTTGCGTATTACCTTGCCCATAATAGGGGAGGCGTATAATTTATGCGGTATGGCCCGATCGGCAGTCGGTCTCCTCCGATATACGGGAGCCGAAGAAATATTAGAAATATTTTTTGAAAATTGTCGTTGGTCGGTGATTTTGTCGTGTTGTGTGTTAGTGTGTGTGTCGTGTTCCATAATGTGTAGAGTTGTTGAGAGAGAGCAGTTCAGGTAAGAAGGGCTGGGTCCTCGCAACGGTAGGGGGACCCGCAGTCTGCTCGAAGGAAGAGTTTAGTACTCGAGTTTTTTCTGATTCCTGTGTTTTTATTGTCATTATTATGTAGGGTGTTAGGTGTTTTGTGAGAATTATGTTTTGTTGATTGTGTATTGTGAATTGTACAATTCTGGCGGCGGTATGCTTCCAGAAATTTCCCCACCCCCTTTCAGGAGTTCTCCAGAAACTTTCGGTGGTCAATGAATTTGATGAGGACCGGCTGCTGGTTTTCTTGGATCTTGTCCTGCAGCTGGCAGATTTCCCAGGTGTATCCGATGGGGAGGTCTTGTCCCTTATATACCCGTATTGCCAGGGTTCATTGGCAGGGTTGGTCACCAACACTCTGCGTCGGGGCGGCAGTGTCGACGCTTTTCATGGGGAAGTGTTGGATTACTTCATACCACATCGACGACGTTCCCAGCTTAAGTTAGATTCATTCTATCGCCTACAGGCCAACGGAGAGGCGTTCGTGCAGGACATACGGAAAGCTGCCCGGGTATTAAGATTAGGGTTGCCCGAGACGGAAGTGATACAAGCAATTCTGGAAGGACTGAATCCCCAAGAGAGATCGCGTTTGATATTCGCAGAACGTCCACGTTGTTTCGCAGATCTGTACCGGTTATGTGTGATTTCTAATACTGTCCGAGCAGGGGACGAGTCCCGGGGAAGAGGAACTACAGAGGTCCAGTACTCCAGTGGTCCGTTAGGGAGAGCCAAAAGGGACAAACATGGCGGTTGGAGAAGAACACAAGAGACTGTCAGGAAAACCGAATATTCCGGAAGTAATGGTGGCTACAATGGGGTGACAAGTGAGAAGGCAGTAGCTACGGTTACAGCAGAGAAAAGACATAAGTACGAAATTAACAGGGAAAGAAGAAGTTATATTAGTAAACCAACATCGGCAAGTAGGGAGCCTGTAGCAACGCGTTATTCCTATTGGGAGAAAAAAGAAACTTTAAAGCTTCCAGAGGAATTACCTGTGCCTAATAGACTAGTGGATGAAGAAGGTGAGGAGAAAGAAGAAAAGCGAAGTAACTTCTGTTGATCAATACCAGACGACAAGAACACGTCTGTTGATACTGAATTACAGGACTCAGAGAGGACGTCATGGTTAAATCCAGATGCCGTGGAATTTGTTCCGGTATCTCCATCTCAGTTCATGACGGATCCAGATCCGGTAACATCATCATCGCCTACGTCGGGAGATGAGAAGTCACTTGATGGTGGCGCTTTACCATCGTGAGTAGAATTTAATTTAGACATTGCACATGGACCTGGACAGCTGGATTCCAGGTTGGGAATTGTTGAGGAAGTTTTAGTTGCTGAGAGTGGTGAAGAAGAGGAATCGAAGGAAGAGGCAGAAGAGTGGTCTGCACATGCTACGCAGGGGAGTATAAGTGTAAGTGTTAGGGAGGCTGCAAGTGTTTCTGAGGTTGCGGATGGACAAGGGGATGTCCAGGCTGCAAGTGTGGTAGAAGTAGATGAGGTAGAAGTTGAGGAGAAACTGGGTGGCAGCGTTGTGGAGTGTGTGAAGATGTGCAGACGCTTTCTGTAAGTAGTGTTGAGGATTCCGAGGAATGGAAAGAAGTTTCGGGCGGACCAGGTGAGCAACTAGAGGATGAAAATGTGCAGTGTCATGAGGTAGATTTGGATTATGTAGAGGAGAAAAAGGAAGAGGTGGAAGAAAGAGAACCAGGGGAAATTGTAGAAGAGAAGAAGGTAGAAGCAGAAGAGTTAGAGGTTGAGGATAATCCAAATCGGGTTAAAAGTAGTCAGGTAAGTTGCCTTGATTATAATTCAGAAGAAATAAATCAGTACAGCTCAACACGAGAGAGTTTCTCCGAGAGAGTTTCTCAGAGAGTGGTGTCCAAAAGGAACGAGTACCTAAATTCGTCATAAAAAGGTGAGAAGAAGCGGTTAACGGGTAGCGGGTAGATGTTCCCCACAGTCCCAGTGGTGTTCGTCTGCTTCAGGGTTGCGCCCCTGCCTCCGCGAGCCTTGGTTTTCTCCACCCATCCTTAGTCTCGGAGGGAACCATGTCCTTTACCTTAGTCCTAGCTATTGACCTTTCAATGATCCTTGCCCTTTTCATATTCCCAATTTTCCTACCCCTCCCCTTAGAAAACAAAATAAAATAAAATAAAACAAATAAAAATTAGAAAGGGAAAAGAAAAAAAAATTAGTAAAGGGAAAAAGAAAAATATCAGAAAGAAGTTAGTTGGAAGAGTTGTGACTAGGTTGGTGTAGTGATGTTAGGGTTGCATTGTTGGTTGTGGTTTTCATTTTCTTTGTTGTAGTTTATTGCTGATTATTGTAGGGTCCTGGCCATGCCGCAGTCCCTGGTTATTTCTCTGGTAGGTTATTTTTGGTTTAAGTGTGGGTTGTTAGACGATGCCGTGCTGAAGTAAACCCCCCTTGATAGTTATGCAGTCATTTAAAGAGTAAATGAAGGGATTGATGTTCGTGTGCCCTCTATGCGGTTTTCTCTGTCCGGTTAATAGGGGCCGTCCGCCCTAGTGTAGGGATGTTTTTTTTTTAAACCAGTCATATGTCAAGGGTTGTGACGCCTTGTTTTGCTGCATATGGCTGGTCAGTCCAGATGTGGACAGTAGTGTTATGGGCACTCACATATCAAGGTAATAGATACCTTGTTTGGTCTTCGGACGCGTATGTGAGTGGCAGCAGTAGGAGTAGGTGGTGGTCACCAGAGAGTGTGACGTGTTGGGGCGGTCCTGTGGGGTTAGCCTGGCGGAGAGGGTCGCGTGGGGATGGTCGCAGTAGCGTTGAGATTTCCCATGACTAGCCAAGAGGCTGTGAGTTAGCCTTGGGGCAACTATGTTGCCCTTTTGGGGTGAGGGTGTTCCGTACTAATATAGATCGGCGATCATTCAGAATTTAACGTCAGGAATAAACGTTAAATGCAGTACGGTATTTAAAGCGGCTTGATTAGTGCTGCACCCTAGCAGTTGAGATAAGCAATACTGCTGCCTGAATTATAATTAAGAGCGAGGCTTGATTGGTGCTGGCCTCAAGCGGGAGCCCCGGTTTGCGAGTTCCAAGCGGAACTACGTTTCTAGAAATTTTTGTCTCGCTCCGAACGTCGTCAAAATTAGCTGCGTCTTTTCCTCCGGACAGATGAAGAAATTTTCTTGCGCCATCCTTCCACCTATGGTAAGCTAGATCTAAATAGAACTGCGGGTCCCTCGATGAAGACGTGGACCAGCCCAAAACCTGAACTTTTGAACATCCAGATTTCTCTCTCAACTTCATCTGCCGGAGAGGAATAGCAATGACGAAGCACAAACACCCTATAACGTAGGCCACGAGATTGCCACTTCACACCCATGGACAAAATAAGGTGAACTCAATCCATTATATTCTTTACACGTTGTGATGCACTCAATAGAGCCAGTGAACCAATTCAATCATTCAACAACATGACTTTAAGTTTTTTTGAACATTTTAATTGGATCCCCGATTAACGGGACAGTATAGTGCGTGAACTGGGAGGGAAATCATTTGTAAATTTTATTAATTTGTTTGTATAATCTGTTAGCTCAGAGGCTGACATGCATCTTTGGCAGCTCACCTTTCAAACGTGCAATTCCTTCTTATTTTCAGTATAAGGGTTTCATTACTGCTACTATTCGTTTAATCAACTGGTAATTTCTCTGTTTCAATTTAGTGTTCATTTTATATAGTAATTTCTCATTTTTAAATTCAGTTTGGTTTATATAGGGATAAAAGTTTCTGTGGTAGTTAAGATCACAAGTCTAATCCTGTACAGGTGCACGTTCATGCTGTGTTAAACATGTTGTTGAGACAGGTTGAATTATGCACCGACTTGCCCATGAACATGTCGGTCTCTGGGCCAAAATTACTTTTAAAAGGGTTATAAGGTTCATGACACATTACTATTTGCAAAACTTAACAATATTTCTATATATATATAAATTCTATTAATTAATTATGATAACTGGGGTGTTCACTGTATTCTAAATTTTATTTCTCCCAGTATAAGGGCCCAGTGTGGCAGCATTTTATAATAGTATTAGGCACTTGGCCAAATTTTGAATTTATTATGTCCTGGGGACTACTGGAGTTGCATATATATAATCTGATACACATGTAATGTGTTATGCACGTATTAAGAATTATAAACCTAACATGGATTTTCATAAAATAATTAAAGCTGTACCTCATGGGGGTAGAAAAGGGTGTGGCAAGAGATCTATGTAATAATTGTCCTGTATTGTGGAACATGTAGACGTATTGTATATTTGTGTGTGTATTTTGTGGGGTTCTCTATGTATTGTACATTTGGGTGTATTTTTGGGGGAGTTAGATATAGGGCTTATAAAAGAAAAGATGAAACAAAGGGTTATATATACATTTAATTTTTGATGACAATTAATTAATTCTATCTCTATTAATTTTTAATTAATATTTTTTCTAAGAGAGTTAATTTATTTTAATTAACTTTAATAAAGAGTATGTAGATTTGTCTCTATTTAATTTTAATTACTTTTGTTTGAGAATTAGTTATTCTAATTAACCTTATCCAGAAGTCTATAAATTTTATCTCAATTAAGTTTCAATTAATTCATTTTAAAGAGAAGATAGAAAATAAATTTTATATGTGTTAATAACTTTCAGGTGACATTATTTAAAGAGAATAAATTATTTTAATTAACAATTTAAGGGGAAAATTCTGGATGTTATATGTATTGATTTTGTTGTTAATATTTTTTAAAAAAGGAGATAGAATAATAAAAGGGATTTTATTGATTGTTAATTTTATGAGTTTTCATTGCAAGTCCCATCTCACTGGATCCAGCGCATTTTTGGCTTCTCTAGGCTTTGGTCTAGTTTTAATTAACTTGTGGCACCTCTTTTTAAAAAAAAAAAATTCAAAAAAAAAATAATATTTTTTTTTTTACCAGTCAAAGTTAAAGAGGGGTTACATTTGGTAGCAGAGCGTGGTTGCTCATCTGGGTCAACCCTTGGGTCCTTTGGGTGTGACGGGGCTTGCAAACTCAGGAAACATTTTGGAGGTTCCAATGGAACTTAGAAGAATCTTTAAAAGGCACTATATCTAAAAGTGAATATGTTTTGTTAGGTTTAAGGTTTTGTGTATAATATGTCTATGTACTTGCCCGCCTTGGATAGTTGAACCTACCGTTCAACCGTAGGTTGCCACGTGGTGAGAAATTTTAGAAGGGGACATTCCTTTGGAAACGCGAATTATCGCAGATCTGTGCCTGGGTGGAGATGGTTTGCGTATTACCTTGCCCATAATAGGGGAGGCGTATAATTTATGCGGTATGGCCCGATCGGCAGTCGGTCTCCTCCGATATACGGGAGCCGAAGAAATATTAGAAATATTTTTTGAAAATTGTCGTTGGTCGGTGATTTTGTCGTGTTGTGTGTTAGTGTGTGTGTCGCGTTCCATAATGTGTAGAGTTGTTGAGAGAGAGCAGTTCAGGTAAGAAGGGCTGGGTCCTCGCAACGGTAGGGGGACCCGCAGTCTGCTCGAAGGAAGAGTTTAGTACTCGAGTTTTTTCTGATTCCTGTGTTTTTATTGTCATTATTATGTAGGGTGTTAGGTGTTTTGTGAGAATTATGTTTTGTTGATTGTGTATTGTGAATTGTACAATTCTGGCGGCGGTATGCTTCCAGAAATTGCCCCACCCCCTTTCAGGAGTTCTCCAGAAACTTTCGGTGGTCAATGAATTTGATGAGGACCAGCTGCTGGTTTTCTTGGATCTTGTCCTGCAGCTGGCAGATTTCCCAGGTGTATCCGATGGGGAGGTCTTGTCCCTTATATACCCGTATTGCCAGTGTTCATTGGCAGGGTTGGTCACCAACACTCTGCGTCGGGGCGGCAGTGTCGACGCTTTTCATGGGGAAGTGTTGGATTACTTCATACCACATCGACGACGTTCCCAGCTTAAGTTAGATTCATTCTATCGCCTACAGGCCAACGGAGAGGCGTTCGTGCAGGACATACGGAAAGCTGCCCGGGTATTAAGATTAGGGTTGCCCGAGACGGAAGTGATACAAGCAATTCTGGAAGGACTGAATCCCCAAGAGAGATCGCGTTTGATATTCGCAGAACGTCCACGTTGTTTCGCAGATCTGTACCGGTTATGTGTGATTTCTAATACTGTCCGAGCAGGGGACGAGTCCCGGGGAAGAGGAACTACAGAGGTCCAGTACTCCAGTGGTCCGTTAGGAAGAGCCAAAAGGGACAAACATGGCGGTTGGAGAAGAACACAAGAGACTGTCAGGAAAACCGAATATTCCGGAAGTAATGGTGGCTACAATGGGGTGACAAGTGAGAAGGCAGTAGCTACGGTTACAGCAGAGAAAAGACATAAGTACGAAATTAACAGGGAAAGAAGAAGTTATATTAGTAAACCAACATCGGCAAGTAGGGAGCCTGTAGCAACGCGTTATTCCTATTGGGAGAAAAAAGAAACTTTAAAGCTTCCAGAGGAATTACCTGTGCCTAATAGACTAGTGGATGAAGAAGGTGAGGAGAAAGAAGAAAAGCGAAGTAACTTCTGTTGATCAATACCAGACGACAAGAACACGTCTGTTGATACTGAATTACAGGACTCAGAGAGGACGTCATGGTTAAATCCAGATGCCGTGGAATTTGTTCCGGTATCTCCATCTCAGTTCATGACGGATCCAGATCCGGTAACATCATCATCGCCTACGTCGGGAGATGAGAAGTCACTTGATGGTGGCGCTTTACCATCGTGAGTAGAATTTAATTTAGACATTGCACATGGACCTGGACAGCTGGATTCCAGGTTGGGAATTGTTGAGGAAGTTTTAGTTGCTGAGAGTGGTGAAGAAGAGGAATCGAAGGAAGAGGCAGAAGAGTGGTCTGCACATGCTACGCAGGGGAGTATAAGTGTAAGTGTTAGGGAGGCTGCAAGTGTTTCTGAGGTTGCGGATGGACAAGGGGATGTCCAGGCTGCAAGTGTGGTAGAAGTAGATGAGGTAGAAGTTGAGGAGAAACTGGGTGGCAGCGTTGTGGAGTGTGTGAAGATGTGCAGACGCTTTCTGTAAGTAGTGTTGAGGATTCCGAGGAATGGAAAGAAGTTTCGGGCGGACCAGGTGAGCAACTAGAGGATGAAAATGTGCAGTGTCATGAGGTAGATTTGGATTATGTAGAGGAGAAAAAGGAAGAGGTGGAAGAAAGAGAACCAGGGGAAATTGTAGAAGAGAAGAAGGTAGAAGCAGAAGAGTTAGAGGTTGAGGATAATCCAAATCGGGGTAAAAGTAGTCAGGTAAGTTGCCTTGATTATAATTCAGAAGAAATAAATCAGTACAGCTCAACACGAGAGAGTTTCTCAGAGAGTGGTGTCCAAAAGGAACGAGTACCTAAATTCGTCATAAAAAGGTGAGAAGAAGCGGTTAACGGGTAGCGGGTAGATGTTCCCCACAGTCCCAGTGGTGTTCGTCTGCTTCAGGGTTGCGCCCCTGCCTCCGCGAGCCTTGGTTTTCTCCACCCATCCTTAGTCTCGGAGGGAACCATGTCCTTTACCTTAGTCCTAGCTATTGGCCTTTCAATGATCCTTGCCCTTTTCATATTCCCAATTTTCCTACCCCTCCCCTTAGAAAACAAAATAAAATAAAATAAAACAAATAAAAATTAGAAAGGGAAAAGAAAAAAAAATTAGTAAAGGGAAAAAGAAAAATATCAGAAAGAAGTTAGTTGGAAGAGTTGTGACTAGGTTGGTGTAGTGATGTTAGGGTTGCATTGTTGGTTGTGGTTTTCATTTTCTTTGTTGTAGTTTATTGCTGATTATTGTAGGGTCCTGGCCATGCCGCAGTCCCTGGTTATTTCTCTGGTAGGTTATTTTTGGTTTAAGTGTGGGTTGTTAGACGATGCCGTGCTGAAGTAAACCCCCCTTGATAGTTATGCAGTCATTTAAAGAGTAAATGAAGGGATTGATGTTCGTGTGCCCTCTATGCGGTTTTCTCTGTCCGGTTAATAGGGGCCGTCCGCCCTAGTGTAGGGATGTTTTTTTTAACCAGTCATATGTCAAGGATTGTGACGCCTTGTTTTGCTGCATATGGCTGGTCAGTCCAGATGTGGACAGTAGTGTTATGGGCACTCACATATCAAGGTAATAGATACCTTGTTTGGTCTTCGGACGCGTATGTGAGTGGCAGCAGTAGGAGTAGGTGGTGGTCACCAGAGAGTGTGACGTGTTGGGGCGGTCCTGTGGGGTTAGCCTGGCGGAGAGGGTCGCGTGGGGATGGTCGCAGTAGCGTTGAGATTTCCCATGACTAGCCAAGAGGCTGTGAGTTAGCCTTGGGGCAACTATGTTGCCCTTTTGGGGTGAGGGTGTTCCGTACTAATATAGATCGGCGATCATTCAGAATTTAACGTCAGGAATAAACGTTAAATGCAGTACGGTATTTAAAGCGGCTTGATTAGTGCTGCACCCTAGCAGTTGAGATAAGCAATACTGCTGCCTGAATTATAATTAAGAGCGAGGCTTGATTGGTGCTGGCCTCAAGCGGGAGCCCCGGTTTGCGAGTTCCAAGCGGAACTACGTTTCTAGAAATTTTTGTCTCGCTCCGAACGTCGTCAAAATTAGCTGCGTCTTTTCCTCCGGACAGATGAAGAAATTTTCTTGCGCCATCCTTCCACCTATGGTAAGCTAGATCTAAATAGAACTGCGGGTCCCTCGATGAAGACGTGGACCAGCCCAAAACCTGAACTTTTGAACATCCAGATTTCTCTCTCAACTTCATCTGCCGGAGAGGAATAGCAATGACGAAGCACAAACACCCTATAACGTAGGCCACGAGATTGCCACTTCACACCCATGGACAAAATAAGGTGAACTCAATCCATTATATTCTTTACACGTTGTGATGCACTCAATAGAGCCAGTGAACCAATTCAATCATTCAACAACATGACTTTAAGTTTTTTTGAACATTTTAATTGGATCCCCGATTAACGGGACAGTATAGTGCGTGAACTGGGAGGGAAATCATTTGTAAATTTTATTAATTTGTTTGTATAATCTGTTAGCTCAGAGGCTGACATGCATCTTTGGCAGCTCACCTTTCAAACGTGCAATTCCTTCTTATTTTCAGTATAAGGGTTTCATTACTGCTACTATTCGTTTAATCAACTGGTAATTTCTCTGTTTCAATTTAGTGTTCATTTTATATAGTAATTTCTCATTTTTAAATTCAGTTTGGTTTATATAGGGATAAAAGTTTCTGTGGTAGTTAAGATCACAAGTCTAATCCTGTACAGGTGCACGTTCATGCTGTGTTAAACATGTTGTTGAGACAGGTTGAATTATGCACCGACTTGCCCATGAACATGTCGGTCTCTGGGCCAAAATTACTTTTAAAAGGGTTATAAGGTTCATGACACATTACTATTTGCAAAACTTAACAATATTTCTATATATATATAAATTCTATTAATTAATTATGATAACTGGGGTGTTCACTGTATTCTAAATTTTATTTCTCCCAGTATAAGGGCCCAGTGTGGCAGCATTTTATAATAGTATTAGGCACTTGGCCAAATTTTGAATTTATTATGTCCTGGGGACTACTGGAGTTGCATATATATAATCTGATACACATGTAATGTGTTATGCACGTATTAAGAATTATAAACCTAACATGGATTTTCATAAAATAATTAAAGATGTACCTCATGGGGGTAGAAAAGGGTGTGGCAAGAGATCTATGTAATAATTGTCCTGTATTGTGGAACATGTAGACGTATTGTATATTTGTGTGTGTATTTTGTGGGGTTCTCTATGTATTGTACATTTGGGTGTATTTTTGGGGGAGTTAGATATACGGCTTATAAAAGAAAAGATGAAACAAAGGGTTATATATACATTTAATTTTTGATGACAATTAATTAATTCTATCTCTATTAATTTTTAATTAATATTTTTTCTAAGAGAGTTAATTTATTTTAATTAACTTTAATAAAAAGTATGTAGATTTGTCTCTATTTAATTTTAATTACTTTTGTTTGAGAATTAGTTATTCTAATTAACCTTATCCAGAAGTCTATAAATTTTATCTCAATTAAGTTTCAATTAATTCATTTTAAAGAGAAGATAGAAAATAAATTTTATATGTGTTAATAACTTTCAGGTGACATTATTTAAAGAGAATAAATTATTTTAATTAACAATTTAAGGGGAAAATTCTGGATGTTATATGTATTGATTTTGTTGTTAATATTTTTTAAAAAAGGAGATAGAATAATAAAAGGGATTTTATTGATTGTTAATTTTATGAGTTTTCATTGCAAGTCCCATCTCACTGGATCCAGCGCATTTTTGGCTTCTCTAGGCTTTGGTCTAGTTTTAATTAACTTGTGGCCCCTCTTTTAAAAAAAAAAAATTCAAAAAAAAAATAATATTTTTTTTTTACCAGTCAAAGTTAAAGAGGGGTTACATTTGGTAGCAGAGCGTGGTTGCTCATCTGGGTCAACCCTTGGGTCCTTTGGGTGTGACGGGGCTTGCAAACTCAGGAAACATTTTGGAGGTTCCAATGGAACTTAGAAGAATCTTTAAAAGGCACTATATCTAAAAGTGAATATGTTTTGTTAGGTTTAAGGTTTTGTGTATAATATGTCTATGTACTTGCCCGCCTTGGATAGTTGAACCTACCGTTCTACCGTAGGTTGCCACGTGGTGAGAAATTTTAGAAGGGGACATTCCTTTGGAAACGCGAATTATCGCAGATCTGTGCCTGGGTGGAGATGGTTTGCGTATTACCTTGCCCATAATAGGGGAGGCGTATAATTTATGTGGTATGGCCCGATCGGCAGTCGGTCTCCTCCGATATACGGGAGCCGAAGAAATATTAGAAATATTTTTTGAAAATTGTCGTTGGTCGGTGATTTTGTCGTGTTGTGTGTTAGTGTGTGTGTCGCGTTCCATAATGTGTAGAGTTGTTGAGAGAGAGCAGTTCAGGTAAGAAGGGCTGGGTCCTCGCAACGGTAGGGGGACCCGCAGTCTGCTCGAAGGAAGAGTTTAGTACTCGAGTTTTTTCTGATTCCTGTGTTTTTATTGTCATTATTATGTAGGGTGTTAGGTGTTTTGTGAGAATTATGTTTTGTTGATTGTGTATTGTGAATTGTACAATTCTGGCGGCGGTATGCTTCCAGAAATTGCCCCACCCCCTTTCAGGAGTTCTCCAGAAACTTTCGGTGGTCAATGAATTTGATGAGGACCAGCTGCTGGTTTTCTTGGATCTTGTCCTGCAGCTGGCAGATTTCCCAGGTGTATCCGATGGGGAGGTTTTGTCCCTTATATACCCGTATTGCCAGGGTTCATTGGCAGGGTTGGTCACCAACACTCTGCGTCGGGGCGGCAGTGTCGACGCTTTTCATGGGGAAGTGTTGGATTACTTCATACCACATCGACGACGTTCCCAGCTTAAGTTAGATTCATTCTATCGCCTACAGGCCAACGGAGAGGCGTTCGTGCAGGACATACGGAAAGCTGCCCGGGTATTAAGATTAGGGTTGCCCGAGACGGAAGTGATACAAGCAATTCTGGAAGGACTGAATCCCCAAGAGAGATCGCGTTTGATATTCGCAGAACGTCCACGTTGTTTCGCAGATCTGTACCGGTTATGTGTGATTTCTAATACTGTCCGAGCAGGGGACGAGTCCCGGGGAAGAGTAACTACAGAGGTCCAGTACTCCAGTGGTCCGTTAGGAAGAGCCAAAAGGGACAAACATGGCGGTTGGATAAGAACACAAGAGACTGTCAGGAAAACCGAATATTCCGGAAGTAATGGTGGCTACAATGGGGTGACAAGTGAGAAGGCAGTAGCTACGGTTACAGCAGAGAAAAGACATAAGTACGAAATTAACAGGGAAAGAAGAAGTTATATTAGTAAACCAACATCGGCAAGTAGGGAGCCTGTAGCAACGCGTTATTCCTATTGGGAGAAAAAAGAAACTTTAAAGCTTCCAGAGGAATTACCTGTGCCTAATAGACTAGTGGATGAAGAAGGTGAGGAGAAAGAAGAAAAGCGAAGTAACTTCTGTTGATCAATACCAGACGACAAGGACACGTCTGTTGATACTGAATTACAGGACTCAGAGAGGACGTCATGGTTAAATCCAGATGCCGTGGAATTTGTTCCGGTATCTCCATCTCAGTTCATGACGGATCCAGATCCGGTAACATCATCATCGCCTACGTCGGGAGATGAGAAGTCACTTGATGGTGGCGCTTTACCATCGTGAGTAGAATTTAATTTAGACATTGCACATGGACCTGGACAGCTGGATTCCAGGTTGGGAATTGTTGAGGAAGTTTTAGTTGCTGAGAGTGGTGAAGAAGAGGAATCGAAGGAAGAGGCAGAAGAGTGGTCTGCACATGCTACGCAGGGGAGTATAAGTGTAAGTGTTAGGGAGGCTGCAAGTGTTTCTGAGGTTGCGGATGGACAAGGGGATGTCCAGGCTGCAAGTGTGGTAGAAGTAGATGAGGTAGAAGTTGAGGAGAAACTGGGTGGCAGCGTTGTGGAGTGTGTGAAGATGTGCAGACGCTTTCTGTAAGTAGTGTTGAGGATTCCGAGGAATGGAAAGAAGTTTCGGGCGGACCAGGTGAGCAACTAGAGGATGAAAATGTGCAGTGTCATGAGGTAGATTTGGATTATGTAGAGGAGAAAAAGGAAGAGGTGGAAGAAAGAGAACCAGGGGAAATTGTAGAAGAGAAGAAGGTAGAAGCAGAAGAGTTAGAGGTTGAGGATAATCCAAATCGGGGTAAAAGTAGTCAGGTAAGTTGCCTTGATTATAATTCAGAAGAAATAAATCAGTACAGCTCAACACGAGAGAGTTTCTCAGAGAGTGGTGTCCAAAAGGAACGAGTACCTAAATTCGTCATAAAAAGGTGAGAAGAAGCGGTTAACGGGTAGCGGGTAGATGTTCCCCACAGTCCCAGTGGTGTTCGTCTGCTTCAGGGTTGCGCCCCTGCCTCCGCGAGCCTTGGTTTTCTCCACCCATCCTTAGTCTCGGAGGGAACCATGTCCTTTACCTTAGTCCTAGCTATTGACCTTTCAATGATCCTTGCCCTTTTCATATTCCCAATTTTCCTACCCCTCCCCTTAGAAAACAAAATAAAATAAAATAAAACAAATAAAAATTAGAAAGGGAAAAGAAAAAAAAATTAGTAAAGGGAAAAAGAAAAATATCAGAAAGAAGTTAGTTGGAAGAGTTGTGACTAGGTTGGTGTAGTGATGTTAGGGTTGCATTGTTGGTTGTGGTTTTCATTTTCTTTGTTGTAGTTTATTGCTGATTATTGTAGGGTCCTGGCCATGCCGCAGTCCCTGGTTATTTCTCTGGTAGGTTATTTTTGGTTTAAGTGTGGGTTGTTAGACGATGCCGTGCTGAAGTAAACCCCCCTTGATAGTTATGCAGTCATTTAAAGAGTAAATGAAGGGATTGATGTTCGTGTGCCCTCTATGCGGTTTTCTCTGTCCGGTTAATAGGGGCCGTCCGCCCTAGTGTAGGGATGTTTTTTTTAAACCAGTCATATGTCAAGGATTGTGACGCCTTGTTTTGCTGCATATGGCTGGTCAGTCCAGATGTGGACAGTAGTGTTATGGGCACTCACATATCAAGGTAATAGATACCTTGTTTGGTCTTCGGACGCGTATGTGAGTGGCAGCAGTAGGAGTAGGTGGTGGTCACCAGAGAGTGTGACGTGTTGGGGCGGTCCTGTGGGGTTAGCCTGGCGGAGAGGGTCGCGTGGGGATGGTCGCAGTAGCGTTGAGATTTCCCATGACTAGCCAAGAGGCTGTGAGTTAGCCTTGGGGCAACTATGTTGCCCTTTTGGGGTGAGGGTGTGCCGTACTAATATAGATCGGCGATCATTCAGAATTTAACGTCAGGAATAAACGTTAAATGCAGTACGGTATTTAAAGCGGCTTGATTAGTGCTGCACCCTAGCAGTTGAGATAAGCAATACTGCTGCCTGAATTATAATTAAGAGCGAGGCTTGATTGGTGCTGGCCTCAAGCGGGAGCCCCGGTTTGCGAGTTCCAAGCGGAACTACGTTTCTAGAAATTTTTGTCTCGCTCCGAACGTCGTCAAAATTAGCTGCGTCTTTTCCTCCGGACAGATGAAGAAATTTTCTTGCGCCATCCTTCCACCTATGGTAAGCTAGATCTAAATAGAACTGCGGGTCCCTCGATGAAGACGTGGACCAGCCCAAAACCTGAACTTTTGAACATCCAGATTTCTCTCTCAACTTCATCTGCCGGAGAGGAATAGCAATGACGAAGCACAAACACCCTATAATGTAGGCCACGAGATTGCCACTTCACACCCATGGACAAAATAAGGTGAACTCAATCCATTATATTCTTTACACGTTGTGATGCACTCAATAGAGCCAGTGAACCAATTCAATCATTCAACAACATGACTTTAAGTTTTTTTGAACATTTTAATTGGATCCCCGATTAACGGGACAGTATAGTGCGTGAACTGGGAGGGAAATCATTTGTAAATTTTATTAATTTGTTTGTATAATCTGTTAGCTCAGAGGCTGACATGCATCTTTGGCAGCTCACCTTTCAAACGTGCAATTCCTTCTTATTTTCAGTATAAGGGTTTCATTACTGCTACTATTCATTTAATCAACTGGTAATTTCTCTGTTTCAATTTAGTGTTCATTTTATATAGTAATTTCTCATTTTTAAATTCAGTTTGGTTTATATAGGGATAAAAGTTTCTGTGGTAGTTAAGATCACAAGTCTAATCCTGTACAGGTGCACGTTCATGCAGTGTTAAACATGTTGTTGAGACAGGTTGAATTATGCACCGACTTGCCCATGAACATGTCGGTCTCTGGGCCAAAATTACTTTTAAAAGGGTTATAAGGTTCATGACACATTACTATTTGCAAAACTTAACAATATTTCTATATATATATAAATTCTATTAATTAATTATGATAACTGGGGTGTTCACTGTATTCTAAATTTTATTTCTCCCAGTATAAGGGCCCAGTGTGGCAGCATTTTATAATAGTATTAGGCACTTGGCCAAATTTTGAATTTATTATGTCCTGGGGACTACTGGAGTTGCATATATATAATCTGATACACATGTAATGTGTTATGCACGTATTAAGAATTATAAACCTAACATGGATTTTCATAAAATAATTAAAGATGTACCTCATGGGGGTAGAAAAGGGTTTGGCAAGAGATCTATGTAATAATTGTCCTGTATTGTGGAACATGTAGACGTATTGCATATTTGTGTGTGTATTTTGTGGGGTTCTCTATGTATTGTACATTTGGGTGTATTTTTGGGGGAGTTAGATATAGGGCTTATAAAAGAAAAGATGAAACAAAGGGTTATATATACATTTAATTTTTGATGACAATTAATTAATTCTATCTCTATTAATTTTTAATTAATATTTTTTCTAAGAGAGTTAATTTATTTTAATTAACTTTAATAAAGAGTATGTAGATTTGTCTCTATTTAATTTTAATTACTTTTGTTTGAGAATTAGTTATTCTAATTAACCTTATCCAGAAGTCTATAAATTTTATCTCAATTAAGTTTCAATTAATTCATTTTAAAGAGAAGATAGAAAATAAATTTTATATGTGTTAATAACTTTCAGGTGACATTATTTAAAGAGAATAAATTATTTTAATTAACAATTTAAGGGGAAAATTCTGGATGTTATATGTATTGATTTTGTTGTTAATATTTTTTAAAAAAGGAGATAGAATAATAAAAGGGATTTTATTGATTGTTAATTTTATGAGTTTTCATTGCAAGTCCCATCTCACTGGATCCAGCGCATTTTTGGCTTCTCTAGGCTTTGGTCTAGTTTTAATTAACTTGTGGCCCCTCTTTTAAAAAAAAAAAATTCAAAAAAAAAATAATATTTTTTTTTTACCAGTCAAAGTTAAAGAGGGGTTACATTTGGTAGCAGAGCGTGGTTGCTCATCTGGGTCAACCCTTGGGTCCTTTGGGTGTGACGGGGCTTGCAAACTCAGGAAACATTTTGGAGGTTCCAATGGAACTTAGAAGAATCTTTAAAAGGCACTATATCTAAAAGTGAATATGTTTTGTTAGGTTTAAGGTTTTGTGTATAATATGTCTATGTACTTGCCCGCCTTGGATAGTTGAACCTACCGTTCTACCGTAGGTTGCCACGTGGTGAGAAATTTTAGAAGGGGACATTCCTTTGGAAACGCGAATTATCGCAGATCTGTGCCTGGGTGGAGATGGTTTGCGTATTACCTTGCCCATAATAGGGGAGGCGTATAATTTATGTGGTATGGCCCGATCGGCAGTCGGTCTCCTCCGATATACGGGAGCCGAAGAAATATTAGAAATATTTTTTGAAAATTGTCGTTGGTCGGTGATTTTGTCGTGTTGTGTGTTAGTGTGTGTGTCGCGTTCCATAATGTGTAGAGTTGTTGAGAGAGAGCAGTTCAGGTAAGAAGGGCTGGGTCCTCGCAACGGTAGGGGGACCCGCAGTCTGCTCGAAGGAAGAGTTTAGTACTCGAGTTTTTTCTGATTCCTGTGTTTTTATTGTCATTATTATGTAGGGTGTTAGGTGTTTTGTGAGAATTATGTTTTGTTGATTGTGTATTGTGAATTGTACAATTCTGGCGGCGGTATGCTTCCAGAAATTGCCCCACCCCCTTTCAGGAGTTCTCCAGAAACTTTCGGTGGTCAATGAATTTGATGAGGACCAGCTGCTGGTTTTCTTGGATCTTGTCCTGCAGCTGGCAGATTTCCCAGGTGTATCCGATGGGGAGGTCTTGTCCCTTATATACCCGTATTGCCAGGGTTCATTGGCAGGGTTGGTCACCAACACTCTGCGTCGGGGCGGCAGTGTCGACGCTTTTCATGGGGAAGTGTTGGATTACTTCATACCACATCGACGACGTTCCCAGCTTAAGTTAGATTCATTCTATCGCCTACAGGCCAACGGAGAGGCGTTCGTGCAGGACATACGGAAAGCTGCCCGGGTATTAAGATTAGGGTTGCCCGAGACGGAAGTGATACAAGCAATTCTGGAAGGACTGAATCCCCAAGAGAGATCGCGTTTGATATTCGCAGAACGTCCACGTTTTTTCGCAGATCTGTACCGGTTATGTGTGATTTCTAATACTGTCCGAGCAGGGGACGAGTCCCGGGGAAGAGGAACTACAGAGGTCCAGTACTCCAGTGGTCCGTTAGGAAGAGCCAAAAGGGACAAACATGGCGGTTGGAGAAGAACACAAGAGACTGTCAGGAAAACCGAATATTCCGGAAGTAATGGTGGCTACAATGGGGTGACAAGTGAGAAGGCAGTAGCTACGGTTACAGCAGAGAAAAGACATAAGTACGAAATTAACAGGGAAAGAAGAAGTTATATTAGTAAACTAACATCGGCAAGTAGGGAGCCTGTAGCAACGCGTTATTCCTATTGGGAGAAAAAAGAAACTTTAAAGCTTCCAGAGGAATTACCTGTGCCTAATAGACTAGTGGATGAAGAAAGTGAGGAGAAAGAAGAAAAGCGAAGTAACTTCTGTTGATCAATACCAGACGACAAGGACACGTCTGTTGATACTGAATTACAGGACTCAGAGAGGACGTCATGGTTAAATCCAGATGCCGTGGAATTTGTTCCGGTATCTCCATCTCAGTTCATGACGGATCCAGCTCCGGTAACATCATCATCGCCTACGTCGGGAGATGAGAAGTCACTTGATGGTGGCGCTTTACCATCGTGAGTAGAATTTAATTTAGACATTGCACATGGACCTGGACAGCTGGATTCCAGGTTGGGAATTGTTGAGGAAGTTTTAGTTGCTGAGAGTGGTGAAGAAGAGGAATCGAAGGAAGAGGCAGAAGAGTGGTCTGCACATGCTACGCAGGGGAGTATAAGTGTAAGTGTTAGGGAGGCTGCAAGTGTTTCTGAGGTTGCGGATGGACAAGGGGATGTCCAGGCTGCAAGTGTGGTAGAAGTAGATGAGGTAGAAGTTGAGGAGAAACTGGGTGGCAGCGTTGTGGAGTGTGTGAAGATGTGCAGACGCTTTCTGTAAGTAGTGTTGAGGATTCCGAGGAATGGAAAGAAGTTTCGGGCGGACCAGGTGAGCAACTAGAGGATGAAAATGTGCAGTGTCATGAGGTAGATTTGGATTATGTAGAGGAGAAAAAGGAAGAGGTGGAAGAAAGAGAACCAGGGGAAATTGTAGAAGAGAAGAAGGTAGAAGCAGAAGAGTTAGAGGTTGAGGATAATCCAAATCGGGGTAAAAGTAGTCAGGTAAGTTGCCTTGATTATAATTCAGAAGAAATAAATCAGTACAGCTCAACACGAGAGAGTTTCTCAGAGAGTGGTGTCCAAAAGGAACGAGTACCTAAATTCGTCATAAAAAGGTGAGAAGAAGCGGTTAACGGGTAGCGGGTAGATGTTCCCCACAGTCCCAGTGGTGTTCGTCTGCTTCAGGGTTGCGCCCCTGCCTCCGCGAGCCTTGGTTTTCTCCACCCATCCTTAGTCTCGGAGGGAACCATGTCCTTTACCTTAGTCCTAGCTATTGACCTTTCAATGATCCTTGCCCTTTTCATATTCCCAATTTTCCTACCCCTCCCCTCAGAAAACAAAATAAAATAAAATAAAACAAATAAAAATTAGAAAGGGAAAAGAAAAAAAAATTAGTAAAGGGAAAAAGAAAAATATCAGAAAGAAGTTAGTTGGAAGAGTTGTGACTAGGTTGGTGTAGTGATGTTAGGGTTGCATTGTTGGTTGTGGTTTTCATTTTCTTTGTTGTAGTTTATTGCTGATTATTGTAGGGTCCTGGCCATGCCGCAGTCCCTGGTTATTTCTCTGGTAGGTTATTTTTGGTTTAAGTGTGGGTTGTTAGACGATGCCGTGCTGAAGTAAACCCCCCTTGATAGTTATGCAGTCATTTAAAGAGTAAATGAAGGGATTGATGTTCGTGTGCCCTCTATGCGGTTTTCTCTGTCCGGTTAATAGGGGCCGTCCGCCCTAGTGTAGGGATGTTTTTTTTAAACCAGTCATATGTCAAGGATTGTGACGCCTTGTTTTGCTGCATATGGCTGGTCAGTCCAGATGTGGACAGTAGTGTTATGGGCACTCACATATCAAGGTAATAGATACCTTGTTTGGTCTTCGGACGCGTATGTGAGTGGCAGCAGTAGGAGTAGGTGGTGGTCACCAGAGAGTGTGACGTGTTGGGGCGGTCCTGTGGGGTTAGCCTGGCGGAGAGGGTCGCGTGGGGATGGTCGCAGTAGCGTTGAGATTTCCCATGACTAGCCAAGAGGCTGTGAGTTAGCCTTGGGGCAACTATGTTGCCCTTTTGGGGTGAGGGTGTGCCGTACTAATATAGATCGGCGATCATTCAGAATTTAACGTCAGGAATAAACGTTAAATGCAGTACGGTATTTAAAGCGGCTTGATTAGTGCTGCACCCTAGCAGTTGAGATAAGCAATACTGCTGCCTGAATTATAATTAAGAGCGAGGCTTGATTGGTGCTGGCCTCAAGCGGGAGCCCCGGTTTGCGAGTTCCAAGCGGAACTACGTTTCTAGAAATTTTTGTCTCGCTCCGAACGTCGTCAAAATTAGCTGCGTCTTTTCCTCCGGACAGATGAAGAAATTTTCTTGCGCCATCCTTCCACCTATGGTAAGCTAGATCTAAATAGAACTGCGGGTCCCTCGATGAAGACGTGGACCAGCCCAAAACCTGAACTTTTGAACATCCAGATTTCTCTCTCAACTTCATCTGCCGGAGAGGAATAGCAATGACGAAGCACAAACACCCTATAATGTAGGCCACGAGATTGCCACTTCACACCCATGGACAAAATAAGGTGAACTCAATCCATTATATTCTTTACACGTTGTGATGCACTCAATAGAGCCAGTGAACCAATTCAATCATTCAACAACATGACTTTAAGTTTTTTTGAACATTTTAATTGGATCCCCGATTAACGGGACAGTATAGTGCGTGAACTGGGAGGGAAATCATTTGTAAATTTTATTAATTTGTTTGTATAATCTGTTAGCTCAGAGGCTGACATGCATCTTTGGCAGCTCACCTTTCAAACGTGCAATTCCTTCTTATTTTCAGTATAAGGGTTTCATTACTGCTACTATTCATTTAATCAACTGGTAATTTCTCTGTTTCAATTTAGTGTTCATTTTATATAGTAATTTCTCATTTTTAAATTCAGTTTGGTTTATATAGGGATAAAAGTTTCTGTGGTAGTTAAGATCACAAGTCTAATCCTGTACAGGTGCACGTTCATGCAGTGTTAAACATGTTGTTGAGACAGGTTGAATTATGCACCGACTTGCCCATGAACATGTCGGTCTCTGGGCCAAAATTACTTTTAAAAGGGTTATAAGGTTCATGACACATTACTATTTGCAAAACTTAACAATATTTCTATATATATATAAATTCTATTAATTAATTATGATAACTGGGGTGTTCACTGTATTCTAAATTTTATTTCTCCCAGTATAAGGGCCCAGTGTGGCAGCATTTTATAATAGTATTAGGCACTTGGCCAAATTTTGAATTTATTATGTCCTGGGGACTACTGGAGTTGCATATATATAATCTGATACACATGTAATGTGTTATGCACGTATTAAGAATTATAAACCTAACATGGATTTTCATAAAATAATTAAAGATGTACCTCATGGGGGTAGAAAAGGGTGTGGCAAGAGATCTATGTAATAATTGTCCTGTATTGTGGAACATGTAGACGTATTGCATATTTGTGTGTGTATTTTGTGGGGTTCTCTATGTATTGTACATTTGGGTGTATTTTTGGGGGAGTTAGATATAGGGCTTATAAAAGAAAAGATGAAACAAAGGGTTATATATACATTTAATTTTTGATGACAATTAATTAATTCTATCTCTATTAATTTTTAATTAATATTTTTTCTAAGAGAGTTAATTTATTTTAATTAACTTTAATAAAAAGTATGTAGATTTGTCTCTATTTAATTTTAATTACTTTTGTTTGAGAATTAGTTATTCTAATTAACCTTATCCAGAAGTCTATAAATTTTATCTCAATTAAGTTTCAATTAATTCATTTTAAAGAGAAGATAGAAAATAAATTTTATATGTGTTAATAACTTTCAGGTGACATTATTTAAAGAGAATAAATTATTTTAATTAACAATTTAAGGGGAAAATTCTGGATGTTATATGTATTGATTTTGTTGTTAATATTTTTTAAAAAAGGAGATAGAATAATAAAAGGGATTTTATTGATTGTTAATTTTATGAGTTTTCATTGCAAGTCCCATCTCACTGGATCCAGCGCATTTTTGGCTTCTCTAGGCTTTGGTCTAGTTTTAATTAACTTGTGGCCCCTCTTTTAAAAAAAAAAAATTCAAAAAAAAAATAATATTTTTTTTTTACCAGTCAAAGTTAAAGAGGGGTTACATTTGGTAGCAGAGCGTGGTTGCTCATCTGGGTCAACCCTTGGGTCCTTTGGGTGTGACGGGGCTTGCAAACTCAGGAAACATTTTGGAGGTTCCAATGGAACTTAGAAGAATCTTTAAAAGGCACTATATCTAAAAGTGAATATGTTTTGTTAGGTTTAAGGTTTTGTGTATAATATGTCTATGTACTTGCCCGCCTTGGATAGTTGAACCTACCGTTCTACCGTAGGTTGCCACGTGGTGAGAAATTTTAGAAGGGGACATTCCTTTGGAAACGCGAATTATCGCAGATCTGTGCCTGGGTGGAGATGGTTTGCGTATTACCTTGCCCATAATAGGGGAGGCGTATAATTTATGTGGTATGGCCCGATCGGCAGTCGGTCTCCTCCGATATACGGGAGCCGAAGAAATATTAGAAATATTTTTTGAAAATTGTCGTTGGTCGGTGATTTTGTCGTGTTGTGTGTTAGTGTGTGTGTCGCGTTCCATAATGTGTAGAGTTGTTGAGAGAGAGCAGTTCAGGTAAGAAGGGCTGGGTCCTCGCAACGGTAGGGGGACCCGCAGTCTGCTCGAAGGAAGAGTTTAGTACTCGAGTTTTTTCTGATTCCTGTGTTTTTATTGTCATTATTATGTAGGGTGTTAGGTGTTTTGTGAGAATTATGTTTTGTTGATTGTGTATTGTGAATTGTACAATTCTGGCGGCGGTATGCTTCCAGAAATTGCCCCACCCCCTTTCAGGAGTTCTCCAGAAACTTTCGGTGGTCAATGAATTTGATGAGGACCAGCTGCTGGTTTTCTTGGATCTTGTCCTGCAGCTGGCAGATTTCCCAGGTGTATCCGATGGGGAGGTTTTGTCCCTTATATACCCGTATTGCCAGGGTTCATTGGCAGGGTTGGTCACCAACACTCTGCGTCGGGGCGGCAGTGTCGACGCTTTTCATGGGGAAGTGTTGGATTACTTCATACCACATCGACGACGTTCCCAGCTTAAGTTAGATTCATTCTATCGCCTACAGGCCAACGGAGAGGCGTTCGTGCAGGACATACGGAAAGCTGCCCGGGTATTAAGATTAGGGTTGCCCGAGACGGAAGTGATACAAGCAATTCTGGAAGGACTGAATCCCCAAGAGAGATCGCGTTTGATATTCGCAGAACGTCCACGTTGTTTCGCAGATCTGTACCGGTTATGTGTGATTTCTAATACTGTCCGAGCAGGGGACGAGTCCCGGGGAAGAGTAACTACAGAGGTCCAGTACTCCAGTGGTCCGTTAGGAAGAGCCAAAAGGGACAAACATGGCGGTTGGATAAGAACACAAGAGACTGTCAGGAAAACCGAATATTCCGGAAGTAATGGTGGCTACAATGGGGTGACAAGTGAGAAGGCAGTAGCTACGGTTACAGCAGAGAAAAGACATAAGTACGAAATTAACAGGGAAAGAAGAAGTTATATTAGTAAACCAACATCGGCAAGTAGGGAGCCTGTAGCAACGCGTTATTCCTATTGGGAGAAAAAAGAAACTTTAAAGCTTCCAGAGGAATTACCTGTGCCTAATAGACTAGTGGATGAAGAAGGTGAGGAGAAAGAAGAAAAGCGAAGTAACTTCTGTTGATCAATACCAGACGACAAGGACACGTCTGTTGATACTGAATTACAGGACTCAGAGAGGACGTCATGGTTAAATCCAGATGCCGTGGAATTTTTTCCGGTATCTCCATCTCAGTTCATGACGGATCCAGATCCGGTAACATCATCATCGCCTACGTCGGGAGATGAGAAGTCACTTGATGGTGGCGCTTTACCATCGTGAGTAGAATTTAATTTAGACATTGCACATGGACCTGGACAGCTGGATTCCAGGTTGGGAATTGTTGAGGAAGTTTTAGTTGCTGAGAGTGGTGAAGAAGAGGAATCGAAGGAAGAGGCAGAAGAGTGGTCTGCACATGCTACGCAGGGGAGTATAAGTGTAAGTGTTAGGGAGGCTGCAAGTGTTTCTGAGGTTGCGGATGGACAAGGGGATGTCCAGGCTGCAAGTGTGGTAGAAGTAGATGAGGTAGAAGTTGAGGAGAAACTGGGTGGCAGCGTTGTGGAGTGTGTGAAGATGTGCAGACGCTTTCTGTAAGTAGTGTTGAGGATTCCGAGGAATGGAAAGAAGTTTCGGGCGGACCAGGTGAGCAACTAGAGGATGAAAATGTGCAGTGTCATGAGGTAGATTTGGATTATGTAGAGGAGAAAAAGGAAGAGGTGGAAGAAAGAGAACCAGGGGAAATTGTAGAAGAGAAGAAGGTAGAAGCAGAAGAGTTAGAGGTTGAGGATAATCCAAATCGGGGTAAAAGTAGTCAGGTAAGTTGCCTTGATTATAATTCAGAAGAAATAAATCAGTACAGCTCAACACGAGAGAGTTTCTCAGAGAGTGGTGTCCAAAAGGAACGAGTACCTAAATTCGTCATAAAAAGGTGAGAAGAAGCGGTTAACGGGTAGCGGGTAGATGTTCCCCACAGTCCCAGTGGTGTTCGTCTGCTTCAGGGTTGCGCCCCTGCCTCCGCGAGCCTTGGTTTTCTCCACCCATCCTTAGTCTCGGAGGGAACCATGTCCTTTACCTTAGTCCTAGCTATTGACCTTTCAATGATCCTTGCCCTTTTCATATTCCCAATTTTCCTACCCCTCCCCTTAGAAAACAAAATAAAATAAAATAAAACAAATAAAAATTAGAAAGGGAAAAGAAAAAAAAATTAGTAAAGGGAAAAAGAAAAATATCAGAAAGAAGTTAGTTGGAAGAGTTGTGACTAGGTTGGTGTAGTGATGTTAGGGTTGCATTGTTGGTTGTGGTTTTCATTTTCTTTGTTGTAGTTTATTGCTGATTATTGTAGGGTCCTGGCCATGCCGCAGTCCCTGGTTATTTCTCTGGTAGGTTATTTTTGGTTTAAGTGTGGGTTGTTAGACGATGCCGTGCTGAAGTAAACCCCCCTTGATAGTTATGCAGTCATTTAAAGAGTAAATGAAGGGATTGATGTTCGTGTGCCCTCTATGCGGTTTTCTCTGTCCGGTTAATAGGGGCCGTCCGCCCTAGTGTAGGGATGTTTTTTTTAAACCAGTCATATGTCAAGGATTGTGACGCCTTGTTTTGCTGCATATGGCTGGTCAGTCCAGATGTGGACAGTAGTGTTATGGGCACTCACATATCAAGGTAATAGATACCTTGTTTGGTCTTCGGACGCGTATGTGAGTGGCAGCAGTAGGAGTAGGTGGTGGTCACCAGAGAGTGTGACGTGTTGGGGCGGTCCTGTGGGGTTAGCCTGGCGGAGAGGGTCGCGTGGGGATGGTCGCAGTAGCGTTGAGATTTCCCATGACTAGCCAAGAGGCTGTGAGTTAGCCTTGGGGCAACTATGTTGCCCTTTTGGGGTGAGGGTGTGCCGTACTAATATAGATCGGCGATCATTCAGAATTTAACGTCAGGAATAAACGTTAAATGCAGTACGGTATTTAAAGCGGCTTGATTAGTGCTGCACCCTAGCAGTTGAGATAAGCAATACTGCTGCCTGAATTATAATTAAGAGCGAGGCTTGATTGGTGCTGGCCTCAAGCGGGAGCCCCGGTTTGCGAGTTCCAAGCGGAACTACGTTTCTAGAAATTTTTGTCTCGCTCCGAACGTCGTCAAAATTAGCTGCGTCTTTTCCTCCGGACAGATGAAGAAATTTTCTTGCGCCATCCTTCCACCTATGGTAAGCTAGATCTAAATAGAACTGCGGGTCCCTCGATGAAGACGTGGACCAGCCCAAAACCTGAACTTTTGAACATCCAGATTTCTCTCTCAACTTCATCTGCCGGAGAGGAATAGCAATGACGAAGCACAAACACCCTATAATGTAGGCCACGAGATTGCCACTTCACACCCATGGACAAAATAAGGTGAACTCAATCCATTATATTCTTTACACGTTGTGATGCACTCAATAGAGCCAGTGAACCAATTCAATCATTCAACAACATGACTTTAAGTTTTTTTGAACATTTTAATTGGATCCCCGATTAACGGGACAGTATAGTGCGTGAACTGGGAGGGAAATCATTTGTAAATTTTATTAATTTGTTTGTATAATCTGTTAGCTCAGAGGCTGACATGCATCTTTGGCAGCTCACCTTTCAAACGTGCAATTCCTTCTTATTTTCAGTATAAGGGTTTCATTACTGCTACTATTCATTTAATCAACTGGTAATTTCTCTGTTTCAATTTAGTGTTCATTTTATATAGTAATTTCTCATTTTTAAATTCAGTTTGGTTTATATAGGGATAAAAGTTTCTGTGGTAGTTAAGATCACAAGTCTAATCCTGTACAGGTGCACGTTCATGCAGTGTTAAACATGTTGTTGAGACAGGTTGAATTATGCACCGACTTGCCCATGAACATGTCGGTCTCTGGGCCAAAATTACTTTTAAAAGGGTTATAAGGTTCATGACACATTACTATTTGCAAAACTTAACAATATTTCTATATATATATAAATTCTATTAATTAATTATGATAACTGGGGTGTTCACTGTATTCTAAATTTTATTTCTCCCAGTATAAGGGCCCAGTGTGGCAGCATTTTATAATAGTATTAGGCACTTGGCCAAATTTTGAATTTATTATGTCCTGGGGACTACTGGAGTTGCATATATATAATCTGATACACATGTAATGTGTTATGCACGTATTAAGAATTATAAACCTAACATGGATTTTCATAAAATAATTAAAGATGTACCTCATGGGGGTAGAAAAGGGTGTGGCAAGAGATCTATGTAATAATTGTCCTGTATTGTGGAACATGTAGACGTATTGCATATTTGTGTGTGTATTTTGTGGGGTTCTCTATGTATTGTACATTTGGGTGTATTTTTGGGGGAGTTAGATATAGGGCTTATAAAAGAAAAGATGAAACAAAGGGTTATATATACATTTAATTTTTGATGACAATTAATTAATTCTATCTCTATTAATTTTTAATTAATATTTTTTCTAAGAGAGTTAATTTATTTTAATTAACTTTAATAAAGAGTATGTAGATTTGTCTCTATTTAATTTTAATTACTTTTGTTTGAGAATTAGTTATTCTAATTAACCTTATCCAGAAGTCTATAAATTTTATCTCAATTAAGTTTCAATTAATTCATTTTAAAGAGAAGATAGAAAATAAATTTTATATGTGTTAATAACTTTCAGGTGACATTATTTAAAGAGAATAAATTATTTTAATTAACAATTTAAGGGGAAAATTCTGGATGTTATATGTATTGATTTTGTTGTTAATATTTTTTAAAAAAGGAGATAGAATAATAAAAGGGATTTTATTGATTGTTAATTTTATGAGTTTTCATTGCAAGTCCCATCTCACTGGATCCAGCGCATTTTTGGCTTCTCTAGGCTTTGGTCTAGTTTTAATTAACTTGTGGCCCCTCTTTTAAAAAAAAAAAATTCAAAAAAAAAATAATATTTTTTTTTTTACCAGTCAAAGTTAAAGAGGGGTTACATTTGGTAGCAGAGCGTGGTTGCTCATCTGGGTCAACCCTTGGGTCCTTTGGGTGTGACGGGGCTTGCAAACTCAGGAAACATTTTGGAGGTTCCAATGGAACTTAGAAGAATCTTTAAAAGGCACTATATCTAAAAGTGAATATGTTTTGTTAGGTTTAAGGTTTTGTGTATAATATGTCTATGTACTTGCCCGCCTTGGATAGTTGAACCTACCGTTCTACCGTAGGTTGCCACGTGGTGAGAAATTTTAGAAGGGGACATTCCTTTGGAAACGCGAATTATCGCAGATCTGTGCCTGGGTGGAGATGGTTTGCGTATTACCTTGCCCATAATAGGGGAGGCGTATAATTTATGTGGTATGGCCCGATCGGCAGTCGGTCTCCTCCGATATACGGGAGCCGAAGAAATATTAGAAATATTTTTTGAAAATTGTCGTTGGTCGGTGATTTTGTCGTGTTGTGTGTTAGTGTGTGTGTCGCGTTCCATAATGTGTAGAGTTGTTGAGAGAGAGCAGTTCAGGTAAGAAGGGCTGGGTCCTCGCAACGGTAGGGGGACCCGCAGTCTGCTCGAAGGAAGAGTTTAGTACTCGAGTTTTTTCTGATTCCTGTGTTTTTATTGTCATTATTATGTAGGGTGTTAGGTGTTTTCTGAGAATTATGTTTTGTTGATTGTGTATTGTGAATTGTACAATTCTGGCGGCGGTATGCTTCCAGAAATTGCCCCACCCCCTTTCAGGAGTTCTCCAGAAACTTTCGGTGGTCAATGAATTTGATGAGGACCAGCTGCTGGTTTTCTTGGATCTTGTCCTGCAGCTGGCAGATTTCCCAGGTGTATCCGATGGGGAGGTCTTGTCCCTTATATACCCGTATTGCCAGGGTTCATTGGCAGGGTTGGTCACCAACACTCTGCGTCGGGGCGGCAGTGTCGACGCTTTTCATGGGGAAGTGTTGGATTAATTCATACCACATCGACGACGTTCCCAGGTTAAGTTAGATGCATTCTATCGCCTACAGGCCAACGGAGAGGCGTTCGTGCAGGACATACGGAAAGCTGCCCGGGTATTAAGATTAGGGTTGCCCGAGACGGAAGTGATACAAGCAATTCTGGAAGGACTGAATCCCCAAGAGAGATCGCGTTTGATATTCGCAGAACCTCCACGTTTTTTCGCAGATCTGTACCGGTTATGTGTGATTTCTAATACTGTCCGAGCAGGGGACGAGTCCCGGGGAAGAGGAACTACAGAGGTCCAGTACTCCAGTGGTCCGTTAGGAAGAGCCAAAAGGGACAAACATGGCGGTTGGAGAAGAACACAAGAGACTGTCAGGAAAACCGAATATTCCGGAAGTAATGGTGGCTACAATGGGGTGACAAGTGAGAAGGCAGTAGCTACGGTTACAGCAGAGAAAAGACATAAGTACGAAATTAACAGGGAAAGAAGAAGTTATATTAGTAAACCAACATCGGCAAGTAGGGAGCCTGTAGCAACGCGTTATTCCTATTGGGAGAAAAAAGAAACTTATAGCTTCCAGAGGAATTACCTGTGCCTAATAGACTAGTGGATGAAGAAGGTGAGGAGAAAGAAGAAAAGCGAAGTAACTTCTGTTGATCAATACCAGACGACAAGAACACGTCTGTTGATACTGAATTACAGGACTCAGAGAGGACGTCATGGTTAAATCCAGATGCCGTGGAATTTGTTCCGGTATCTCCATCTCAGTTCATGACGGATCCAGATCCGGTAACATCATCATCGCCTACGTCGGGAGATGAGAAGTCACTTGATGGTGGCGCTTTACCATCGTGAGTAGAATTTAATTTAGACATTGCACATGGACCTGGACAGCTGGATTCCAGGTTGGGAATTGTTGAGGAAGTTTTAGTTGCTGAGAGTGGTGAAGAAGAGGAATCGAAGGAAGAGGCAGAAGAGTGGTCTGCACATGCTACGCAGGGGAGTATAAGTGTAAGTGTTAGGGAGGCTGCAAGTGTTTCTGAGGTTGCGGATGGACAAGGGGATGTCCAGGCTGCAAGTGTGGTAGAAGTAGATGAGGTAGAAGTTGAGGAGAAACTGGGTGGCAGCGTTGTGGAGTGTGTGAAGATGTGCAGACGCTTTCTGTAAGTAGTGTTGAGGATTCCGAGGAATGGAAAGAAGTTTCGGGCGGACCAGGTGAGCAACTAGAGGATGAAAATGTGCAGTGTCATGAGGTAGATTTGGATTATGTAGAGGAGAAAAAGGAAGAGGTGGAAGAAAGAGAACCAGGGGAAATTGTAGAAGAGAAGAAGGTAGAAGCAGAAGAGTTAGAGGTTGAGGATAATCCAAATCGGGGTAAAAGTAGTCAGGTAAGTTGCCTTGATTATAATTCAGAAGAAATAAATCAGTACAGCTCAACACGAGAGAGTTTCTCAGAGAGTGGTGTCCAAAAGGAACGAGTACCTAAATTCGTCATAAAAAGGTGAGAAGAAGCGGTTAACGGGTAGCGGGTAGATGTTCCCCACAGTCCCAGTGGTGTTCGTCTGCTTCAGGGTTGCGCCCCTGCCTCCGCGAGCCTTGGTTTTCTCCACCCATCCTTAGTCTCGGAGGGAACCATGTCCTTTACCTTAGTCCTAGCTATTGACCTTTCAATGATCCTTGCCCTTTTCATATTCCCAATTTTCCTACCCCTCCCCTTAGAAAACAAAATAAAATAAAATAAAACAAATAAAAATTAGAAAGGGAAAAGAAAAAAAAATTAGTAAAGGGAAAAAGAAAAATATCAGAAAGAAGTTAGTTGGAAGAGTTGTGACTAGGTTGGTGTAGTGATGTTAGGGTTGCATTGTTGGTTGTGGTTTTCATTTTCTTTGTTGTAGTTTATTGCTGATTATTGTAGGGTCCTGGCCATGCCGCAGTCCCTGGTTAATTCTCTGGTAGGTTATTTTTGGTTTAAGTGTGGGTTGTTAGACGATGCCGTGCTGAAGTAAACCCCCCTTGATAGTTATGCAGTCATTTAAAGAGTAAATGAAGGGATTGATGTTCGTGTGCCCTCTATGCGGTTTTCTCTGTCCGGTTAATAGGGGCCGTCCGCCCTAGTGTAGGGATGTTTTTTTTAAACCAGTCATATGTCAAGGATTGTGACGCCTTGTTTTGCTGCATATGGCTGGTCAGTCCAGATGTGGACAGTAGTGTTATGGGCACTCACATATCAAGGTAATAGATACCTTGTTTGGTCTTCGGACGCGTATGTGAGTGGCAGCAGTAGGAGTAGGTGGTGGTCACCAGAGAGTGTGACGTGTTGGGGCGGTCCTGTGGGGTTAGCCTGTCGAAGAGGGTCGCGTGGGGATGGTCGCAGTAGCGTTGAGATTTCCCATGACTAGCCAAGAGGCTGTGAGTTAGCCTTGGGGCAACTATGTTGCCCTTTTGGGGTGAGGGTGTGCCGTACTAATATAGATCGGCGATCATTCAGAATTTAACGTCAGGAATAAACGTTAAATGCAGTACGGTATTTAAAGCGGCTTGATTAGTGCTGCACCCTAGCAGTTGAGATAAGCAATACTGCTGCCTGAATTATAATTAAGAGCGAGGCTTGATTGGTGCTGGCCTCAAGCGGGAGCCCCGGTTTGCGAGTTCCAAGCGGAACTACGTTTCTAGAAATTTTTGTCTCGCTCCGAACGTCGTCAAAATTAGCTGCGTCTTTTCCTCCGGACAGATGAAGAAATTTTCTTGCGCCATCCTTCCACCTATGGTAAGCTAGATCTAAATAGAACTGCGGGTCCCTCGATGAAGACGTGGACCAGCCCAAAACCTGAACTTTTGAACATCCAGATTTCTCTCTCAACTTCATCTGCCGGAGAGGAATAGCAATGACGAAGCACAAACACCCTATAATGTAGGCCACGAGATTGCCACTTCACACCCATGGACAAAATAAGGTGAACTCAATCCATTATATTCTTTACACGTTGTGATGCACTCAATAGAGCCAGTGAACCAATTCAATCATTCAACAACATGACTTTAAGTTTTTTTGAACATTTTAATTGGATCCCCGATTAACGGGACAGTATAGTGCGTGGACTGGGAGGGAAATCATTTGTAAATTTTATTAATTTGTTTGTATAATCTGTTAGCTCAGAGGCTGACATGCATCTTTGGCAGCTCACCTTTCAAACGTGCAATTCCTTCTTATTTTCAGTATAAGGGTTTCATTACTGCTACTATTCATTTAATCAACTGGTAATTTCTCTGTTTCAATTTAGTGTTCATTTTATATAGTAATTTCTCATTTTTAAATTCAGTTTGGTTTATATAGGGATAAAAGTTTCTGTGGTAGTTAAGATCACAAGTCTAATCCTGTACAGGTGCACGTTCATGCTGTGTTAAACATGTTGTTGAGACAGGTTGAATTATGCACCGACTTGCCCATGAACATGTCGGTCTCTGGGCCAAAATTACTTTTAAAAGGGTTATAAGGTTCATGACACATTACTATTTGCAAAACTTAACAATATTTCTATATATATATAAATTCTATTAATTAATTATGATAACTGGGGTGTTCACTGTATTCTAAATTTTATTTCTCCCAGTATAAGGGCCCAGTGTGGCAGCATTTTATAATAGTATTAGGCACTTGGCCAAATTTTGAATTTATTATGTCCTGGGGACTACTGGAGTTGCATATATATAATCTGATACACATGTAATGTGTTATGCACGTATTAAGAATTATAAACCTAACATGGATTTTCATAAAATAATTAAAGATGTACCTCATGGGGGTAGAAAAGGGTGTGGCAAGAGATCTATGTAATAATTGTCCTGTATTGTGGAACATGTAGACGTATTGTATATTTGTGTGTGTATTTTGTGGGGTTCTCTATGTATTGTACATTTGGGTGTATTTTTGGGGGAGTTAGATATAGGGCTTATAAAAGAAAAGATGAAACAAAGGGTTATATATACATTTAATTTTTGATGACAATTAATTAATTCTATCTCTATTAATTTTTAATTAATATTTTTTCTAAGAGAGTTAATTTATTTTAATTAACTTTAATAAAGAGTATGTAGATTTGTCTCTATTTAATTTTAATTACTTTTGTTTGAGAATTAGTTATTCTAATTAACCTTATCCAGAAGTCTATAAATTTTATCTCAATTAAGTTTCAATTAATTCATTTTAAAGAGAAGATAGAAAATAAATTTTGTATGTGTTAATAACTTTCAGGTGACATTATTTAAAGAGAATAAATTATTTTAATTAACAATTTAAGGGGAAAATTCTGGATGTTATATGTATTGATTTTGTTGTTAATATTTTTTAAAAAAGGAGATAGAATAATAAAAGGGATTTTATTGATTGTTAATTTTATGAGTTTTCATTGCAAGTCCCATCTCACTGGATCCAGCGCATTTTTGGCTTCTCTAGGCTTTGGTCTAGTTTTAATTAACTTGTGGCACCTCTTTTTTAAAAAAAAAAATTCAAAAAAAAAATAATATTTTTTTTTTTACCAGTCAAAGTTAAAGAGGGGTTACATTTGGTAGCAGAGCGTGGTTGCTCATCTGGGTCAACCCTTGGGTCCTTTGGGTGTGACGGGGCTTGCAAACTCAGGAAACATTTTGGAGGTTCCAATGGAACTTAGAAGAATCTTTAAAAGGCACTATATCTAAAAGTGAATATGTTTTGTTAGGTTTAAGGTTTTGTGTATAATATGTCTATGTACTTGCCCGCCTTGGATAGTTGAACCTACCGTTCAACCGTAGGTTGCCACGTGGTGAGAAATTTTAGAAGGGGACATTCCTTTGGAAACGCGAATTATCGCAGATCTGTGCCTGGGTGGAGATGGTTTGCGTATTACCTTGCCCATAATAGGGGAGGCGTATAATTTATGCGGTATGGCCCGATCGGCAGTCGGTCTCCTCCGATATACGGGAGCCGAAGAAATATTAGAAATATTTTTTGAAAATTGTCGTTGGTCGGTGATTTTTTCGTGTTGTGTGTTAGTGTGTGTGTCGCGTTCCATAATGTGTAGAGTTGTTGAGAGAGAGCAGTTCAGGTAAGAAGGGCTGGGTCCTCGCAACGGTAGGGGGACCCGCAGTCTGCTCGAAGGAAGAGTTTAGTACTCGAGTTTTTTCTGATTCCTGTGTTTTTATTGTCATTATTATGTAGGGTGTTAGGTGTTTTGTGAGAATTATGTTTTGTTGATTGTGTATTGTGAATTGTACAATTCTGGCGGCGGTATGCTTCCAGAAATTGCCCCACCCCCTTTCAGGAGTTCTCCAGAAACTTTCGGTGGTCAATGAATTTGATGAGGACCAGCTGCTGGTTTTCTTGGATCTTGTCCTGCAGCTGGCAGATTTCCCAGGTGTATCCGATGGGGAGGTCTTGTCCCTTATATACCCGTATTGCCAGGGTTCATTGGCAGGGTTGGTCACCAACACTCTGCGTCGGGGCGGCAGTGTCGACGCTTTTCATGGGGAAGTGTTGGATTACTTCATACCACATCGACGACGTTCCCAGCTTAAGTTAGATTCATTCTATCGCCTACAGGCCAACGGAGAGGCGTTCGTGCAGGACATACGGAAAGCTGCCCGGGTATTAAGATTAGGGTTGCCCGAGACGGAAGTGATACAAGCAATTCTGGAAGGACTGAATCCCCAAGAGAGATCGCGTTTGATATTCGCAGAACGTCCACGTTGTTTCGCAGATCTGTACCGGTTATGTGTGATTTCTAATACTGTCCGAGCAGGGGACGAGTCCCGGGGAAGAGGAACTACAGAGGTCCAGTACTCCAGTGGTCCGTTAGGAAGAGCCAAAAGGGACAAACATGGCGGTTGGAGAAGAACACAAGAGACTGTCAGGAAAACCGAATATTCCGGAAGTAATGGTGGCTACAATGGGGTGACAAGTGAGAAGGCAGTAGCTACGGTTACAGCAGAGAAAAGACATAAGTACGAAATTAACAGGGAAAGAAGAAGTTATATTAGTAAACCAACATCGGCAAGTAGGGAGCCTGTAGCAACGCGTTATTCCTATTGGGAGAAAAAAGAAACTTTAAAGCTTCCAGAGGAATTACCTGTGCCTAATAGACTAGTGGATGAAGAAGGTGAGGAGAAAGAAGAAAAGCGAAGTAACTTCTGTTGATCAATAACAGACGACAAGAACACGTCTGTTGATACTGAATTACAGGACTCAGAGAGGACGTCATGGTTAAATCCAGATGCCGTGGAATTTGTTCCGGTATCTCCATCTCAGTTCATGACGGATCCAGATCCGGTAACATCATCATCGCCTACGTCGGGAGATGAGAAGTCACTTGATGGTGGCGCTTTACCATCGTGAGTAGAATTTAATTTAGACATTGCACATGGACCTGGACAGCTGGATTCCAGGTTGGGAATTGTTGAGGAAGTTTTAGTTGCTGAGAGTGGTGAAGAAGAGGAATCGAAGGAAGAGGCAGAAGAGTGGTCTGCACATGCTACGCAGGGGAGTATAAGTGTAAGTGTTAGGGAGGCTGCAAGTGTTTCTGAGGTTGCGGATGGACAAGGGGATGTCCAGGCTGCAAGTGTGGTAGAAGTAGATGAGGTAGAAGTTGAGGAGAAACTGGGTGGCAGCGTTGTGGAGTGTGTGAAGATGTGCAGACGCTTTCTGTAAGTAGTGTTGAGGATTCCGAGGAATGGAAAGAAGTTTCGGGCGGACCAGGTGAGCAACTAGAGGATGAAAATGTGCAGTGTCATGAGGTAGATTTGGATTATGTAGAGGAGAAAAAGGAAGAGGTGGAAGAAAGAGAACCAGGGGAAATTGTAGAAGAGAAGAAGGTAGAAGCAGAAGAGTTAGAGGTTGAGGATAATCCAAATCGGGGTAAAAGTAGTCAGGTAAGTTGCCTTGATTATAATTCAGAAGAAATAAATCAGTACAGCTCAACACGAGAGAGTTTCTCAGAGAGTGGTGTCCAAAAGGAACGAGTACCTAAATTCGTCATAAAAAGGTGAGAAGAAGCGGTTAACGGGTAGCGGGTAGATGTTCCCCACAGTCCCAGTGGTGTTCGTCTGCTTCAGGGTTGCGCCCCTGCCTCCGCGAGCCTTGGTTTTCTCCACCCATCCTTAGTCTCGGAGGGAACCATGTCCTTTACCTTAGTCCTAGCTATTGACCTTTCAATGATCCTTGCCCTTTTCATATTCCCAATTTTCCTACCCCTCCCCTTAGGAAACAAAATAAAATAAAATAAAACAAATAAAAATTAGAAAGGGAAAAGAAAAAAAAATTAGTAAAGGGAAAAAGAAAAATATCAGAAAGAAGTTAGTTGGAAGAGTTGTGACTAGGTTGGTGTAGTGATGTTAGGGTTGCATTGTTGGTTGTGGTTTTCATTTTCTTTGTTGTAGTTTATTGCTGATTATTGTAGGGTCCTGGCCATGCCGCAGTCCCTGGTTATTTCTCTGGTAGGTTATTTTTGGTTTAAGTGTGGGTTGTTAGACGATGCCGTGCTGAAGTAAACCCCCCTTGATAGTTATGCAGTCATTTAAAGAGTAAATGAAGGGATTGATGTTCGTGTGCCCTCTATGCGGTTTTCTCTGTCCGGTTAATAGGGGCCGTCCGCCCTAGTGTAGGGATGTTTTTTTTAAACCAGTCATATGTCAAGGATTGTGACGCCTTGTTTTGCTGCATATGGCTGGTCAGTCCAGATGTGGACAGTAGTGTTATGGGCACTCACATATCAAGGTAATAGATACCTTGTTTGGTCTTCGGACGCGTATGTGAGTGGCAGCAGTAGGAGTAGGTGGTGGTCACCAGAGAGTGTGACGTGTTGGGGCGGTCCTGTGGGGTTAGCCTGGCGGAGAGGGTCGCGTGGGGATGGTCGCAGTAGCGTTGAGATTTCCCATGACTAGCCAAGAGGCTGTGAGTTAGCCTTGGGGCAACTATGTTGCCCTTTTGGGGTGAGGGTGTGCCGTACTAATATAGATCGGCGATCATTCAGAATTTAACGTCAGGAATAAACGTTAAATGCAGTACGGTATTTAAAGCGGCTTGATTAGTGCTGCACCCTAGCAGTTGAGATAAGCAATACTGCTGCCTGAATTATAATTAAGAGCGAGGCTTGATTGGTGCTGGCCTCAAGCGGGAGCCCCGGTTTGCGAGTTCCAAGCGGAACTACGTTTCTAGAAATTTTTGTCTCGCTCCGAACGTCGTCAAAATTAGCTGCGTCTTTTCCTCCGGACAGATGAAGAAATTTTCTTGCGCCATCCTTCCACCTATGGTAAGCTAGATCTAAATAGAACTGCGGGTCCCTCGATGAAGACGTGGACCAGCCCAAAACCTGAACTTTTGAACATCCAGATTTCTCTCTCAACTTCATCTGCCGGAGAGGAATAGCAATGACGAAGCACAAACACCCTATAATGTAGGCCACGAGATTGCCACTTCACACCCATGGACAAAATAAGGTGAACTCAATCCATTATATTCTTTACACGTTGTGATGCACTCAATAGAGTCAGTGAACCAATTCAATCATTCAACAACATGACTTTAAGTTTTTTTGAACATTTTAATTGGATCCCCGATTAACGGGACAGTATAGTGCGTGAACTGGGAGGGAAATCATTTGTAAATTTTATTAATTTGTTTGTATAATCTGTTAGCTCAGAGGCTGACATGCATCTTTGGCAGCTCACCTTTCAAACGTGCAATTCCTTCTTATTTTCAGTATAAGAGTTTCATTACTGCTACTATTCATTTAATCAACTGGTAATTTCTCTGTTTCAATTTAGTGTTCATTTTATATAGTAATTTCTCATTTTTAAATTCAGTTTGGTTTATATAGGGATAAAAGTTTCTGTGGTAGTTAAGATCACAAGTCTAATCCTGTACAGGTGCACGTTCATGCAGTGTTAAACATGTTGTTGAGACAGGTTGAATTATGCACCGACTTGCCATGAACATGTCGGTCTCTGGGCCAAAATTACTTTTAAAAGGGTTATAAGGTTCATGACACATTACTATTTGCAAAACTTAACAATATTTCTATATATATATAAATTCTATTAATTAATTATGATAACTGGGGTGTTCACTGTATTCTAAATTTTATTTCTCCCAGTATAAGGGCCCAGTGTGGCAGCATTTTATAATAGTATTAGGCACTTGGCCAAATTTTGAATTTATTATGTCCTGGGGACTACTGGAGTTGCATATGTATAATCTGATACACATGTAATGTGTTATGCACGTATTAAGAATTATAAACCTAACATGGATTTTCATAAAATAATTAAAGATGTACCTCATGGGGGTAGAAAAGGGTGTGGCAAGAGATCTATGTAATAATTGTCCTGTATTGTGGAACATGTAGACGTATTGTATATTTGTGTGTGTATTTTGTGGGGTTCTCTATGTATTGTACATTTGGGTGTATTTTTGGGGGAGTTAGATATAGGGCTTATAAAAGAAAAGATGAAACAAAGGGTTATATATACATTTAATTTTTGATGACAATTAATTAATTCTATCTCTATTAATTTTTAATTAATATTTTTTCTAAGAGAGTTAATTTATTTTAATTAACTTTAATAAAGAGTATGTAGATTTGTCTCTATTTAATTTTAATTACTTTTGTTTAAGAATTAGTTATTCTAATTAACCTTATCCAGAAGTCTATAAATTTTATCTCAATTAAGTTTCAATTAATTCATTTTAAAGAGAAGATAGAAAATAAATTTTATATGTGTTAATAACTTTCAGGTGACATTATTTAAAGAGAATAAATTATTTTAATTAACAATTTAAGGGGAAAATTCTGGATGTTATATGTATTGATTTTGTTGTTAATATTTTTTAAAAAAGAGATAGAATAATAAAAGGGATTTTATTGATTGTTAATTTTATGAGTTTTCATTGCAAGTCCCATCTCACTGGATCCAGCGCATTTTTGGCTTCTCTAGGCTTTGGTCTAGTTTTAATTAACTTGTGGCCCCTCTTTTAAAAAAAAAATTCAAAAAAAAAATAATATTTTTTTTTTTACCAGTCAAAGTTAAAGAGGGGTTACATTTGGTAGCAGAGCGTGGTTGCTCATCTGGGTCAACCCTTGGGTCCTTTGGGTGTGACGGGGCTTGCAAACTCAGGAAACATTTTGGAGGTTCCAATGGAACTTAGAAGAATCTTTAAAAGGCACTATATCTAAAAGTGAATATGTTTTGTTAGGTTTAAGGTTTTGTGTATAATATGTCTATGTACTTGCCCGCCTTGGATAGTTGAACCTACCGTTCAACCGTAGGTTGCCACGTGGTGAGAAATTTTAGAAGGGGACATTCCTTTGGAAACGCGAATTATCGCAGATCTGTGCCTGGGTGGAGATGGTTTGCGTATTACCTTGCCCATAATAGGGGAGGCGTATAATTTATGTGGTATGGCCCGATCGGCAGTCGGTCTCCTCCGATATACGGGAGCCGAAGAAATATTAGAAATATTTTTTGAAAATTGTCGTTGGTCGGTGATTTTGTCGTGTTGTGTGTTAGTGTGTGTGTCGCGTTCCATAATGTGTAGAGTTGTTGAGAGAGAGCAGTTCAGGTAAGAAGGGCTGGGTCCTCGCAACGGTAGGGGGACCCGCAGTCTGCTCGAAGGAAGAGTTTAGTACTCGAGTTTTTTCTGATTCCTGTGTTTTTATTGTCATTATTATGTAGGGTGTTAGGTGTTTTGTGAGAATTATGTTTTGTTGATTGTGTATTGTGAATTGTACAATTCTGGCGGCGGTATGCTTCCAGAAATTGCCCCACCCCCTTTCAAGAGTTCTCCAGAAACTTTCGGTGGTCAATGAATTTGATGAGGACCAGCTGCTGGTTTTCTTGGATCTTGTCCTGCAGCTGGCAGATTTCCCAGGTGTATCCGATGGGGAGGTCTTGTCCCTTATATACCCGTATTGCCAGGGTTCATTGGCAGGGTTGGTCACCAACACTCTGCGTCGGGGCGGCAGTGTCGACGCTTTTCATGGGGAAGTGTTGGATTACTTCATACCACATCGACGACGTTCCCAGCTTAAGTTAGATTCATTCTATCGCCTACAGGCCAACGGAGAGGCGTTCGTGCAGGACATACGGAAAGCTGCCCGGGTATTAAGATTAGGGTTGCCCGAGACGGAAGTGATACAAGCAATTCTGGAAGGACTGAATCCCCAAGAGAGATCGCGTTTGATATTCGCAGAACGTCCACGTTGTTTCGCAGATCTGTACCGGTTATGTGTGATTTCTAATACTGTCCGAGCAGGGGACGAGTCCCGGGGAAGAGGAACTACAGAGGTCCAGTACTCCAGTGGTCCGTTAGGAAGAGCCAAAAGGGACAAACATGGCGGTTGGAGAAGAACACAAGAGACTGTCAGGAAAACCGAATATTCCGGAAGTAATGGTGGCTACAATGGGGTGACAAGTGAGAAGGCAGTAGCTACGGTTACAGCAGAGAAAAGACATAAGTACGAAATTAACAGGGAAAGAAGAAGTTATATTAGTAAACCAACATCGGCAAGTAGGGAGCCTGTAGCAACGCGTTATTCCTATTGGGAGAAAAAAGAAACTTTAAAGCTTCCAGAGGAATTACCTGTGCCTAATAGACTAGTGGATGAAGAAGGTGAGGAGAAAGAAGAAAAGCGAAGTAACTTCTGTTGATCAATACCAGACGACAAGAACACGTCTGTTGATACTGAATTACAGGACTCAGAGAGGACGTCATGGTTAAATCCAGATGCCGTGGAATTTGTTCCGGTATCTCCATCTCAGTTCATGACGGATCCAGATCCGGTAACATCATCATCGCCTACGTCGGGAGATGAGAAGTCACTTGATGGTGGCGCTTTACCATCGTGAGTAGAATTTAATTTAGACATTGCACATGGACCTGGACAGCTGGATTCCAGGTTGGGAATTGTTGAGGAAGTTTTAGTTGCTGAGAGTGGTGAAGAAGAGGAATCGAAGGAAGAGGCAGAAGAGTGGTCTGCACATGCTACGCAGGGGAGTATAAGTGTAAGTGTTAGGGAGGCTGCAAGTGTTTCTGAGGTTGCGGATGGACAAGGGGATGTCCAGGCTGCAAGTGTGGTAGAAGTAGATGAGGTAGAAGTTGAGGAGAAACTGGGTGGCAGCGTTGTGGAGTGTGTGAAGATGTGCAGACGCTTTCTGTAAGTAGTGTTGAGGATTCCGAGGAATGGAAAGAAGTTTCGGGCGGACCAGGTGAGCAACTAGAGGATGAAAATGTGCAGTGTCATGAGGTAGATTTGGATTATGTAGAGGAGAAAAAGGAAGAGGTGGAAGAAAGAGAACCAGGGGAAATTGTAGAAGAGAAGAAGGTAGAAGCAGAAGAGTTAGAGGTTGAGGATAATCCAAATCGGGGTAAAAGTAGTCAGGTAAGTTGCCTTGATTATAATTCAGAAGAAATAAATCAGTACAGCTCAACACGAGAGAGTTTCTCAGAGAGTGGTGTCCAAAAGGAACGAGTACCTAAATTCGTCATAAAAAGGTGAGAAGAAGCGGTTAACGGGTAGCGGGTAGATGTTCCCCACAGTCCCAGTGGTGTTCGTCTGCTTCAGGGTTGCGCCCCTGCCTCCGCGAGCCTTGGTTTTCTCCACCCATCCTTAGTCTCGGAGGGAACCATGTCCTTTACCTTAGTCCTAGCTATTGACCTTTCAATGATCCTTGCCCTTTTCATATTCCCAATTTTCCTACCCCTCCCCTTAGAAAACAAAATAAAATAAAATAAAACAAATAAAAATTAGAAAGGGAAAAGAAAAAAAAATTAGTAAAGGGAAAAAGAAAAATATCAGAAAGAAGTTAGTTGGAAGAGTTGTGACTAGGTTGGTGTAGTGATGTTAGGGTTGCATTGTTGGTTGTGGTTTTCATTTTCTTTGTTGTAGTTTATTGCTGATTATTGTAGGGTCCTGGCCATGCCGCAGTCCCTGGTTATTTCTCTGGTAGGTTATTTTTGGTTTAAGTGTGGGTTGTTAGACGATGCCGTGCTGAAGTAAACCCCCCTTGATAGTTATGCAGTCATTTAAAGAGTAAATGAAGGGATTGATGTTCGTGTGCCCTCTATGCGGTTTTCTCTGTCCGGTTAATAGGGGCCGTCCGCCCTAGTGTAGGGATGTTTTTTTTAAACCAGTCATATGTCAAGGATTGTGACGCCTTGTTTTGCTGCATATGGCTGGTCAGTCCAGATGTGGACAGTAGTGTTATGGGCACTCACATATCAAGGTAATAGATACCTTGTTTGGTCTTCGGACGCGTATGTGAGTGGCAGCAGTAGGAGTAGGTGGTGGTCACCAGAGAGTGTGACGTGTTGGGGCGGTCCTGTGGGGTTAGCCTGTCGAAGAGGGTCGCGTGGGGATGGTCGCAGTAGCGTTGAGATTTCCCATGACTAGCCAAGAGGCTGTGAGTTAGCCTTGGGGCAACTATGTTGCCCTTTTGGGGTGAGGGTGTGCCGTACTAATATAGATCGGCGATCATTCAGAATTTAACGTCAGGAATAAACGTTAAATGCAGTACGGTATTTAAAGCGGCTTGATTAGTGCTGCACCCTAGCAGTTGAGATAAGCAATACTGCTGCCTGAATTATAATTAAGAGCGAGGCTTGATTGGTGCTGGCCTCAAGCGGGAGCCCCGGTTTGCGAGTTCCAAGCGGAACTACGTTTCTAGAAATTTTTGTCTCGCTCCGAACGTCGTCAAAATTAGCTGCGTCTTTTCCTCCGGACAGATGAAGAAATTTTCTTGCGCCATCCTTCCACCTATGGTAAGCTAGATCTAAATAGAACTGCGGGTCCCTCGATGAAGACGTGGACCAGCCCAAAACCTGAACTTTTGAACATCCAGATTTCTCTCTCAACTTCATCTGCCGGAGAGGAATAGCAATGACGAAGCACAAACACCCTATAATGTAGGCCACGAGATTGCCACTTCACACCCATGGACAAAATAAGGTGAACTCAATCCATTATATTCTTTACACGTTGTGATGCACTCAATAGAGCCAGTGAACCAATTCAATCATTCAACAACATGACTTTAAGTTTTTTTGAACATTTTAATTGGATCCCCGATTAACGGGACAGTATAGTGCGTGGACTGGGAGGGAAATCATTTGTAAATTTTATTAATTTGTTTGTATAATCTGTTAGCTCAGAGGCTGACATGCATCTTTGGCAGCTCACCTTTCAAACGTGCAATTCCTTCTTATTTTCAGTATAAGGGTTTCATTACTGCTACTATTCATTTAATCAACTGGTAATTTCTCTGTTTCAATTTAGTGTTCATTTTATATAGTAATTTCTCATTTTTAAATTCAGTTTGGTTTATATAGGGATAAAAGTTTCTGTGGTAGTTAAGATCACAAGTCTAATCCTGTACAGGTGCACGTTCATGCAGTGTTAAACATGTTGTTGAGACAGGTTGAATTATGCACCGACTTGCCCATGAACATGTCGGTCTCTGGGCCAAAATTACTTTTAAAAGGGTTATAAGGTTCATGACACATTACTATTTGCAAAACTTAACAATATTTCTATATATATATAAATTCTATTAATTAATTATGATAACTGGGGTGTTCACTGTATTCTAAATTTTATTTCTCCCAGTATAAGGGCCCAGTGTGGCAGCATTTTATAATAGTATTAGGCACTTGGCCAAATTTTGAATTTATTATGTCCTGGGGACTACTGGAGTTGCATATATATAATCTGATACACATGTAATGTGTTATGCACGTATTAAGAATTATAAACCTAACATGGATTTTCATAAAATAATTAAAGATGTACCTCATGGGGGTAGAAAAGGGTGTGGCAAGAGATCTATGTAATAATTGTCCTGTATTGTGGAACATGTAGACGTATTGTATATTTGTGTGTGTATTTTGTGGGGTTCTCTATGTATTGTACATTTGGGTGTATTTTTGGGGGAGTTAGATATAGGGCTTATAAAAGAAAAGATGAAACAAAGGGTTATATATACATTTAATTTTTGATGACAATTAATTAATTCTATCTCTATTCATTTTTAATTAATATTTTTTCTAAGAGAGTTAATTTATTTTAATTAACTTTAATAAAGAGTATGTAGATTTGTCTCTATTTAATTTTAATTACTTTTGTTTGAGAATTAGTTATTCTAATTAACCTTATGCAGAAGTCTATAAATTTTATCTCAATTAAGTTTCAATTAATTCATTTTAAAGAGAAGATAGAAAATAAATTTTATATGTGTTAATAACTTTCAGGTGACATTATTTAAAGAGAATAAATTATTTTAATTAACAATTTAAGGGGAAAATTCTGGATGTTATATGTATTGATTTTGTTGTTAATATTTTTTAAAAAAGGAGATAGAATAATAAAAGGGATTTTATTGATTGTTAATTTTATGAGTTTTCATTGCAAGTCCCATCTCACTGGATCCAGCGCATTTTTGGCTTCTCTAGGCTTTGGTCTAGTTTTAATTAACTTGTGGCCCCTCTTTTTAAAAAAAAAAAATTAAAAAAAAAAATAATATTTTTTTTTTACCAGTCAAAGTTAAAGAGGGGTTACATTTGGTAGCAGAGCGTGGTTGCTCATCTGGGTCAACCCTTGGGTCCTTTGGGTGTGACGGGGCTTGCAAACTCAGGAAACATTTTGGAGGTTCCAATGGAACTTAGAAGAATCTTTAAAAGGCACTATATCTAAAAGTGAATATGTTTTGTTAGGTTTAAGGTTTTGTGTATAATATGTCTATGTACTTGCCCGCCTTGGATAGTTGAACCTACCGTTCAACCGTAGGTTGCCACGTGGTGAGAAATTTTAGAAGGGGACATTCCTTTGGAAACGCGAATTATCGCAGATCTGTGCCTGGGTGGAGATGGTTTGCGTATTACCTTGCCCATAATAGGGGAGGCGTATAATTTATGTGGTATGGCCCGATCGGCAGTCGGTCTCCTCCGATATACGGGAGCCGAAGAAATATTAGAAATATTTTTTGAAAATTGTCGTTGGTCGGTGATTTTTTCGTGTTGTGTGTTAGTGGGTGTGTCGCGTTCCATAATGTGTAGAGTTGTTGAGAGAGAGCAGTTCAGGTAAGAAGGGCTGGGTCCTCGCAACGGTAGGGGGACCCGCAGTCTGCTCGAAGGAAGAGTTTAGTACTCGAGTTTTTTCTGATTCCTGTGTTTTTATTGTCATTATTATGTAGGGTGTTAGGTGTTTTGTGAGAATTATGTTTTGTTGATTGTGTATTGTGAATTGTACAATTCTGGCGGCGGTATGCTTCCAGAAATTGCCCCACCCCCTTTCAGGAGTTCTCCAGAAACTTTCGGTGGTCAATGAATTTGATGAGGACCAGCTGCTGGTTTTCTTGGATCTTGTCCTGCAGCTGGCAGATTTCACAAGGTGTATCCGATGGGGAGGCCTTGTCCCTTATATACCCGTATTGCCAGGGTTCATTGGCAGGGTTGGCCACCAACACTCTGCGTCGGGGCGGCAGTGTCGACGCTTTTCATGGGGAAGTGTTGGATTACTTCATACCACATCGACGACGTTCCCAGCTTAAGTTAGATTCATTCTATCGCCTACAGGCCAACGGAGAGGCGTTCGTGCAGGACATACGGAAAGCTGCCCGGGTATTAAGATTAGGGTTGCCCGAGACGGAAGTGATACAAGCAATTCTGGAAGGACTGAATCCCCAAGAGAGATCGCGTTTGATATTCGCAGAACGTCCACGTTGTTTCGCAGATCTGTACCGGTTATGTGTGATTTCTAATACTGTCCGAGCAGGGGACGAGTCCCGGGGAAGAGGAACTACAGAGGTCCAGTACTCCAGTGGTCCGTTAGGAAGAGCCAAAAGGGACAAACATGGCGGTTGGAGAAGAACACAAGAGACTGTCAGGAAAACCGAATATTCCGGAAGTAATGGTGGCTACAATGGGGTGACAAGTGAGAAGGCAGTAGCTACGGTTACAGCAGAGAAAAGACATAAGTACGAAATTAACAGGGAAAGAAGAAGTTATATTAGTAAACCAACATCGGCAAGTAGGGAGCCTGTAGCAACGCGTTATTCCTATTGGGAGAAAAAAGAAACTTTAAAGCTTCCAGAGGAATTACCTGTGCCTAATAGACTAGTGGATGAAAAAGGTGAGGAGAAAGAAGAAAAGCGAAGTAACTTCTGTTGATCAATACCAGACGACAAGAACACGTCTGTTGATACTGAATTACAGGACTCAGAGAGGACGTCATGGTTAAATCCAGATGCCGTGGAATTTGTTCCGGTATCTCCATCTCAGTTCATGACGGATCCAGATCCGGTAACATCATCATCGCCTACGTCGGGAGATGAGAAGTCACTTGATGGTGGCGCTTTACCATCGTGAGTAGAAATTAATTTAGACATTGCACATGGACCTGGACAGCTGGATTCCAGGTTGGGAATTGTTGAGGAAGTTTTAGTTGCTGAGAGTGGTGAAGAAGAGGAATCGAAGGAAGAGGCAGAAGAGTGGTCTGCACATGCTACGCAGGGGAGTATAAGTGTAAGTGTTAGGGAGGCTGCAAGTGTTTCTGAGGTTGCGGATGGACAAGGGGATGTCCAGGCTGCAAGTGTGGTAGAAGTAGATGAGGTAGAAGTTGAGGAGAAACTGGGTGGCAGCGTTGTGGAGTGTGTGATGATGTGCAGACGCTTTCTGTAAGTAGTGTTGAGGATTCCGAGGAATGGAAAGAAGTTTCGGGCGGACCAGGTGAGCAACTAGAGGATGAAAATGTGCAGTGTCATGAGGTAGATTTGGATTATGTAGAGGAGAAAAAGGAAGAGGTGAAAGAAAGAGAACCAGGGGAAATTGTAGAAGAGAAGAAGGTAGAAGCAGAAGAGTTAGAGGTTGAGGATAATCCAAATCGGGGTAAAAGTAGTCAGGTAAGTTGCCTTGATTATAATTCAGAAGAAATAAATCAGTACAGCTCAACACGAGAGAGTTTCTCAGAGAGTGGTGTCCAAAAGGAACGAGTACCTAAATTCGTCATAAAAAGGTGAGAAGAAGCGGTTAACGGGTAGCGGGTAGATGTTCCCCACAGTCCCAGTGGTGTTCGTCTGCTTCAGGGTTGCGCCCCTGCCTCCGCGAGCCTTGGTTTTCTCCACCCATCCTTAGTCTCGGAGGGAACCATGTCCTTTACCTTAGTCCTAGCTATTGACCTTTCAATGATCCTTGCCCTTTTCATATTCCCAATTTTCCTACCCCTCCCCTTAGAAAACAAAATAAAATAAAATAAAACAAATAAAAATTAGAAAGGGAAAAGAAAAAAAATTAGTAAAGGGAAAAAGAAAAATATCAGAAAGAAGTTAGTTGGAAGAGTTGTGACTAGGTTGGTGTAGTGATGTTAGGGTTGCATTGTTGGTTGTGGTTTTCATTTTCTTTGTTGTAGTTTATTGCTGATTATTGTAGGGTCCTGGCCATGCCGCAGTCCCTGGTTATTTCTCTGGTAGGTTATTTTTGGTTTAAGTGTGGGTTGTTAGACGATGCCGTGCTGAAGTAAACCCCCCTTGATAGTTATGCAGTCATTTAAAGAGTAAATGAAGGGATTGATGTTCGTGTGCCCTCTATGCGGTTTTCTCTGTCCGGTTAATAGGGGCCGTCCGCCCTAGTGTAGGGATGTTTTTTTTAAACCAGTCATATGTCAAGGATTGTGACGCCTTGTTTTGCTGCATATGGCTGGTCAGTCCAGATGTGGACAGTAGTGTTATGGGCACTCACATATCAAGGTAATAGATACCTTGTTTGGTCTTCGGACGCGTATGTGAGTGGCAGCAGTAGGAGTAGGTGGTGGTCACCAGAGAGTGTGACGTGTTGGGGCGGTCCTGTGGGGTTAGCCTGGCGGAGAGGGTCGCGTGGGGATGGTCGCAGTAGCGTTGAGATTTCCCATGACTAGCCAAGAGGCTGTGAGTTAGCCTTGGGGCAACTATGTTGCCCTTTTGGGGTGAGGGTGTGCCGTACTAATATAGATCGGCGATCATTCAGAATTTAACGTCAGGAATAAACGTTAAATGCAGTACGGTATTTAAAGCGGCTTGATTAGTGCTGCACCCTAGCAGTTGAGATAAGCAATACTGCTGCCTGAATTATAATTAAGAGCGAGGCTTGATTGGTGCTGGCCTCAAGCGGGAGCCCCGGTTTGCGAGTTCCAAGCGGAACTACGTTTCTAGAAATTTTTGTCTCGCTCCGAACGTCGTCAAAATTAGCTGCGTCTTTTCCTCCGGACAGATGAAGAAATTTTCTTGCGCCATCCTTCCACCTATGGTAAGCTAGATCTAAATAGAACTGCGGGTCCCTCGATGAAGACGTGGACCAGCCCAAAACCTGAACTTTTGAACATCCAGATTTCTCTCTCAACTTCATCTGCCGGAGAGGAATAGCAATGACGAAGCACAAACACCCTATAATGTAGGCCACGAGATTGCCACTTCACACCCATGGACAAAATAAGGTGAACTCAATCCATTATATTCTTTACACGTTGTGATGCACTCAATAGAGCCAGTGAACCAATTCAATCATTCAACAACATGACTTTAAGTTTTTTTGAACATTTTAATTGGATCCCCGATTAACGGGACAGTATAGTGCGTGAACTGGGAGGGAAATCATTTGTAAATTTTATTAATTTGTTTGTATAATCTGTTAGCTCAGAGGCTGACATGCATCTTTGGCAGCTCACCTTTCAAACGTGCAATTCCTTCTTATTTTCAGTATAAGGGTTTCATTACTGCTACTATTCATTTAATCAACTGGTAATTTCTCTGTTTCAATTTAGTGTTCATTTTATATAGTAATTTCTCATTTTTAAATTCAGTTTGGTTTATATAGGGATAAAAGTTTCTGTGGTAGTTAAGATCACAAGTCTAATCCAGTACAGGTGCACGTTCATGCAGTGTTAAACATGTTGTTGAGACAGGTTGAATTATGCACCGACTTGCCCATGAACATGTCGGTCTCTGGGCCAAAATTACTTTTAAAAGGGTTATAAGGTTCATGACACATTACTATTTGCAAAACTTAACAATATTTCTATATATATATAAATTCTATTAATTAATTATGATAACTGGGGTGTTCACTGTATTCTAAATTTTATTTCTCCCAGTATAAGGGCCCAGTGTGGCAGCATTTTATAATAGTATTAGGCACTTGGCCAAATTTTGAATTTATTATGTCCTGGGGACTACTGGAGTTGCATATATATAATCTGATACACATGTAATGTGTTATGCACGTATTAAGAATTATAAACCTAACATGGATTTTCATAAAATAATTAAAGATGTACCTCATGGGGGTAGAAAAGGGTGTGGCAAGAGATCTATGTAATAATTGTCCTGTATTGTGGAACATGTAGACGTATTGTATATTTGTGTGTGTATTTTGTGGGGTTCTCTATGTATTGTACATTTGGGTGTATTTTTGGGGGAGTTAGATATAGGGCTTATAAAAGAAAAGATGAAACAAAGGGTTATATATACATTTAATTTTTGATGACAATTAATTAATTCTATCTCTATTAATTTTTAATTAATATTTTTTCTAAGAGAGTTAATTTATTTTAATTAACTTTAATAAAGAGTATGTAGATTTGTCTCTATTTAATTTTAATTACTTTTGTTTGAGAATTAGTTATTCTAATTAACCTTATCCAGAAGTCTATAAATTTTATCTCAATTAAGTTTCAATTAATTCATTTTAAAGAGAAGATAGAAAATAAATTTTATATGTGTTAATAACTTTCAGGTGACATTATTTAAAGAGAATAAATTATTTTAATTAACAATTTAAGGGGAAAATTCTGGATGTTATATGTATTGATTTTGTTGTTAATATTTTTTAAAAAAGGAGATAGAATAATAAAAGGGATTTTATTGATTGTTAATTTTATGAGTTTTCATTGCAAGTCCCATCTCACTGGATCCAGCGCATTTTTGGCTTCTCTAGGCTTTGGTCTAGTTTTAATTAACTTGTGGCCCCTCTTTTTAAAAAAAAAAAATTAAAAAAAAAATAATATTTTTTTTTTACCAGTCAAAGTTAAAGAGGGGTTACATTTGGTAGCAGAGCGTGGTTGCTCATCTGGGTCAACCCTTGGGTCCTTTGGGTGTGACGGGGCTTGCAAACTCAGGAAACATTTTGGAGGTTCCAATGGAACTTAGAAGAATCTTTAAAAGGCACTATATCTAAAAGTGAATATGTTTTGTTAGGTTTAAGGTTTTGTGTATAATATGTCTATGTACTTGCCCGCCTTGGATAGTTGAACCTACCGTTCAACCGTAGGTTGCCACGTGGTGAGAAATTTTAGAAGGGGACATTCCTTTGGAAACGCGACTTATCGCAGATCTGTGCCTGGGTGGAGATGGTTTGCGTATTACCTTGCCCATAATAGGGGAGGCGTATAATTTATGCGGTATGGCCCGATCGGCAGTCGGTCTCCTCCGATATACGGGAGCCGAAGAAATATTAGAAATATTTTTTGAAAATTGTCGTTGGTCGGTGATTTTGTCGTGTTGTGTGTTAGTGTGTGTGTCGCGTTCCATAATGTGTAGAGTTGTTGAGAGAGAGCAGTTCAGGTAAGAAGGGCTGGGTCCTCGCAACGGTAGGGGGACCCGCAGTCTGCTCGAAGGAAGAGTTTAGTACTCGAGTTTTTTCTGATTCCTGTGTTTTTATTTTCATTATTATGTAGGGTGTTAGGTGTTTTGTCAGAATTATGTTTTGTTGATTGTGTATTGTGAATTGTACAATTCTGGCGGCGGTATGCTTCCAGAAATTGCCCCACCCCCTTTCAGGAGTTCTCCAGAAACTTTCGGTGGTCAATGAATTTGATGAGGACCAGCTGCTGGTTTTCTTGGAACTTGTCCTGCAGCTGGCAGATTTCCCAGGTGTATCCGATGGGGAGGTCTTGTCCCTTATATACCCGTATTGCCAGGGTTCATTGGCAGGGTTGGTCACCAACACTCTGCGTCGGGGCGGCAGTGTCGACGCTTTTCATGGGGAAGTGTTGGATTACTTCATACCACATCGACGACGTTCCCAGCTTAAGTTAGATTCATTCTATCGCCTACAGGCCAACGGAGAGGCGTTCGTGCAGGACATACGGAAAGCTGCCCGGGTATTAAGATTAGGGTTGCCCGAGACGGAAGTGATACAAGCAATTCTGCAAGGACTGAATCCCCAAGAGAGATCGCGTTTGATATTCGCAGAACGTCCACGTTGTTTCGCAGATCTGTACCGGTTATGTGTGATTTCTAATACTGTCCGAGCAGGGGACGAGTCCCGGGGAAGAGGAACTACAGAGGTCCAGTACTCCAGTGGTCCGTTAGGAAGAGCCAAAAGGGACAAACATGGCGGTTGGAGAAGAACACAAGAGACTGTCAGGAAAACCGAATATTCCGGAAGTAATGGTGGCTACAATGGGGTGACAAGTGAGAAGGCAGTAGCTACGGTTAAAGCAGAGAAAAGACATAAGTACGAAATTAACAGGGAAAGAAGAAGTTATATTAGTAAACCAACATCGGCAAGTAGGGAGCCTGTAGCAACGCGTTATTCCTATTGGGAGAAAAAAGAAACTTTAAAGCTTCCAGAGGAATTACCTGTGCCTAATAGACTAGTGGATGAAGAAGGTGAGGAGAAAGAAGAAAAGCGAAGTAACTTCTGTTGATCAATACCAGACGACAAGAACACGTCTGTTGATACTGAATTACAGGACTCAGAGAGGACGTCATGGTTAAATCCAGATGCCGTGGAATTTGTTCCGGTATCTCCATCTCAGTTTATGACGGATCCAGATCCGGTAACATCATCATCGCCTACGTCGGGAGATGAGAAGTCACTTGATGGTGGCGCTTTACCATCGTGAGTAGAATTTAATTTAGACATTGCACATGGACCTGGACAGCTGGATTCCAGGTTGGGAATTGTTGAGGAAGTTTTAGTTGCTGAGAGTGGTGAAGAAGAGGAATCGAAGGAAGAGGCAGAAGAGTGGTCTGCACATGCTACGCAGGGGAGTATAAGTGTAAGTGTTAGGGAGGCTGCAAGTGTTTCTGAGGTTGCGGATGGACAAGGGGATGTCCAGGCTGCAAGTGTGGTAGAAGTAGATGAGGTAGAAGTTGAGGAGAAACTGGGTGGCAGCGTTGTGGAGTGTGTGATGATGTGCAGACGCTTTCTGTAAGTAGTGTTGAGGATTCCGAGGAATGGAAAGAAGTTTCGGGCGGACCAGGTGAGCAACTAGAGGATGAAAATGTGCAGTGTCATGAGGTAGATTTGGATTATGTAGAGGAGAAAAAGGAAGAGGTGGAAGAAAGAGAACCAGGGGAAATTGTAGAAGAGAAGAAGGTAGAAGCAGAAGAGTTAGAGGTTGAGGATAATCCAAATCGGGGTAAAAGTAGTCAGGTAAGTTGCCTTGATTATAATTCAGAAGAAATAAATCAGTACAGCTCAACACGAGAGAGTTTCTCAGAGAGTGGTGTCCAAAAGGAACGAGTACCTAAATTCGTCATAAAAAGGTGAGAAGAAGCGGTTAACGGGTAGCGGGTAGATGTTCCCCACAGTCCCAGTGGTGTTCGTCTGCTTCAGGGTTGCGCCCCTGCCTCCGCGAGCCTTGGTTTTCTCCACCCATCCTTAGTCTCGGAGGGAACCATGTCCTTTACCTTAGTCCTAGCTATTGACCTTTCAATGATCCTTGCCCTTTTCATATTCCCAATTTTCCTACCCCTCCCCTTAGAAAACAAAATAAAATAAAATAAAACAAATAAAAATTAGAAAGGGAAAAGAAAAAAAAATTAGTAAAGGGAAAAAGAAAAATATCAGAAAGAAGTTAGTTGGAAGAGTTGTGACTAGGTTGGTGTAGTGATGTTAGGGTTGCATTGTTGGTTGTGGTTTTCATTTTCTTTGTTGTAGTTTATTGCTGATTATTGTAGGGTCCTGGCCATGCCGCAGTCCCTGGTTATTTCTCTGGTAGGTTATTTTTGGTTTAAGTGTGGGTTGTTAGACGATGCCGTGCTGAAGTAAACCCCCCTTGATAGTTATGCAGTCATTTAAAGAGTAAATGAAGGGATTGATGTTCGTGTGCCCTCTATGCGGTTTTCTCTGTCCGGTTAATAGGGGCCGTCCGCCCTAGTGTAGGGATGTTTTTTTTAAACCAGTCATATGTCAAGGATTGTGACGCCTTGTTTTGCTGCATATGGCTGGTCAGTCCAGATGTGGACAGTAGTGTTATGGGCACTCACATATCAAGGTAATAGATACCTTGTTTGGTCTTCGGACGCGTATGTGAGTGGCAGCAGTAGGAGTAGGTGGTGGTCACCAGAGAGTGTGACGTGTTGGGGCGGTCCTGTGGGGTTAGCCTGGCGGAGAGGGTCGCGTGGGGATGGTCGCAGTAGCGTTGAGATTTCCCATGACTAGCCAAGAGGCTGTGAGTTAGCCTTGGGGCAACTATGTTGCCCTTTTGGGGTGAGGGTGTGCCGTACTAATATAGATCGGCGATCATTCAGAATTTAACGTCAGGAATAAACGTTAAATGCAGTACGGTATTTAAAGCGGCTTGATTAGTGCTGCACCCTAGCAGTTGAGATAAGCAATACTGCTGCCTGAATTATAATTAAGAGCGAGGCTTGATTGGTGCTGGCCTCAAGCGGGAGCCCCGGTTTGCGAGTTCCAAGCGGAACTACGTTTCTAGAAATTTTTGTCTCGCTCCGAACGTCGTCAAAATTAGCTGCGTCTTTTCCTCCGGACAGATGAAGAAATTTTCTTGCGCCATCCTTCCACCTATGGTAAGCTAGATCTAAATAGAACTGCGGGTCCCTCGATGAAGACGTGGACCAGCCCAAAACCTGAACTTTTGAACATCCAGATTTCTCTCTCAACTTCATCTGCCGGAGAGGAATAGCAATGACGAAGCACAAACACCCTATAATGTAGGCCACGAGATTGCCACTTCACACCCATGGACAAAATAAGGTGAACTCAATCCATTATATTCTTTACACGTTGTGATGCACTCAATAGAGCCAGTGAACCAATTCAATCATTCAACAACATGACTTTAAGTTTTTTTGAACATTTTAATTGGATCCCCGATTAACGGGACAGTATAGTGCGTGAACTGGGAGGGAAATCATTTGTAAATTTTATTAATTTGTTTGTATAATCTGTTAGCTCAGAGGCTGACATGCATCTTTGGCAGCTCACCTTTCAAACGTGCAATTCCTTCTTATTTTCAGTATAAGGGTTTCATTACTGCTACTATTCATTTAATCAACTGGTAATTTCTCTGTTTCAATTTAGTGTTCATTTTATATAGTAATTTCTCATTTTTAAATTCAGTTTGGTTTATATAGGGATAAAGTTTCTGTGGTAGTTAAGATCACAAGTCTAATCCTGTACAGGTGCACGTTCATGCAGTGTTAAACATGTTGTTGAGACAGGTTGAATTATGCACCGACTTGCCCATGAACATGTCGGTCTCTGGGCCAAAATTACTTTTAAAAGGGTTATAAGGTTCATGACACATTACTATTTGCAAAACTTAACAATATTTCTATATATATATAAATTCTATTAATTAATTATGATAACTGGGGTGTTCACTGTATTCTAAATTTTATTTCTCCCAGTATAAGGGCCCAGTGTGGCAGCATTTTATAATAGTATTAGGCACTTGGCCAAATTTTGAATTTATTATGTCCTGGGGACTACTGGAGTTGCATATATATAATCTGATACACATGTAATGTGTTATGCACGTATTAAGAATTATAAACCTAACATGGATTTTCATAAAATAATTAAAGATGTACCTCATGGGGGTAGAAAAGGGTGTGGCAAGAGATCTATGTAATAATTGTCCTGTATTGTGGAACATGTAGACGTATTGTATATTTGTGTGTGTATTTTGTGGGGTTCTCTATGTATTGTACATTTGGGTGTATTTTTGGGGGAGTTAGATATAGGGCTTATAAAAGAAAAGATGAAACAAAGGGTTATATATACATTTAATTTTTGATGACAATTAATTAATTCTATCTCTATTAATTTTTAATTAATATTTTTTCTAAGAGAGTTAATTTATTTTAATTAACTTTAATAAAGAGTATGTAGATTTGTCTCTATTTAATTTTAATTACTTTTGTTTGAGAATTAGTTATTCTAATTAACCTTATGCAGAAGTCTATAAATTTTATCTCAATTAAGTTTCAATTAATTCATTTTAAAGAGAAGATAGAAAATAAATTTTATATGTGTTAATAACTTTCAGGTGACATTATTTAAAGAGAATAAATTATTTTAATTAACAATTTAAGGGGAAAATTCTGGATGTTATATGTATTGATTTTGTTGTTAATATTTTTTAAAAAAGGAGATAGAATAATAAAAGGGATTTTATTGATTGTTAATTTTATGAGTTTTCATTGCAAGTCCCATCTCACTGGATCCAGCGCATTTTTGGCTTCTCTAGGCTTTGGTCTAGTTTTAATTAACTTGTGGCCCCTCTTTTTAAAAAAAAAATTCAAAAAAAAAATAATATTTTTTTTTTACCAGTCAAAGTTAAAGAGGGGTTACATTTGGTAGCAGAGCGTGGTTGCTCATCTGGGTCAACCCTTGGGTCCTTTGGGTGTGACGGGGCTTGCAAACTCAGGAAACATTTTGGAGGTTCCAATGGAACTTAGAAGAATCTTTAAAAGGCACTATATCTAAAAGTGAATATGTTTTGTTAGGTTTAAGGTTTTGTGTATAATATGTCTATGTACTTGCCCGCCTTGGATAGTTGAACCTACCGTTCAACCGTAGGTTGCCACGTGGTGAGAAATTTTAGAAGGGGACATTCCTTTGGAAACGCGAATTATCGCAGATCTGTGCCTGGGTGGAGATGGTTTGCGTATTACCTTGCCCATAATAGGGGAGGCGTATAATTTATGCGGTATGGCCCGATCGGCAGTCGGTCTCCTCCGATATACGGGAGCCGAAGAAATATTAGAAATATTTTTTGAAAATTGTCGTTGGTCGGTGATTTTGTCGTGTTGTGTGTTAGTGTGTGTGTCGCGTTCCATAATGTGTAGAGTTGTTGAGAGAGAGCAGTTCAGGTAAGAAGGGCTGGGTCCTCGCAACGGTAGGGGGACCCGCAGTCTGCTCGAAGGAAGAGTTTAGTACTCGAGTTTTTTCTGATTCCTGTGTTTTTATTGTCATTATTATGTAGGGTGTTAGGTGTTTTGTGAGAATTATGTTTTGTTGATTGTGTATTGTGAATTGTACAATTCTGGCGGCGGTATGCTTCCAGAAATTGCCCCACCCCCTTTCAGGAGTTCTCCAGAAAATTTCGGTGGTCAATGAATTTGATGAGGACCAGCTGCTGGTTTTCTTGGATCTTGTCCTGCAGCTGGCAGATTTCCCAGGTGTATCCGATGGGGAGGTCTTGTCCCTTATATACCCGTATTGCCAGGGTTCATTGGCAGGGTTGGTCACCAACACTCTGCGTCGGGGCGGCAGTGTCGACGCTTTTCATGGGGAAGTGTTGGATTACTTCATACCACATCGACGACGTTCCCAGCTTAAGTTAGATTCATTCTATCGCCTACAGGCCAACGGAGAGGCGTTCGTGCAGGACATACGGAAAGCTGCCCGGGTATTAAGATTAGGGTTGCCCGAGACGGAAGTGATACAAGCAATTCTGCAAGGACTGAATCCCCAAGAGAGATCGCGTTTGATATTCGCAGAACGTCCACGTTGTTTCGCAGATCTGTACCGGTTATGTGTGATTTCTAATACTGTCCGAGCAGGGGACGAGTCCCGGGGAAGAGGAACTACAGAGGTCCAGTACTCCAGTGGTCCGTTAGGAAGAGCCAAAAGGGACAAACATGGCGGTTGGAGAAGAACACAAGAGACTGTCAGGAAAACCGAATATTCCGGAAGTAATGGTGGCTACAATGGGGTGACAAGTGAGAAGGCAGTAGCTACGGTTACAGCAGAGAAAAGACATAAGTACGAAATTAACAGGGAAAGAAGAAGTTATATTAGTAAACCAACATCGGCAAGTAGGGAGCCTGTAGCAACGCGTTATTCCTATTGGGAGAAAAAAGAAACTTTAAAGCTTCCAGAGGAATTACCTGTGCCTAATAGACTAGTGGATGAAGAAGGTGAGGAGAAAGAAGAAAAGCGAAGTAACTTCTGTTGATCAATACCAGACGACAAGAACACGTCTGTTGATACTGAATTACAGGACTCAGAGAGGACGTCATGGTTAAATCCAGATGCCGTGGAATTTGTTCCGGTATCTCCATCTCAGTTCATGACGGATCCAGGTCCGGTAACATCATCATCGCCTACGTCGGGAGATGAGAAGTCACTTGATGGTGGCGCTTTACCATCGTGAGTAGAATTTAATTTAGACATTGCACATGGACCTGGACAGCTGGATTCCAGGTTGGGAATTGTTGAGGAAGTTTTAGTTGCTGAGAGTGGTGAAGAAGAGGAATCGAAGGAAGAGGCAGAAGAGTGGTCTGCACATGCTACGCAGGGGAGTATAAGTGTAAGTGTTAGGGAGGCTGCAAGTGTTTCTGAGGTTGCGGATGGACAAGGGGATGTCCAGGCTGCAAGTGTGGTAGAAGTAGATGAGGTAGAAGTTGAGGAGAAACTGGGTGGCAGCGTTGTGGAGTGTGTGAAGATGTGCAGACGCTTTCTGTAAGTAGTGTTGAGGATTCCGAGGAATGGAAAGAAGTTTCCGGCGGACCAGGTGAGCAACTAGAGGATGGAAATGTGCAGTGTCATGAGGTAGATTTGGATTATGTAGAGGAGAAAAAGGAAGAGGTGGAAGAAAGAGAACCAGGGGAAATTGTAGAAGAGAAGAAGGTAGAAGCAGAAGAGTTAGAGGTTGAGGATAATCCAAATCGGGGTAAAAGTAGTCAGGTAAGTTGCCTTGATTATAATTCAGAAGAAATAAATCAGTACAGCTCAACACGAGAGAGTTTCTCAGAGAGTGGTGTCCAAAAGGAACGAGTACCTAAATTCGTCATAAAAAGGTGAGAAGAAGCGGTTAACGGGTAGCGGGTAGATGTTCCCCACAGTCCCAGTGGTGTTCGTCTGCTTCAGGGTTGCGCCCCTGCCTCCGCGAGCCTTGGTTTTCTCCACCCATCCTTAGTCTCGGAGGGAACCATGTCCTTTACCTTAGTCCTAGCTATTGACCTTTCAATGATCCTTGCCCTTTTCATATTCCCAATTTTCCTACCCCTCCCCTTAGAAAACAAAATAAAATAAAATAAAACAAATAAAAATTAGAAAGGGAAAAGAAAAAAAAATTAGTAAAGGGAAAAAGAAAAATATCAGAAAGAAGTTAGTTGGAAGAGTTGTGACTAGGTTGGTGTAGTGATGTTAGGGTTGCATTGTTGGTTGTGGTTTTCATTTTCTTTGTTGTAGTTTATTGCTGATTATTGTAGGGTCCTGGCCATGCCGCAGTCCCTGGTTATTTCTCTGGTAGGTTATTTTTGGTTTAAGTGTGGGTTGTTAGACGATGCCGTGCTGAAGTAAACCCCCCTTGATAGTTATGCAGTCATTTAAAGAGTAAATGAAGGGATTGATGTTCGTGTGCCCTCTATGCGGTTTTCTCTGTCCGGTTAATAGGGGCCGTCCGCCCTAGTGTAGGGATGTTTTTTTTAAACCAGTCATATGTCAAGGATTGTGACGCCTTGTTTTGCTGCATATGGCTGGTCAGTCCAGATGTGGACAGTAGTGTTATGGGCACTCACATATCAAGGTAATAGATACCTTGTTTGGTCTTCGGACGCGTATGTGAGTGGCAGCAGTAGGAGTAGGTGGTGGTCACCAGAGAGTGTGACGTGTTGGGGCGGTCCTGTGGGGTTAGCCTGGCGGAGAGGGTCGCGTGGGGATGGTCGCAGTAGCGTTGAGATTTCCCATGACTAGCCAAGAGGCTGTGAGTTAGCCTTGGGGCAACTATGTTGCCCTTTTGGGGTGAGGGTGTGCCGTACTAATATAGATCGGCGATCATTCAGAATTTAACGTCAGGAATAAACGTTAAATGCAGTACGGTATTTAAAGCGGCTTGATTAGTGCTGCACCCTAGCAGTTGAGATAAGCAATACTGCTGCCTGAATTATAATTAAGAGCGAGGCTTGATTGGTGCTGGCCTCAAGCGGGAGCCCCGGTTTGCGAGTTCCAAGCGGAACTACGTTTCTAGAAATTTTTGTCTCGCTCCGAACGTCGTCAAAATTAGCTGCGTCTTTTCCTCCGGACAGATGAAGAAATTTTCTTGCGCCATCCTTCCACCTATGGTAAGCTAGATCTAAATAGAACTGCGGGTCCCTCGATGAAGACGTGGACCAGCCCAAAACCTGAACTTTTGAACATCCAGATTTCTCTCTCAACTTCATCTGCCGGAGAGGAATAGCAATGACGAAGCACAAACACCCTATAATGTAGGCCACGAGATTGCCACTTCACACCCATGGACAAAATAAGGTGAACTCAATCCATTATATTCTTTACACGTTGTGATGCACTCAATAGAGCCAGTGAACCAATTCAATCATTCAACAACATGACTTTAAGTTTTTTTGAACATTTTAATTGGATCCCCGATTAACGGGACAGTATAGTGCGTGAACTGGGAGGGAAATCATTTGTAAATTTTATTAATTTGTTTGTATAATCTGTTAGCTCAGAGGCTGACATGCATCTTTGGCAGCTCACCTTTCAAACGTGCAATTCCTTCTTATTTTCAGTATAAGGGTTTCATTACTGCTACTATTCATTTAATCAACTGGTAATTTCTCTGTTTCAATTTAGTGTTCATTTTATATAGTAATTTCTCATTTTTAAATTCAGTTTGGTTTATATAGGGATAAAAGTTTCTGTGGTAGTTAAGATCACAAGTCTAATCCTGTACAGGTGCACGTTCATGCAGTGTTAAACATGTTGTTGAGACAGGTTGAATTATGCACCGACTTGCCCATGAACATGTCGGTCTCTGGGCCAAAATTACTTTTAAAAGGGTTATAAGGTTCATGACACATTACTATTTGCAAAACTTAACAATATTTCTATATATATATAAATTCTATTAATTAATTATGATAACTGGGGTGTTCACTGTATTCTAAATTTTATTTCTCCCAGTATAAGGGCCCAGTGTGGCAGCATTTTATAATAGTATTAGGCACTTGGCCAAATTTTGAATTTATTATGTCCTGGGGACTACTGGAGTTGCATATATATAATCTGATACACATGTAATGTGTTATGCACGTATTAAGAATTATAAACCTAACATGGATTTTCATAAAATAATTAAAGATGTACCTCATGGGGGTAGAAAAGGGTGTGGCAAGAGATCTATGTAATAATTGTCCTGTATTGTGGAACATGTAGACGTATTGTATATTTGTGTGTGTATTTTGTGGGGTTCTCTATGTATTGTACATTTGGGTGTATTTTTGGGGGAGTTAGATATAGGGCTTATAAAAGAAAAGATGAAACAAAGGGTTATATATACATTTAATTTTTGATGACAATTAATTAATTCTATCTCTATTAATTTTTAATTAATATTTTTTCTAAGAGAGTTAATTTATTTTAATTAACTTTAATAAAGAGTATGTAGATTTGTCTCTATTTAATTTTAATTACTTTTGTTTGAGAATTAGTTATTCTAATTAACCTTATCCAGAAGTCTATAAATTTTATCTCAATTAAGTTTCAATTAATTCATTTTAAAGAGAAGATAGAAAATAAATTTTATATGTGTTAATAACTTTCAGGTGACATTATTTAAAGAGAATAAATTATTTTAATTAACAATTTAAGGGGAAAATTCTGGATGTTATATGTATTGATTTTGTTGTTAATATTTTTTAAAAAAGGAGATAGAATAATAAAAGGGATTTTATTGATTGTTAATTTTATGAGTTTTCATTGCAAGTCCCATCTCACTGGATCCAGCGCATTTTTGGCTTCTCTAGGCTTTGGTCTAGTTTTAATTAACTTGTGGCCCCTCTTTTTAAAAAAAAAAAATTAAAAAAAAAATAATATTTTTTTTTTACCAGTCAAAGTTAAAGAGGGGTTACATTTGGTAGCAGAGCGTGGTTGCTCATCTGGGTCAACCCTTGGGTCCTTTGGGTGTGACGGGGCTTGCAAACTCAGGAAACATTTTGGAGGTTCCAATGGAACTTAGAAGAATCTTTAAAAGGCACTATATCTAAAAGTGAATATGTTTTGTTAGGTTTAAGGTTTTGTGTATAATATGTCTATGTACTTGCCCGCCTTGGATAGTTGAACCTACCGTTCAACCGTAGGTTGCCACGTGGTGAGAAATTTTAGAAGGGGACATTCCTTTGGAAACGCGACTTATCGCAGATCTGTGCCTGGGTGGAGATGGTTTGCGTATTACCTTGCCCATAATAGGGGAGGCGTATAATTTATGCGGTATGGCCCGATCGGCAGTCGGTCTCCTCCGATATACGGGAGCCGAAGAAATATTAGAAATATTTTTTGAAAATTGTCGTTGGTCGGTGATTTTGTCGTGTTGTGTGTTAGTGTGTGTGTCGCGTTCCATAATGTGTAGAGTTGTTGAGAGAGAGCAGTTCAGGTAAGAAGGGCTGGGTCCTCGCAACGGTAGGGGGACCCGCAGTCTGCTCGAAGGAAGAGTTTAGTACTCGAGTTTTTTCTGATTCCTGTGTTTTTATTTTCATTATTATGTAGGGTGTTAGGTGTTTTGTGAGAATTATGTTTTGTTGATTGTGTATTGTGAATTGTACAATTCTGGCGGCGGTATGCTTCCAGAAATTGCCCCACCCCCTTTCAGGAGTTCTCCAGAAACTTTCGGTGGTCAATGAATTTGATGAGGACCAGCTGCTGGTTTTCTTGGATCTTGTCCTGCAGCTGGCAGATTTCCCAGGTGTATCCGATGGGGAGGTCTTGTCCCTTATATACCCGTATTGCCAGGGTTCATTGGCAGGGTTGGTCACCAACACTCTGCGTCGGGGCGGCAGTGTCGACGCTTTTCATGGGGAAGTGTTGGATTACTTCATACCACATCGACGACGTTCCCAGCTTAAGTTAGATTCATTCTATCGCCTACAGGCCAACGGAGAGGCGTTCGTGCAGGACATACGGAAAGCTGCCCGGGTATTAAGATTAGGGTTGCCCGAGACGGAAGTGATACAAGCAATTCTGCAAGGACTGAATCCCCAAGAGAGATCGCGTTTGATATTCGCAGAACGTCCACGTTGTTTCGCAGATCTGTACCGGTTATGTGTGATTTCTAATACTGTCCGAGCAGGGGACGAGTCCCGGGGAAGAGGAACTACAGAGGTCCAGTACTCCAGTGGTCCGTTAGGAAGAGCCAAAAGGGACAAACATGGCGGTTGGAGAAGAACACAAGAGACTGTCAGGAAAACCGAATATTCCGGAAGTAATGGTGGCTACAATGGGGTGACAAGTGAGAAGGCAGTAGCTACGGTTAAAGCAGAGAAAAGACATAAGTACGAAATTAACAGGGAAAGAAGAAGTTATATTAGTAAACCAACATCGGCAAGTAGGGAGCCTGTAGCAACGCGTTATTCCTATTGGGAGAAAAAAGAAACTTTAAAGCTTCCAGAGGAATTACCTGTGCCTAATAGACTAGTGGATGAAGAAGGTGAGGAGAAAGAAGAAAAGCGAAGTAACTTCTGTTGATCAATACCAGACGACAAGAACACGTCTGTTGATACTGAATTACAGGACTCAGAGAGGACGTCATGGTTAAATCCAGATGCCGTGGAATTTGTTCCGGTATCTCCATCTCAGTTCATGACGGATCCAGATCCGGTAACATCATCATCGCCTACGTCGGGAGATGAGAAGTCACTTGATGGTGGCGCTTTACCATCGTGAGTAGAATTTAATTTAGACATTGCACATGGACCTGGACAGCTGGATTCCAGGTTGGGAATTGTTGAGGAAGTTTTAGTTGCTGAGAGTGGTGAAGAAGAGGAATCGAAGGAAGAGGCAGAAGAGTGGTCTGCACATGCTACGCAGGGGAGTATAAGTGTAAGTGTTAGGGAGGCTGCAAGTGTTTCTGAGGTTGCGGATGGACAAGGGGATGTCCAGGCTGCAAGTGTGGTAGAAGTAGATGAGGTAGAAGTTGAGGAGAAACTGGGTGGCAGCGTTGTGGAGTGTGTGATGATGTGCAGACGCTTTCTGTAAGTAGTGTTGAGGATTCCGAGGAATGGAAAGAAGTTTCGGGCGGACCAGGTGAGCAACTAGAGGATGAAAATGTGCAGTGTCATGAGGTAGATTTGGATTATGTAGAGGAGAAAAAGGAAGAGGTGGAAGAAAGAGAACCAGGGGAAATTGTAGAAGAGAAGAAGGTAGAAGCAGAAGAGTTAGAGGTTGAGGATAATCCAAATCGGGGTAAAAGTAGTCAGGTAAGTTGCCTTGATTATAATTCAGAAGAAATAAATCAGTACAGCTCAACACGAGAGAGTTTCTCAGAGAGTGGTGTCCAAAAGGAACGAGTACCTAAATTCGTCATAAAAAGGTGAGAAGAAGCGGTTAACGGGTAGCGGGTAGATGTTCCCCACAGTCCCAGTGGTGTTCGTCTGCTTCAGGGTTGCGCCCCTGCCTCCGCGAGCCTTGGTTTTCTCCACCCATCCTTAGTCTCGGAGGGAACCATGTCCTTTACCTTAGTCCTAGCTATTGACCTTTCAATGATCCTTGCCCTTTTCATATTCCCAATTTTCCTACCCCTCCCCTTAGAAAACAAAATAAAATAAAATAAAACAAATAAAAATTAGAAAGGGAAAAGAAAAAAAATTAGTAAAGGGAAAAAGAAAAATATCAGAAAGAAGTTAGTTGGAAGAGTTGTGACTAGGTTGGTGTAGTGATGTTAGGGTTGCATTGTTGGTTGTGGTTTTCATTTTCTTTGTTGTAGTTTATTGCTGATTATTGTAGGGTCCTGGCCATGCCGCAGTCCCTGGTTATTTCTCTGGTAGGTTATTTTTGGTTTAAGTGTGGGTTGTTAGACGATGCCGTGCTGAAGTAAACCCCCCTTGATAGTTATGCAGTCATTTAAAGAGTAAATGAAGGGATTGATGTTCGTGTGCCCTCTATGCGGTTTTCTCTGTCCGGTTAATAGGGGCCGTCCGCCCTAGTGTAGGGATGTTTTTTTTAAACCAGTCATATGTCAAGGATTGTGACGCCTTGTTTTGCTGCATATGGCTGGTCAGTCCAGATGTGGACAGTAGTGTTATGGGCACTCACATATCAAGGTAATAGATACCTTGTTTGGTCTTCGGACGCGTATGTGAGTGGCAGCAGTAGGAGTAGGTGGTGGTCACCAGAGAGTGTGACGTGTTGGGGCGGTCCTGTGGGGTTAGCCTGGCGGAGAGGGTCGCGTGGGGATGGTCGCAGTAGCGTTGAGATTTCCCATGACTAGCCAAGAGGCTGTGAGTTAGCCTTGGGGCAACTATGTTGCCCTTTTGGGGTGAGGGTGTGCCGTACTAATATAGATCGGCGATCATTCAGAATTTAACGTCAGGAATAAACGTTAAATGCAGTACGGTATTTAAAGCGGCTTGATTAGTGCTGCACCCTAGCAGTTGAGATAAGCAATACTGCTGCCTGAATTATAATTAAGAGCGAGGCTTGATTGGTGCTGGCCTCAAGCGGGAGCCCCGGTTTGCGAGTTCCAAGCGGAACTACGTTTCTAGAAATTTTTGTCTCGCTCCGAACGTCGTCAAAATTAGCTGCGTCTTTTCCTCCGGACAGATGAAGAAATTTTCTTGCGCCATCCTTCCACCTATGGTAAGCTAGATCTAAATAGAACTGCGGGTCCCTCGATGAAGACGTGGACCAGCCCAAAACCTGAACTTTTGAACATCCAGATTTCTCTCTCAACTTCATCTGCCGGAGAGGAATAGCAATGACGAAGCACAAACACCCTATAATGTAGGCCACGAGATTGCCACTTCACACCCATGGACAAAATAAGGTGAACTCAATCCATTATATTCTTTACCCGTTGTGATGCACTCAATAGAGCCAGTGAACCAATTCAATCATTCAACAACATGACTTTAAGTTTTTTTGAACATTTTAATTGGATCCCCGATTAACGGGACAGTATAGTGCGTGAACTGGGAGGGAAATCATTTGTAAATTTTATTAATTTGTTTGTATAATCTGTTAGCTCAGAGGCTGACATGCATCTTTGGCAGCTCACCTTTCAAACGTGCAATTCCTTCTTATTTTCAGTATAAGGGTTTCATTACTGCTACTATTCATTTAATCAACTGGTAATTTCTCTGTTTCAATTTAGTGTTCATTTTATATAGTAATTTCTCATTTTTAAATTCAGTTTGGTTTATATAGGGATAAAGTTTCTGTGGTAGTTAAGATCACAAGTCTAATCCTGTACAGGTGCACGTTCATGCAGTGTTAAACATGTTGTTGAGACAGGTTGAATTATGCACCGACTTGCCCATGAACATGTCGGTCTCTGGGCCAAAATTACTTTTAAAAGGGTTATAAGGTTCATGACACATTACTATTTGCAAAACTTAACAATATTTCTATATATATATAAATTCTATTAATTAATTATGATAACTGGGGTGTTCACTGTATTCTAAATTTTATTTCTCCCAGTATAAGGGCCCAGTGTGGCAGCATTTTATAATAGTATTAGGCACTTGGCCAAATTTTGAATTTATTATGTCCTGGGGACTACTGGAGTTGCATATATATAATCTGATACACATGTAATGTGTTATGCACGTATTAAGAATTATAAACCTAACATGGATTTTCATAAAATAATTAAAGATGTACCTCATGGGGGTAGAAAAGGGTGTGGCAAGAGATCTATGTAATAATTGTCCTGTATTGTGGAACATGTAGACGTATTGTATATTTGTGTGTGTATTTTGTGGGGTTCTCTATGTATTGTACATTTGGGTGTATTTTTGGGGGAGTTAGATATAGGGCTTATAAAAGAAAAGATGAAACAAAGGGTTATATATACATTTAATTTTTGATGACAATTAATTAATTCTATCTCTATTAATTTTTAATTAATATTTTTTCTAAGAGAGTTAATTTATTTTAATTAACTTTAATAAAGAGTATGTAGATTTGTCTCTATTTAATTTTAATTACTTTTGTTTGAGAATTAGTTATTCTAATTAACCTTATCCAGAAGTCTATAAATTTTATCTCAATTAAGTTTCAATTAATTCATTTTAAAGAGAAGATAGAAAATAAATTTTATATGTGTTAATAACTTTCAGGTGACATTATTTAAAGAGAATAAATTATTTTAATTAACAATTTAAGGGGAAAATTCTGGATGTTATATGTATTGATTTTGTTGTTAATATTTTTTAAAAAAGGAGATAGAATAATAAAAGGGATTTTATTGATTGTTAATTTTATGAGTTTTCATTGCAAGTCCCATCTCACTGGATCCAGCGCATTTTTGGCTTCTCTAGGCTTTGGTCTAGTTTTAATTAACTTGTGGCCCCTCTTTTTAAAAAAAAAAAATTAAAAAAAAAAATAATATTTTTTTTTTACCAGTCAAAGTTAAAGAGGGGTTACATTTGGTAGCAGAGCGTGGTTGCTCATCTGGGTCAACCCTTGGGTCCTTTGGGTGTGACGGGGCTTGCAAACTCAGGAAACATTTTGGAGGTTCCAATGGAACTTAGAAGAATCTTTAAAAGGCACTATATCTAAAAGTGAATATGTTTTGTTAGGTTTAAGGTTTTGTGTATAATATGTCTATGTACTTGCCCGCCTTGGATAGTTGAACCTACCGTTCAACCGTAGGTTGCCACGTGGTGAGAAATTTTAGAAGGGGACATTCCTTTGGAAACGCGAATTATCGCAGATCTGTGCCTGGGTGGAGATGGTTTGCGTATTACCTTGCCCATAATAGGGGAGGCGTATAATTTATGCGGTATGGCCCGATCGGCAGTCGGTCTCCTCCGATATACGGGAGCCGAAGAAATATTAGAAATATTTTTTGAAAATTGTCGTTGGTCGGTGATTTTTTCGTGTTGTGTGTTAGTGTGTGTGTCGCGTTCCATAATGTGTAGAGTTGTTGAGAGAGAGCAGTTCAGGTAAGAAGGGCTGGGTCCTCGCAACGGTAGGGGGACCCGCAGTCTGCTCGAAGGAAGAGTTTAGTACTCGAGTTTTTTCTGATTCCTGTGTTTTTATTGTCATTATTATGTAGGGTGTTAGGTGTTTTGTGAGAATTATGTTTTGTTGATTGTGTATTGTGAATTGTACAATTCTGGCGGCGGTATGCTTCCAGAAATTGCCCCACCCCCTTTCAGGAGTTCTCCAGAAACTTTCGGTGGTCAATGAATTTGATGAGGACCAGCTGCTGGTTTTCTTGGATCTTGTCCTGCAGCTGGCAGATTTCACAAGGTGTATCCGATGGGGAGGCCTTGTCCCTTATATACCCGTATTGCCAGGGTTCATTGGCAGGGTTGGCCACCAACACTCTGCGTCGGGGCGGCAGTGTCGACGCTTTTCATGGGGAAGTGTTGGATTACTTCATACCACATCGACGACGTTCCCAGCTTAAGTTAGATTCATTCTATCGCCTACAGGCCAACGGAGAGGCGTTCGTGCAGGACATACGGAAAGCTGCCCGGGTATTAAGATTAGGGTTGCCCGAGACGGAAGTGATACAAGCAATTCTGGAAGGACTGAATCCCCAAGAGAGATCGCGTTTTATATTCGCAGAACGTCCACGTTGTTTCGCAGATCTGTACCGGTTATGTGTGATTTCTAATACTGTCCGAGCAGGGGACGAGTCCCGGGGAAGAGGAACTACAGAGGTCCAGTACTCCAGTGGTCCGTTAGGAAGAGCCAAAAGGGACAAACATGGCGGTTGGAGAAGAACACAAGAGACTGTCAGGAAAACCGAATATTCCGGAAGTAATGGTGGCTACAATGGGGTGACAAGTGAGAAGGCAGTAGCTACGGTTACAGCAGAGAAAAGACATAAGTACGAAATTAACAGGGAAAGAAGAAGTTATATTAGTAAACCAACATCGGCAAGTAGGGAGCCTGTAGCAACGCGTTATTCCTATTGGGAGAAAAAAGAAACTTTAAAGCTTCCAGAGGAATTACCTGTGCCTAATAGACTAGTGGATGAAAAAGGTGAGGAGAAAGAAGAAAAGCGAAGTAACTTCTGTTGATCAATACCAGACGACAAGAACACGTCTGTTGATACTGAATTACAGGACTCAGAGAGGACGTCATGGTTAAATCCAGATGCCGTGGAATTTGTTCCGGTATCTCCATCTCAGTTCATGACGGATCCAGATCCGGTAACATCATCATCGCCTACGTCGGGAGATGAGAAGTCACTTGATGGTGGCGCTTTACCATCGTGAGTAGAAATTAATTTAGACATTGCACATGGACCTGGACAGCTGGATTCCAGGTTGGGAATTGTTGAGGAAGTTTTAGTTGCTGAGAGTGGTGAAGAAGAGGAATCGAAGGAAGAGGCAGAAGAGTGGTCTGCACATGCTACGCAGGGGAGTATAAGTGTAAGTGTTAGGGAGGCTGCAAGTGTTTCTGAGGTTGCGGATGGACAAGGGGATGTCCAGGCTGCAAGTGTGGTAGAAGTAGATGAGGTAGAAGTTGAGGAGAAACTGGGTGGCAGCGTTGTGGAGTGTGTGATGATGTGCAGACGCTTTCTGTAAGTAGTGTTGAGGATTCCGAGGAATGGAAAGAAGTTTCGGGCGGACCAGGTGAGCAACTAGAGGATGAAAATGTGCAGTGTCATGAGGTAGATTTGGATTATGTAGAGGAGAAAAAGGAAGAGGTGAAAGAAAGAGAACCAGGGGAAATTGTAGAAGAGAAGAAGGTAGAAGCAGAAGAGTTAGAGGTTGAGGATAATCCAAATCGGGGTAAAAGTAGTCAGGTAAGTTGCCTTGATTATAATTCAGAAGAAATAAATCAGTACAGCTCAACACGAGAGAGTTTCTCAGAGAGTGGTGTCCAAAAGGAACGAGTACCTAAATTCGTCATAAAAAGGTGAGAAGAAGCGGTTAACGGGTAGCGGGTAGATGTTCCCCACAGTCCCAGTGGTGTTCGTCTGCTTCAGGGTTGCGCCCCTGCCTCCGCGAGCCTTGGTTTTCTCCACCCATCCTTAGTCTCGGAGGGAACCATGTCCTTTACCTTAGTCCTAGCTATTGACCTTTCAATGATCCTTGCCCTTTTCATATTCCCAATTTTCCTACCCCTCCCCTTAGAAAACAAAATAAAATAAAATAAAACAAATAAAAATTAGAAAGGGAAAAGAAAAAAAATTAGTAAAGGGAAAAAGAAAAATATCAGAAAGAAGTTAGTTGGAAGAGTTGTGACTAGGTTGGTGTAGTGATGTTAGGGTTGCATTGTTGGTTGTGGTTTTCATTTTCTTTGTTGTAGTTTATTGCTGATTATTGTAGGGTCCTGGCCATGCCGCAGTCCCTGGTTATTTCTCTGGTAGGTTATTTTTGGTTTAAGTGTGGGTTGTTAGACGATGCCGTGCTGAAGTAAACCCCCCTTGATAGTTATGCAGTCATTTAAAGAGTAAATGAAGGGATTGATGTTCGTGTGCCCTCTATGCGGTTTTCTCTGTCCGGTTAATAGGGGCCGTCCGCCCTAGTGTAGGGATGTTTTTTTTAAACCAGTCATATGTCAAGGATTGTGACGCCTTGTTTTGCTGCATATGGCTGGTCAGTCCAGATGTGGACAGTAGTGTTATGGGCACTCACATATCAAGGTAATAGATACCTTGTTTGGTCTTCGGACGCGTATGTGAGTGGCAGCAGTAGGAGTAGGTGGTGGTCACCAGAGAGTGTGACGTGTTGGGGCGGTCCTGTGGGGTTAGCCTGGCGGAGAGGGTCGCGTGGGGATGGTCGCAGTAGCGTTGAGATTTCCCATGACTAGCCAAGAGGCTGTGAGTTAGCCTTGGGGCAACTATGTTGCCCTTTTGGGGTGAGGGTGTGCCGTACTAATATAGATCGGCGATCATTCAGAATTTAACGTCAGGAATAAACGTTAAATGCAGTACGGTATTTAAAGCGGCTTGATTAGTGCTGCACCCTAGCAGTTGAGATAAGCAATACTGCTGCCTGAATTATAATTAAGAGCGAGGCTTGATTGGTGCTGGCCTCAAGCGGGAGCCCCGGTTTGCGAGTTCCAAGCGGAACTACGTTTCTAGAAATTTTTGTCTCGCTCCGAACGTCGTCAAAATTAGCTGCGTCTTTTCCTCCGGACAGATGAAGAAATTTTCTTGCGCCATCCTTCCACCTATGGTAAGCTAGATCTAAATAGAACTGCGGGTCCCTCGATGAAGACGTGGACCAGCCCAAAACCTGAACTTTTGAACATCCAGATTTCTCTCTCAACTTCATCTGCCGGAGAGGAATAGCAATGACGAAGCACAAACACCCTATAATGTAGGCCACGAGATTGCCACTTCACACCCATGGACAAAATAAGGTGAACTCAATCCATTATATTCTTTACACGTTGTGATGCACTCAATAGAGCCAGTGAACCAATTCAATCATTCAACAACATGACTTTAAGTTTTTTTGAACATTTTAATTGGATCCCCGATTAACGGGACAGTATAGTGCGTGAACTGGGAGGGAAATCATTTGTAAATTTTATTAATTTGTTTGTATAATCTGTTAGCTCAGAGGCTGACATGCATCTTTGGCAGCTCACCTTTCAAACGTGCAATTCCTTCTTATTTTCAGTATAAGGGTTTCATTACTGCTACTATTCATTTAATCAACTGGTAATTTCTCTGTTTCAATTTAGTGTTCATTTTATATAGTAATTTCTCATTTTTAAATTCAGTTTGGTTTATATAGGGATAAAGTTTCTGTGGTAGTTAAGATCACAAGTCTAATCCTGTACAGGTGCACGTTCATGCAGTGTTAAACATGTTGTTGAGACAGGTTGAATTATGCACCGACTTGCCCATGAACATGTCGGTCTCTGGGCCAAAATTACTTTTAAAAGGGTTATAAGGTTCATGACACATTACTATTTGCAAAACTTAACAATATTTCTATATATATATAAATTCTATTAATTAATTATGATAACTGGGGTGTTCACTGTATTCTAAATTTTATTTCTCCCAGTATAAGGGCCCAGTGTGGCAGCATTTTATAATAGTATTAGGCACTTGGCCAAATTTTGAATTTATTATGTCCTGGGGACTACTGGAGTTGCATATATATAATCTGATACACATGTAATGTGTTATGCACGTATTAAGAATTATAAACCTAACATGGATTTTCATAAAATAATTAAAGATGTACCTCATGGGGGTAGAAAAGGGTGTGGCAAGAGATCTATGTAATAATTGTCCTGTATTGTGGAACATGTAGACGTATTGTATATTTGTGTGTGTATTTTGTGGGGTTCTCTATGTATTGTACATTTGGGTGTATTTTTGGGGGAGTTAGATATAGGGCTTATAAAAGAAAAGATGAAACAAAGGGTTATATATACATTTAATTTTTGATGACAATTAATTAATTCTATCTCTATTAATTTTTAATTAATATTTTTTCTAAGAGAGTTAATTTATTTTAATTAACTTTAATAAAGAGTATGTAGATTTGTCTCTATTTAATTTTAATTACTTTTGTTTGAGAATTAGTTATTCTAATTAACCTTATCCAGAAGTCTATAAATTTTATCTCAATTAAGTTTCAATTAATTCATTTTAAAGAGAAGATAGAAAATAAATTTTATATGTGTTAATAACTTTCAGGTGACATTATTTAAAGAGAATAAATTATTTTAATTAACAATTTAAGGGGAAAATTCTGGATGTTATATGTATTGATTTTGTTGTTAATATTTTTTAAAAAAGGAGATAGAATAATAAAAGGGATTTTATTGATTGTTAATTTTATGAGTTTTCATTGCAAGTCCCATCTCACTGGATCCAGCGCATTTTTGGCTTCTCTAGGCTTTGGTCTAGTTTTAATTAACTTGTGGCCCCTCTTTTTAAAAAAAAAAAATTAAAAAAAAAATAATATTTTTTTTTTACCAGTCAAAGTTAAAGAGGGGTTACATTTGGTAGCAGAGCGTGGTTGCTCATCTGGGTCAACCCTTGGGTCCTTTGGGTGTGACGGGGCTTGCAAACTCAGGAAACATTTTGGAGGTTCCAATGGAACTTAGAAGAATCTTTAAAAGGCACTATATCTAAAAGTGAATATGTTTTGTTAGGTTTAAGGTTTTGTGTATAATATGTCTATGTACTTGCCCGCCTTGGATAGTTGAACCTACCGTTCAACCGTAGGTTGCCACGTGGTGAGAAATTTTAGAAGGGGACATTCCTTTGGAAACGCGACTTATCGCAGATCTGTGCCTGGGTGGAGATGGTTTGCGTATTACCTTGCCCATAATAGGGGAGGCGTATAATTTATGCGGTATGGCCCGATCGGCAGTCGGTCTCCTCCGATATACGGGAGCCGAAGAAATATTAGAAATATTTTTTGAAAATTGTCGTTGGTCGGTGATTTTGTCGTGTTGTGTGTTAGTGTGTGTGTCGCGTTCCATAATGTGTAGAGTTGTTGAGAGAGAGCAGTTCAGGTAAGAAGGGCTGGGTCCTCGCAACGGTAGGGGGACCCGCAGTCTGCTCGAAGGAAGAGTTTAGTACTCGAGTTTTTTCTGATTCCTGTGTTTTTATTTTCATTATTATGTAGGGTGTTAGGTGTTTTGTCAGAATTATGTTTTGTTGATTGTGTATTGTGAATTGTACAATTCTGGCGGCGGTATGCTTCCAGAAATTGCCCCACCCCCTTTCAGGAGTTCTCCAGAAACTTTCGGTGGTCAATGAATTTGATGAGGACCAGCTGCTGGTTTTCTTGGAACTTGTCCTGCAGCTGGCAGATTTCCCAGGTGTATCCGATGGGGAGGTCTTGTCCCTTATATACCCGTATTGCCAGGGTTCATTGGCAGGGTTGGTCACCAACACTCTGCGTCGGGGCGGCAGTGTCGACGCTTTTCATGGGGAAGTGTTGGATTACTTCATACCACATCGACGACGTTCCCAGCTTAAGTTAGATTCATTCTATCGCCTACAGGCCAACGGAGAGGCGTTCGTGCAGGACATACGGAAAGCTGCCCGGGTATTAAGATTAGGGTTGCCCGAGACGGAAGTGATACAAGCAATTCTGGAAGGACTGAATCCCCAAGAGAGATCGCGTTTGATATTCGCAGAACGTCCACGTTGTTTCGCAGATCTGTACCGGTTATGTGTGATTTCTAATACTGTCCGAGCAGGGGACGAGTCCCGGGGAAGAGGAACTACAGAGGTCCAGTACTCCAGTGGTCCGTTAGGAAGAGCCAAAAGGGACAAACATGGCGGTTGGAGAAGAACACAAGAGACTGTCAGGAAAACCGAATATTCCGGAAGTAATGGTGGCTACAATGGGGTGACAAGTGAGAAGGCAGTAGCTACGGTTAAAGCAGAGAAAAGACATAAGTACGAAATTAACAGGGAAAGAAGAAGTTATATTAGTAAACCAACATCGGCAAGTAGGGAGCCTGTAGCAACGCGTTATTCCTATTGGGAGAAAAAAGAAACTTTAAAGCTTCCAGAGGAATTACCTGTGCCTAATAGACTAGTGGATGAAGAAGGTGAGGAGAAAGAAGAAAAGCGAAGTAACTTCTGTTGATCAATACCAGACGACAAGAACACGTCTGTTGATACTGAATTACAGGACTCAGAGAGGACGTCATGGTTAAATCCAGATGCCGTGGAATTTGTTCCGGTATCTCCATCTCAGTTCATGACGGATCCAGATCCGGTAACATCATCATCGCCTACGTCGGGAGATGAGAAGTCACTTGATGGTGGCGCTTTACCATCGTGAGTAGAATTTAATTTAGACATTGCACATGGACCTGGACAGCTGGATTCCAGGTTGGGAATTGTTGAGGAAGTTTTAGTTGCTGAGAGTGGTGAAGAAGAGGAATCGAAGGAAGAGGCAGAAGAGTGGTCTGCACATGCTACGCAGGGGAGTATAAGTGTAAGTGTTAGGGAGGCTGCAAGTGTTTCTGAGGTTGCGGATGGACAAGGGGATGTCCAGGCTGCAAGTGTGGTAGAAGTAGATGAGGTAGAAGTTGAGGAGAAACTGGGTGGCAGCGTTGTGGAGTGTGTGATGATGTGCAGACGCTTTCTGTAAGTAGTGTTGAGGATTCCGAGGAATGGAAAGAAGTTTCGGGCGGACCAGGTGAGCAACTAGAGGATGAAAATGTGCAGTGTCATGAGGTAGATTTGGATTATGTAGAGGAGAAAAAGGAAGAGGTGGAAGAAAGAGAACCAGGGGAAATTGTAGAAGAGAAGAAGGTAGAAGCAGAAGAGTTAGAGGTTGAGGATAATCCAAATCGGGGTAAAAGTAGTCAGGTAAGTTGCCTTGATTATAATTCAGAAGAAATAAATCAGTACAGCTCAACACGAGAGAGTTTCTCAGAGAGTGGTGTCCAAAAGGAACGAGTACCTAAATTCGTCATAAAAAGGTGAGAAGAAGCGGTTAACGGGTAGCGGGTAGATGTTCCCCACAGTCCCAGTGGTGTTCGTCTGCTTCAGGGTTGCGCCCCTGCCTCCGCGAGCCTTGGTTTTCTCCACCCATCCTTAGTCTCGGAGGGAACCATGTCCTTTACCTTAGTCCTAGCTATTGACCTTTCAATGATCCTTGCCCTTTTCATATTCCCAATTTTCCTACCCCTCCCCTTAGAAAACAAAATAAAATAAAATAAAACAAATAAAAATTAGAAAGGGAAAAGAAAAAAAAATTAGTAAAGGGAAAAAGAAAAATATCAGAAAGAAGTTAGTTGGAAGAGTTGTGACTAGGTTGGTGTAGTGATGTTAGGGTTGCATTGTTGGTTGTGGTTTTCATTTTCTTTGTTGTAGTTTATTGCTGATTATTGTAGGGTCCTGGCCATGCCGCAGTCCCTGGTTATTTCTCTGGTAGGTTATTTTTGGTTTAAGTGTGGGTTGTTAGACGATGCCGTGCTGAAGTAAACCCCCCTTGATAGTTATGCAGTCATTTAAAGAGTAAATGAAGGGATTGATGTTCGTGTGCCCTCTATGCGGTTTTCTCTGTCCGGTTAATAGGGGCCGTCCGCCCTAGTGTAGGGATGTTTTTTTTAAACCAGTCATATGTCAAGGATTGTGACGCCTTGTTTTGCTGCATATGGCTGGTCAGTCCAGATGTGGACAGTAGTGTTATGGGCACTCACATATCAAGGTAATAGATACCTTGTTTGGTCTTCGGACGCGTATGTGAGTGGCAGCAGTAGGAGTAGGTGGTGGTCACCAGAGAGTGTGACGTGTTGGGGCGGTCCTGTGGGGTTAGCCTGGCGGAGAGGGTCGCGTGGGGATGGTCGCAGTAGCGTTGAGATTTCCCATGACTAGCCAAGAGGCTGTGAGTTAGCCTTGGGGCAACTATGTTGCCCTTTTGGGGTGAGGGTGTGCCGTACTAATATAGATCGGCGATCATTCAGAATTTAACGTCAGGAATAAACGTTAAATGCAGTACGGTATTTAAAGCGGCTTGATTAGTGCTGCACCCTAGCAGTTGAGATAAGCAATACTGCTGCCTGAATTATAATTAAGAGCGAGGCTTGATTGGTGCTGGCCTCAAGCGGGAGCCCCGGTTTGCGAGTTCCAAGCGGAACTACGTTTCTAGAAATTTTTGTCTCGCTCCGAACGTCGTCAAAATTAGCTGCGTCTTTTCCTCCGGACAGATGAAGAAATTTTCTTGCGCCATCCTTCCACCTATGGTAAGCTAGATCTAAATAGAACTGCGGGTCCCTCGATGAAGACGTGGACCAGCCCAAAACCTGAACTTTTGAACATCCAGATTTCTCTCTCAACTTCATCTGCCGGAGAGGAATAGCAATGACGAAGCACAAACACCCTATAATGTAGGCCACGAGATTGCCACTTCACACCCATGGACAAAATAAGGTGAACTCAATCCATTATATTCTTTACACGTTGTGATGCACTCAATAGAGCCAGTGAACCAATTCAATCATTCAACAACATGACTTTAAGTTTTTTTGAACATTTTAATTGGATCCCCGATTAACGGGACAGTATAGTGCGTGAACTGGGAGGGAAATCATTTGTAAATTTTATTAATTTGTTTGTATAATCTGTTAGCTCAGAGGCTGACATGCATCTTTGGCAGCTCACCTTTCAAACGTGCAATTCCTTCTTATTTTCAGTATAAGGGTTTCATTACTGCTACTATTCATTTAATCAACTGGTAATTTCTCTGTTTCAATTTAGTGTTCATTTTATATAGTAATTTCTCATTTTTAAATTCAGTTTGGTTTATATAGGGATAAAGTTTCTGTGGTAGTTAAGATCACAAGTCTAATCCTGTACAGGTGCACGTTCATGCAGTGTTAAACATGTTGTTGAGACAGGTTGAATTATGCACCGACTTGCCCATGAACATGTCGGTCTCTGGGCCAAAATTACTTTTAAAAGGGTTATAAGGTTCATGACACATTACTATTTGCAAAACTTAACAATATTTCTATATATATATAAATTCTATTAATTAATTATGATAACTGGGGTGTTCACTGTATTCTAAATTTTATTTCTCCCAGTATAAGGGCCCAGTGTGGCAGCATTTTATAATAGTATTAGGCACTTGGCCAAATTTTGAATTTATTATGTCCTGGGGACTACTGGAGTTGCATATATATAATCTGATACACATGTAATGTGTTATGCACGTATTAAGAATTATAAACCTAACATGGATTTTCATAAAATAATTAAAGATGTACCTCATGGGGGTAGAAAAGGGTGTGGCAAGAGATCTATGTAATAATTGTCCTGTATTGTGGAACATGTAGACGTATTGTATATTTGTGTGTGTATTTTGTGGGGTTCTCTATGTATTGTACATTTGGGTGTATTTTTGGGGGAGTTAGATATAGGGCTTATAAAAGAAAAGATGAAACAAAGGGTTATATATACATTTAATTTTTGATGACAATTAATTAATTCTATCTCTATTAATTTTTAATTAATATTTTTTCTAAGAGAGTTAATTTATTTTAATTAACTTTAATAAAGAGTATGTAGATTTGTCTCTATTTAATTTTAATTACTTTTGTTTGAGAATTAGTTATTCTAATTAACCTTATCCAGAAGTCTATAAATTTTATCTCAATTAAGTTTCAATTAATTCATTTTAAAGAGAAGATAGAAAATAAATTTTATATGTGTTAATAACTTTCAGGTGACATTATTTAAAGAGAATAAATTATTTTAATTAACAATTTAAGGGGAAAATTCTGGATGTTATATGTATTGATTTTGTTGTTAATATTTTTTAAAAAAGGAGATAGAATAATAAAAGGGATTTTATTGATTGTTAATTTTATGAGTTTTCATTGCAAGTCCCATCTCACTGGATCCAGCGCATTTTTGGCTTCTCTAGGCTTTGGTCTAGTTTTAATTAACTTGTGGCCCCTCTTTTTAAAAAAAAAATTCAAAAAAAAAATAATATTTTTTTTTACCAGTCAAAGTTAAAGAGGGGTTACATTTGGTAGCAGAGCGTGGTTGCTCATCTGGGTCAACCCTTGGGTCCTTTGGGTGTGACGGGGCTTGCAAACTCAGGAAACATTTTGGAGGTTCCAATGGAACTTAGAAGAATCTTTAAAAGGCACTATATCTAAAAGTGAATATGTTTTGTTAGGTTTAAGGTTTTGTGTATAATATGTCTATGTACTTGCCCGCCTTGGATAGTTGAACCTACCGTTCAACCGTAGGTTGCCACGTGGTGAGAAATTTTAGAAGGGGACATTCCTTTGGAAACGCGAATTATCGCAGATCTGTGCCTGGGTGGAGATGGTTTGCGTATTACCTTGCCCATAATAGGGGAGGCGTATAATTTATGCGGTATGGCCCGATCGGCAGTCGGTCTCCTCCGATATACGGGAGCCGAAGAAATATTAGAAATATTTTTTGAAAATTGTCGTTGGTCGGTGATTTTGTCGTGTTGTGTGTTAGTGTGTGTGTCGCGTTCCATAATGTGTAGAGTTGTTGAGAGAGAGCAGTTCAGGTAAGAAGGGCTGGGTCCTCGCAACGGTAGGGGGACCCGCAGTCTGCTCGAAGGAAGAGTTTAGTACTCGAGTTTTTTCTGATTCCTGTGTTTTTATTGTCATTATTATGTAGGGTGTTAGGTGTTTTGTGAGAATTATGTTTTGTTGATTGTGTATTGTGAATTGTACAATTCTGGCGGCGGTATGCTTCCAGAAATTGCCCCACCCCCTTTCAGGAGTTCTCCAGAAAATTTCGGTGGTCAATGAATTTGATGAGGACCAGCTGCTGGTTTTCTTGGATCTTGTCCTGCAGCTGGCAGATTTCCCAGGTGTATCCGATGGGGAGGTCTTGTCCCTTATATACCCGTATTGCCAGGGTTCATTGGCAGGGTTGGTCACCAACACTCTGCGTCGGGGCGGCAGTGTCGACGCTTTTCATGGGGAAGTGTTGGATTACTTCATACCACATCGACGACGTTCCCAGCTTAAGTTAGATTCATTCTATCGCCTACAGGCCAACGGAGAGGCGTTCGTGCAGGACATACGGAAAGCTGCCCGGGTATTAAGATTAGGGTTGCCCGAGACGGAAGTGATACAAGCAATTCTGCAAGGACTGAATCCCCAAGAGAGATCGCGTTTGATATTCGCAGAACGTCCACGTTGTTTCGCAGATCTGTACCGGTTATGTGTGATTTCTAATACTGTCCGAGCAGGGGACGAGTCCCGGGGAAGAGGAACTACAGAGGTCCAGTACTCCAGTGGTCCGTTAGGAAGAGCCAAAAGGGACAAACATGGCGGTTGGAGAAGAACACAAGAGACTGTCAGGAAAACCGAATATTCCGGAAGTAATGGTGGCTACAATGGGGTGACAAGTGAGAAGGCAGTAGCTACGGTTACAGCAGAGAAAAGACATAAGTACGAAATTAACAGGGAAAGAAGAAGTTATATTAGTAAACCAACATCGGCAAGTAGGGAGCCTGTAGCAACGCGTTATTCCTATTGGGAGAAAAAAGAAACTTTAAAGCTTCCAGAGGAATTACCTGTGCCTAATAGACTAGTGGATGAAGAAGGTGAGGAGAAAGAAGAAAAGCGAAGTAACTTCTGTTGATCAATACCAGACGACAAGAACACGTCTGTTGATACTGAATTACAGGACTCAGAGAGGACGTCATGGTTAAATCCAGATGCCGTGGAATTTGTTCCGGTATCTCCATCTCAGTTCATGACGGATCCAGATCCGGTAACATCATCATCGCCTACGTCGGGAGATGAGAAGTCACTTGATGGTGGCGCTTTACCATCGTGAGTAGAATTTAATTTAGACATTGCACATGGACCTGGACAGCTGGATTCCAGGTTGGGAATTGTTGAGGAAGTTTTAGTTGCTGAGAGTGGTGAAGAAGAGGAATCGAAGGAAGAGGCAGAAGAGTGGTCTGCACATGCTACGCAGGGGAGTATAAGTGTAAGTGTTAGGGAGGCTGCAAGTGTTTCTGAGGTTGCGGATGGACAAGGGGATGTCCAGGCTGCAAGTGTGGTAGAAGTAGATGAGGTAGAAGTTGAGGAGAAACTGGGTGGCAGCGTTGTGGAGTGTGTGAAGATGTGCAGACGCTTTCTGTAAGTAGTGTTGAGGATTCCGAGGAATGGAAAGAAGTTTCCGGCGGACCAGGTGAGCAACTAGAGGATGGAAATGTGCAGTGTCATGAGGTAGATTTGGATTATGTAGAGGAGAAAAAGGAAGAGGTGGAAGAAAGAGAACCAGGGGAAATTGTAGAAGAGAAGAAGGTAGAAGCAGAAGAGTTAGAGGTTGAGGATAATCCAAATCGGGGTAAAAGTAGTCAGGTAAGTTGCCTTGATTATAATTCAGAAGAAATAAATCAGTACAGCTCAACACGAGAGAGTTTCTCAGAGAGTGGTGTCCAAAAGGAACGAGTACCTAAATTCGTCATAAAAAGGTGAGAAGAAGCGGTTAACGGGTAGCGGGTAGATGTTCCCCACAGTCCCAGTGGTGTTCGTCTGCTTCAGGGTTGCGCCCCTGCCTCCGCGAGCCTTGGTTTTCTCCACCCATCCTTAGTCTCGGAGGGAACCATGTCCTTTACCTTAGTCCTAGCTATTGACCTTTCAATGATCCTTGCCCTTTTCATATTCCCAATTTTCCTACCCCTCCCCTTAGAAAACAAAATAAAATAAAATAAAACAAATAAAAATTAGAAAGGGAAAAGAAAAAAAAATTAGTAAAGGGAAAAAGAAAAATATCAGAAAGAAGTTAGTTGGAAGAGTTGTGACTAGGTTGGTGTAGTGATGTTAGGGTTGCATTGTTGGTTGTGGTTTTCATTTTCTTTGTTGTAGTTTATTGCTGATTATTGTAGGGTCCTGGCCATGCCGCAGTCCCTGGTTATTTCTCTGGTAGGTTATTTTTGGTTTAAGTGTGGGTTGTTAGACGATGCCGTGCTGAAGTAAACCCCCCTTGATAGTTATGCAGTCATTTAAAGAGTAAATGAAGGGATTGATGTTCGTGTGCCCTCTATGCGGTTTTCTCTGTCCGGTTAATAGGGGCCGTCCGCCCTAGTGTAGGGATGTTTTTTTTAAACCAGTCATATGTCAAGGATTGTGACGCCTTGTTTTGCTGCATATGGCTGGTCAGTCCAGATGTGGACAGTAGTGTTATGGGCACTCACATATCAAGGTAATAGATACCTTGTTTGGTCTTCGGACGCGTATGTGAGTGGCAGCAGTAGGAGTAGGTGGTGGTCACCAGAGAGTGTGACGTGTTGGGGCGGTCCTGTGGGGTTAGCCTGGCGGAGAGGGTCGCGTGGGGATGGTCGCAGTAGCGTTGAGATTTCCCATGACTAGCCAAGAGGCTGTGAGTTAGCCTTGGGGCAACTATGTTGCCCTTTTGGGGTGAGGGTGTGCCGTACTAATATAGATCGGCGATCATTCAGAATTTAACGTCAGGAATAAACGTTAAATGCAGTACGGTATTTAAAGCGGCTTGATTAGTGCTGCACCCTAGCAGTTGAGATAAGCAATACTGCTGCCTGAATTATAATTAAGAGCGAGGCTTGATTGGTGCTGGCCTCAAGCGGGAGCCCCGGTTTGCGAGTTCCAAGCGGAACTACGTTTCTAGAAATTTTTGTCTCGCTCCGAACGTCGTCAAAATTAGCTGCGTCTTTTCCTCCGGACAGATGAAGAAATTTTCTTGCGCCATCCTTCCACCTATGGTAAGCTAGATCTAAATAGAACTGCGGGTCCCTCGATGAAGACGTGGACCAGCCCAAAACCTGAACTTTTGAACATCCAGATTTCTCTCTCAACTTCATCTGCCGGAGAGGAATAGCAATGACGAAGCACAAACACCCTATAATGTAGGCCACGAGATTGCCACTTCACACCCATGGACAAAATAAGGTGAACTCAATCCATTATATTCTTTACACGTTGTGATGCACTCAATAGAGCCAGTGAACCAATTCAATCATTCAACAACATGACTTTAAGTTTTTTTGAACATTTTAATTGGATCCCCGATTAACGGGACAGTATAGTGCGTGAACTGGGAGGGAAATCATTTGTAAATTTTATTAATTTGTTTGTATAATCTGTTAGCTCAGAGGCTGACATGCATCTTTGGCAGCTCACCTTTCAAACGTGCAATTCCTTCTTATTTTCAGTATAAGGGTTTCATTACTGCTACTATTCATTTAATCAACTGGTAATTTCTCTGTTTCAATTTAGTGTTCATTTTATATAGTAATTTCTCATTTTTAAATTCAGTTTGGTTTATATAGGGATAAAAGTTTCTGTGGTAGTTAAGATCACAAGTCTAATCCTGTACAGGTGCACGTTCATGCAGTGTTAAACATGTTGTTGAGACAGGTTGAATTATGCACCGACTTGCCCATGAACATGTCGGTCTCTGGGCCAAAATTACTTTTAAAAGGGTTATAAGGTTCATGACACATTACTATTTGCAAAACTTAACAATATTTCTATATATATATAAATTCTATTAATTAATTATGATAACTGGGGTGTTCACTGTATTCTAAATTTTATTTCTCCCAGTATAAGGGCCCAGTGTGGCAGCATTTTATAATAGTATTAGGCACTTGGCCAAATTTTGAATTTATTATGTCCTGGGGACTACTGGAGTTGCATATATATAATCTGATACACATGTAATGTGTTATGCACGTATTAAGAATTATAAACCTAACATGGATTTTCATAAAATAATTAAAGATGTACCTCATGGGGGTAGAAAAGGGTGTGGCAAGAGATCTATGTAATAATTGTCCTGTATTGTGGAACATGTAGACGTATTGTATATTTGTGTGTGTATTTTGTGGGGTTCTCTATGTATTGTACATTTGGGTGTATTTTTGGGGGAGTTAGATATAGGGCTTATAAAAGAAAAGATGAAACAAAGGGTTATATATACATTTAATTTTTGATGACAATTAATTAATTCTATCTCTATTAATTTTTAATTAATATTTTTTCTAAGAGAGTTAATTTATTTTAATTAACTTTAATAAAGAGTATGTAGATTTGTCTCTATTTAATTTTAATTACTTTTGTTTGAGAATTAGTTATTCTAATTAACCTTATCCAGAAGTCTATAAATTTTATCTCAATTAAGTTTCAATTAATTCATTTTAAAGAGAAGATAGAAAATAAATTTTATATGTGTTAATAACTTTCAGGTGACATTATTTAAAGAGAATAAATTATTTTAATTAACAATTTAAGGGGAAAATTCTGGATGTTATATGTATTGATTTTGTTGTTAATATTTTTTAAAAAAGGAGATAGAATAATAAAAGGGATTTTATTGATTGTTAATTTTATGAGTTTTCATTGCAAGTCCCATCTCACTGGATCCAGCGCATTTTTGGCTTCTCTAGGCTTTGGTCTAGTTTTAATTAACTTGTGGCCCCTCCTTTTAAAAAAAAAAATTAAAAAAAAATAATATTTTTTTTTTACCAGTCAAAGTTAAAGAGGGGTTACATTTGGTAGCAGAGCGTGGTTGCTCATCTGGGTCAACCCTTGGGTCCTTTGGGTGTGACGGGGCTTGCAAACTCAGGAAACATTTTGGAGGTTCCAATGGAACTTAGAAGAATCTTTAAAAGGCACTATATCTAAAAGTGAATATGTTTTGTTAGGTTTAAGGTTTTGTGTATAATATGTCTATGTACTTGCCCGCATTGGATAGTTGAACCTACCGTTCAACCGTAGGTTGCCACGTGGTGAGAAATTTTAGAAGGGGACATTCCTTTGGAAACGCGACTTATCGCAGATCTGTGCCTGGGTGGAGATGGTTTGCGTATTACCTTGCCCATAATAGGGGAGGCGTATAATTTATGCGGTATGGCCCGATCGGCAGTCGGTCTCCTCCGATATACGGGAGCCGAAGAAATATTAGAAATATTTTTTGAAAATTGTCGTTGGTCGGTGATTTTGTCGTGTTGTGTGTTAGTGTGTGTGTCGCGTTCCATAATGTGTAGAGTTGTTGAGAGAGAGCAGTTCAGGTAAGAAGGGCTGGGTCCTCGCAACGGTAGGGGGACCCGCAGTCTGCTCGAAGGAAGAGTTTAGTACTCGAGTTTTTTCTGATTCCTGTGTTATTATTTTCATTATTATGTAGGGTGTTAGGTGTTTTGTGAGAATTATGTTTTGTTGATTGTGTATTGTGAATTGTACAATTCTGGCGGCGGTATGCTTCCAGAAATTGCCCCACCCCCTTTCAGGAGTTCTCCAGAAACTTTCGGTGGTCAATGAATTTGATGAGGACCAGCTGCTGGTTTTCTTGGATCTTGTCCTGCAGCTGGCAGATTTCCCAGGTGTATCCGATGGGGAGGTCTTGTCCCTTATATACCCGTATTGCCAGGGTTCATTGGCAGGGTTGGTCACCAACACTCTGCGTCGGGGCGGCAGTGTCGACGCTTTTCATGGGGAAGTGTTGGATTACTTCATACCACATCGACGACGTTCCCAGCTTAAGTTAGATTCATTCTATCGCCTACAGGCCAACGGAGAGGCGTTCGTGCAGGACATACGGAAAGCTGCCCGGGTATTAAGATTAGGGTTGCCCGAGACGGAAGTGATACAAGCAATTCTGCAAGGACTGAATCCCCAAGAGAGATCGCGTTTGATATTCGCAGAACGTCCACGTTGTTTCGCAGATCTGTACCGGTTATGTGTGATTTCTAATACTGTCCGAGCAGGGGACGAGTCCCGGGGAAGAGGAACTACAGAGGTCCAGTACTCCAGTGGTCCGTTAGGAAGAGCCAAAAGGGACAAACATGGCGGTTGGAGAAGAACACAAGAGACTGTCAGGAAAACCGAATATTCCGGAAGTAATGGTGGCTACAATGGGGTGACAAGTGAGAAGGCAGTAGCTACGGTTAAAGCAGAGAAAAGACATAAGTACGAAATTAACAGGGAAAGAAGAAGTTATATTAGTAAACCAACATCGGCAAGTAGGGAGCCTGTAGCAACGCGTTATTCCTATTGGGAGAAAAAAGAAACTTTAAAGCTTCCAGAGGAATTACCTGTGCCTAATAGACTAGTGGATGAAGAAGGTGAGGAGAAAGAAGAAAAGCGAAGTAACTTCTGTTGATCAATACCAGACGACAAGAACACGTCTGTTGATACTGAATTACAGGACTCAGAGAGGACGTCATGGTTAAATCCAGATGCCGTGGAATTTGTTCCGGTATCTCCATCTCAGTTCATGACGGATCCAGATCCGGTAACATCATCATCGCCTACGTCGGGAGATGAGAAGTCACTTGATGGTGGCGCTTTACCATCGTGAGTAGAATTTAATTTAGACATTGCACATGGACCTGGACAGCTGGATTCCAGGTTGGGAATTGTTGAGGAAGTTTTAGTTGCTGAGAGTGGTGAAGAAGAGGAATCGAAGGAAGAGGCAGAAGAGTGGTCTGCACATGCTACGCAGGGGAGTATAAGTGTAAGTGTTAGGGAGGCTGCAAGTGTTTCTGAGGTTGCGGATGGACAAGGGGATGTCCAGGCTGCAAGTGTGGTAGAAGTAGATGAGGTAGAAGTTGAGGAGAAACTGGGTGGCAGCGTTGTGGAGTGTGTGATGATGTGCAGACGCTTTCTGTAAGTAGTGTTGAGGATTCCGAGGAATGGAAAGAAGTTTCGGGCGGACCAGGTGAGCAACTAGAGGATGAAAATGTGCAGTGTCATGAGGTAGATTTGGATTATGTAGAGGAGAAAAAGGAAGAGGTGGAAGAAAGAGAACCAGGGGAAATTGTAGAAGAGAAGAAGGTAGAAGCAGAAGAGTTAGAGGTTGAGGATAATCCAAATCGGGGTAAAAGTAGTCAGGTAAGTTGCCTTGATTATAATTCAGAAGAAATAAATCAGTACAGCTCAACACGAGAGAGTTTCTCAGAGAGTGGTGTCCAAAAGGAACGAGTACCTAAATTCGTCATAAAAAGGTGAGAAGAAGCGGTTAACGGGTAGCGGGTAGATGTTCCCCACAGTCCCAGTGGTGTTCGTCTGCTTCAGGGTTGCGCCCCTGCCTCCGCGAGCCTTGGTTTTCTCCACCCATCCTTAGTCTCGGAGGGAACCATGTCCTTTACCTTAGTCCTAGCTATTGACCTTTCAATGATCCTTGCCCTTTTCATATTCCCAATTTTCCTACCCCTCCCCTTAGAAAACAAAATAAAATAAAATAAAACAAATAAAAATTAGAAAGGGAAAAGAAAAAAAAATTAGTAAAGGGAAAAAGAAAAATATCAGAAAGAAGTTAGTTGGAAGAGTTGTGACTAGGTTGGTGTAGTGATGTTAGGGTTGCATTGTTGGTTGTGGTTTTCATTTTCTTTGTTGTAGTTTATTGCTGATTATTGTAGGGTCCTGGCCATGCCGCAGTCCCTGGTTATTTCTCTGGTAGGTTATTTTTGGTTTAAGTGTGGGTTGTTAGACGATGCCGTGCTGAAGTAAACCCCCCTTGATAGTTATGCAGTCATTTAAAGAGTAAATGAAGGGATTGATGTTCGTGTGCCCTCTATGCGGTTTTCTCTGTCCGGTTAATAGGGGCCGTCAGCCCTAGTGTAGGGATGTTTTTTTTAAACCAGTCATATGTCAAGGATTGTGACGCCTTGTTTTGCTGCATATGGCTGGTCAGTCCAGATGTGGACAGTAGTGTTATGGGCACTCACATATCAAGGTAATAGATACCTTGTTTGGTCTTCGGACGCGTATGTGAGTGGCAGCAGTAGGAGTAGGTGGTGGTCACCAGAGAGTGTGACGTGTTGGGGCGGTCCTGTGGGGTTAGCCTGGCGGAGAGGGTCGCGTGGGGATGGTCGCAGTAGCGTTGAGATTTCCCATGACTAGCCAAGAGGCTGTGAGTTAGCCTTGGGGCAACTATGTTGCCCTTTTGGGGTGAGGGTGTGCCGTACTAATATAGATCGGCGATCATTCAGAATTTAACGTCAGGAATAAACGTTAAATGCAGTACGGTATTTAAAGCGGCTTGATTAGTGCTGCACCCTAGCAGTTGAGATAAGCAATACTGCTGCCTGAATTATAATTAAGAGCGAGGCTTGATTGGTGCTGGCCTCAAGCGGGAGCCCCGGTTTGCGAGTTCCAAGCGGAACTACGTTTCTAGAAATTTTTGTCTCGCTCCGAACGTCGTCAAAATTAGCTGCGTCTTTTCCTCCGGACAGATGAAGAAATTTTCTTGCGCCATCCTTCCACCTATGGTAAGCTAGATCTAAATAGAACTGCGGGTCCCTCGATGAAGACGTGGACCAGCCCAAAACCTGAACTTTTGAACATCCAGATTTCTCTCTCAACTTCATCTGCCGGAGAGGAATAGCAATGACGAAGCACAAACACCCTATAATGTAGGCCACGAGATTGCCACTTCACACCCATGGACAAAATAAGGTGAACTCAATCCATTATATTCTTTACCCGTTGTGATGCACTCAATAGAGCCAGTGAACCAATTCAATCATTCAACAACATGACTTTAAGTTTTTTTGAACATTTTAATTGGATCCCCGATTAACGGGACAGTATAGTGCGTGAACTGGGAGGGAAATCATTTGTAAATTTTATTAATTTGTTTGTATAATCTGTTAGCTCAGAGGCTGACATGCATCTTTGGCAGCTCACCTTTCAAACGTGCAATTCCTTCTTATTTTCAGTATAAGGGTTTCATTACTGCTACTATTCATTTAATCAACTGGTAATTTCTCTGTTTCAATTTAGTGTTCATTTTATATAGTAATTTCTCATTTTTAAATTCAGTTTGGTTTATATAGGGATAAAGTTTCTGTGGTAGTTAAGATCACAAGTCTAATCCTGTACAGGTGCACGTTCATGCAGTGTTAAACATGTTGTTGAGACAGGTTGAATTATGCACCGACTTGCCCATGAACATGTCGGTCTCTGGGCCAAAATTACTTTTAAAAGGGTTATAAGGTTCATGACACATTACTATTTGCAAAACTTAACAATATTTCTATATATATATAAATTCTATTAATTAATTATGATAACTGGGGTGTTCACTGTATTCTAAATTTTATTTCTCCCAGTATAAGGGCCCAGTGTGGCAGCATTTTATAATAGTATTAGGCACTTGGCCAAATTTTGAATTTATTATGTCCTGGGGACTACTGGAGTTGCATATATATAATCTGATACACATGTAATGTGTTATGCACGTATTAAGAATTATAAACCTAACATGGATTTTCATAAAATAATTAAAGATGTACCTCATGGGGGTAGAAAAGGGTGTGGCAAGAGATCTATGTAATAATTGTCCTGTATTGTGGAACATGTAGACGTATTGTATATTTGTGTGTGTATTTTGTGGGGTTCTCTATGTATTGTACATTTGGGTGTATTTTTGGGGGAGTTAGATATAGGGCTTATAAAAGAAAAGATGAAACAAAGGGTTATATATACATTTAATTTTTGATGACAATTAATTAATTCTATCTCTATTAATTTTTAATTAATATTTTTTCTAAGAGAGTTAATTTATTTTAATTAACTTTAATAAAGAGTATGTAGATTTGTCTCTATTTAATTTTAATTACTTTTGTTTGAGAATTAGTTATTCTAATTAACCTTATCCAGAAGTCTATAAATTTTATCTCAATTAAGTTTCAATTAATTCATTTTAAAGAGAAGATAGAAAATAAATTTTATATGTGTTAATAACTTTCAGGTGACATTATTTAAAGAGAATAAATTATTTTAATTAACAATTTAAGGGGAAAATTCTGGATGTTATATGTATTGATTTTGTTGTTAATATTTTTTAAAAAAGGAGATAGAATAATAAAAGGGATTTTATTGATTGTTAATTTTATGAGTTTTCATTGCAAGTCCCATCTCACTGGATCCAGCGCATTTTTGGCTTCTCTAGGCTTTGGTCTAGTTTTAATTAACTTGTGGCCCCTCTTTTTAAAAAAAAAATTCAAAAAAAAAATAATATTTTTTTTTTACCAGTCAAAGTTAAAGAGGGGTTACATTTGGTAGCAGAGCGTGGTTGCTCATCTGGGTCAACCCTTGGGTCCTTTGGGTGTGACGGGGCTTGCAAACTCAGGAAACATTTTGGAGGTTCCAATGGAACTTAGAAGAATCTTTAAAAGGCACTATATCTAAAAGTGAATATGTTTTGTTAGGTTTAAGGTTTTGTGTATAATATGTCTATGTACTTGCCCGCCTTGGATAGTTGAACCTACCGTTCAACCGTAGGTTGCCACGTGGTGAGAAATTTTAGAAGGGGACATTCCTTTGGAAACGCGAATTATCGCAGATCTGTGCCTGGGTGGAGATGGTTTGCGTATTACCTTGCCCATAATAGGGGAGGCGTATAATTTATGCGGTATGGCCCGATCGGCAGTCGGTCTCCTCCGATATACGGGAGCCGAAGAAATATTAGAAATATTTTTTGAAAATTGTCGTTGGTCGGTGATTTTGTCGTGTTGTGTGTTAGTGTGTGTGTCGCGTTCCATAATGTGTAGAGTTGTTGAGAGAGAGCAGTTCAGGTAAGAAGGGCTGGGTCCTCGCAACGGTAGGGGGACCCGCAGTCTGCTCGAAGGAAGAGTTTAGTACTCGAGTTTTTTCTGATTCCTGTGTTTTTATTGTCATTATTATGTAGGGTGTTAGGTGTTTTGTGAGAATTATGTTTTGTTGATTGTGTATTGTGAATTGTACAATTCTGGCGGCGGTATGCTTCCAGAAATTGCCCCACCCCCTTTCAGGAGTTCTCCAGAAAATTTCGGTGGTCAATGAATTTGATGAGGACCAGCTGCTGGTTTTCTTGGATCTTGTCCTGCAGCTGGCAGATTTCCCAGGTGTATCCGATGGGGAGGTCTTGTCCCTTATATACCCGTATTGCCAGGGTTCATTGGCAGGGTTGGTCACCAACACTCTGCGTCGGGGCGGCAGTGTCGACGCTTTTCATGGGGAAGTGTTGGATTACTTCATACCACATCGACGACGTTCCCAGCTTAAGTTAGATTCATTCTATCGCCTACAGGCCAACGGAGAGGCGTTCGTGCAGGACATACGGAAAGCTGCCCGGGTATTAAGATTAGGGTTGCCCGAGACGGAAGTGATACAAGCAATTCTGCAAGGACTGAATCCCCAAGAGAGATCGCGTTTGATATTCGCAGAACGTCCACGTTGTTTCGCAGATCTGTACCGGTTATGTGTGATTTCTAATACTGTCCGAGCAGGGGACGAGTCCCGGGGAAGAGGAACTACAGAGGTCCAGTACTCCAGTGGTCCGTTAGGAAGAGCCAAAAGGGACAAACATGGCGGTTGGAGAAGAACACAAGAGACTGTCAGGAAAACCGAATATTCCGGAAGTAATGGTGGCTACAATGGGGTGACAAGTGAGAAGGCAGTAGCTACGGTTACAGCAGAGAAAAGACATAAGTACGAAATTAACAGGGAAAGAAGAAGTTATATTAGTAAACCAACATCGGCAAGTAGGGAGCCTGTAGCAACGCGTTATTCCTATTGGGAGAAAACAGAAACTTTAAAGCTTCCAGAGGAATTACCTGTGCCTAATAGACTAGTGGATGAAGAAGGTGAGGAGAAAGAAGAAAAGCGAAGTAACTTCTGTTGATCAATACCAGACGACAAGAACACGTCTGTTGATACTGAATTACAGGACTCAGAGAGGACGTCATGGTTAAATCCAGATGCCGTGGAATTTGTTCCGGTATCTCCATCTCAGTTCATGACGGATCCAGATCCGGTAACATCATCATCGCCTACGTCGGGAGATGAGAAGTCACTTGATGGTGGCGCTTTACCATCGTGAGTAGAATTTAATTTAGACATTGCACATGGACCTGGACAGCTGGATTCCAGGTTGGGAATTGTTGAGGAAGTTTTAGTTGCTGAGAGTGGTGAAGAAGAGGAATCGAAGGAAGAGGCAGAAGAGTGGTCTGCACATGCTACGCAGGGGAGTATAAGTGTAAGTGTTAGGGAGGCTGCAAGTGTTTCTGAGGTTGCGGATGGACAAGGGGATGTCCAGGCTGCAAGTGTGGTAGAAGTAGATGAGGTAGAAGTTGAGGAGAAACTGGGTGGCAGCGTTGTGGAGTGTGTGAAGATGTGCAGACGCTTTCTGTAAGTAGTGTTGAGGATTCCGAGGAATGGAAAGAAGTTTCGGGCGGACCAGGTGAGCAACTAGAGGATGAAAATGTGCAGTGTCATGAGGTAGATTTGGATTATGTAGAGGAGAAAAAGGAAGAGGTGGAAGAAAGAGAACCAGGGGAAATTGTAGAAGAGAAGAAGGTAGAAGCAGAAGAGTTAGAGGTTGAGGATAATCCAAATCGGGGTAAAAGTAGTCAGGTAAGTTGCCTTGATTATAATTCAGAAGAAATAAATCAGTACAGCTCAACACGAGAGAGTTTCTCAGAGAGTGGTGTCCAAAAGGAACGAGTACCTAAATTCGTCATAAAAAGGTGAGAAGAAGCGGTTAACGGGTAGCGGGTAGATGTTCCCCACAGTCCCAGTGGTGTTCGTCTGCTTCAGGGTTGCGCCCCTGCCTCCACGAGCCTTGGTTTTCTCCACCCATCCTTAGTCTCGGAGGGAACCATGTCCTTTACCTTAGTCCTAGCTATTGACCTTTCAATGATCCTTGCCCTTTTCATATTCCCAATTTTCCTACCCCTCCCCTTAGGAAACAAAATAAAATAAAATAAAACAAATAAAAATTAGAAAGGGAAAAGAAAAAAAAATTAGTAAAGGGAAAAAGAAAAATATCAGAAAGAAGTTAGTTGGAAGAGTTGTGACTAGGTTGGTGTAGTGATGTTAGGGTTGCATTGTTGGTTGTGGTTTTCATTTTCTTTGTTGTAGTTTATTGCTGATTATTGTAGGGTCCTGGCCATGCCGCAGTCCCTGGTTATTTCTCTGGTAGGTTATTTTTGGTTTAAGTGTGTGTTGTTAGACGATGCCGTGCTGAAGTAAACCCCCCTTGATAGTTATGCAGTCATTTAAAGAGTAAATGAAGGGATTGATGTTCGTGTGCCCTCTATGCGGTTTTCTCTGTCCGGTTAATAGGGGCCGTCCGCCCTAGTGTAGGGATGTTTTTTTTTAAACCAGTCATATGTCGAGGATTGTGACGCCTTGTTTTGCTGCATATGGCTGGTCAGTCCAGATGTGGACAGTAGTGTAATGGGCACTCACATATCAAGGTAATAGATACCTTGTTTGGTCTTCGGACGCGTATGTGCGTGGCAGCAGTAGGAGTAGGTGGTGGTCACCAGAGAGTGTGACGTGTTGGGGCGGTCCTGTGGGGTTAGCCTGGCGGAGAGGGTCGCGTGGGGATGGTCGCAGTAGCGTTGAGATTTCCCATGACTAGCCAAGAGGCTGTGAGTTAGCCTTGGGGCAACTATGTTGCCCTTTTGGGGTGAGGGTGTGCCGTACTAATATAGATCGGCGATCATTCAGAATTTAACGTCAGGAATAAACGTTAAATGCAGTACGGTATTTAAAGCGGCTTGATTAGTGCTGCACCCTAGCAGTTGAGATAAGCAATACTGCTGCCTGAATTATAATTAAGAGCGAGGCTTGATTGGTGCTGGCCTCTAGCGAGAGCCCCGGTTTGCGAGTTCCAAGCGGAACTACGTTTCTAGAAATTTTTGTCTCGCTCCGAACGTCGTCAAAATTAGCTGCGTCTTTTCCTCCGGACAGATGAAGAAATTTTCTTGCACCATCCTTCCACCTATGGTAAGCTACATCTAAATAGAACTGCGGGTCCCTCGATGAAGACGTGGACCAGCCGAAAACCTGAACTTTTGAACATCCAGATTTCTCTCTCAACTTCATCTGCCGGAGAGGAATAGCAATGATCAAGCACAAACACCCTATAGTGTAGGCCACGAGATTGCCACTTCACACCCATGGACAAAATAAGGTGAACTCAATCCATTATATTCTTTACACGTTGTGATGCACTCAATAGAGCCAGTGAAGCAATTCAATCATTCAACAACATGACTTTAAGTTTTTTTGAACATTTTAATTGGATCCCCGATTAACGGGACAGTATAGTGCGTGAACTGGGAGGGAAATCATTTGTAAATTTTATTAATTTGTTTGTATAATCTGTTAGCTCAGAGGCTGACATGCATCTTTGGCAGCTCACCTTTCAAACGTGCAATTCCTTCTTATTTTCAGTATAAGGGTTTCATTACTGCTACTATTCATTTAATCAACTGGTAATTTCTCTGTTTCAATTTAGTGTTCATTTTATATAGTAATTTCTCATTTTTAAATTCAGTTTGGTTTATATAGGGATAAAAGTTTCTGTGGTAGTTAAGATCACAAGTCTAATCCTGTACAGGTGCACGTTCATGCAGTGTTAAACATGTTGTTGAGACAGGTTGAATTATGCACCGACTTGCCCATGAACATGTCGGTGTCTGGGCCAAAATTACTTTTAAAAGGGTTATAAGGTTCATGACACATTACTATTTGCAAAACTTAACAATATTTCTATATATATATAAATTCTATTAATTAATTATGATAACTGGGGTGTTCACTGTATTCTAAATTTTATTTCTCCCAGTATAAGGGCCCAGTGTGGCAGCATTTTATAATAGTATTAGGCACTTGGCCAAATTTTGAATTTATTATGTCCTGGGGACTACTGGAGTTGCATATATATAATCTGATACACATGTAATGTGTTATGCACGTATTAAGAATTATAAACCTAACATGGATTTTCATAAAATAATTAAAGATGTACCTCATGGGGGTAGAAAAGGGTGTGGCAAGAGATCTATGTAATAATTGTCCTGTATTGTGGAACATGTAGACGTATTGTATATTTGTGTGTGTATTTTGTGGGGTTCTCTATGTATTGTACATTTGGGTGTATTTTTGGGGGAGTTAGATATAGGGCTTATAAAAGAAAAGATGAAACAAAGGGTTATATATACATTTAATTTTTGATGACAATTAATTAATTCTATCTCTATTAATTTTTAATTAATATTTTTTCTAAGAAAGTTAATTTATTTTAATTAACTTTAATAAAGAGTATGTAGATTTGTCTCTATTTAATTTTAATTACTTTTATTTGAGAATTAGTTATTCTAATTAACCTTATCCAGAAGTCTATAAATTTTATCTCAATTAAGTTTCAATTAATTCATTTTAAAGAGAAGATAGAAAATAAATTTTATATGTGTTAATAACTTTCAGGTGACATTATTTAAAGAGAATAAATTATTTTAATTAACAATTTAAGGGGAAAATTCTGGATGTTATATGTATTGATTTTGTTGTTAATATTTTTTAAAAAAGGAGATAGAATAATAAAAGGGATTTTATTGATTGTTAATTTTATGAGTTTTCATTGCAAGTCCCATCTCACTGGAGCCAGCGCATTTTTGGCTTCTCTAGGCTTTGGTCTAGTTTTAATTAACTTGTGGCCCCTCTTTTTAAAAAAAAAATTCAAAAAAAAATTAATATTTTTTTTTTACTAGTCAAAGTTAAAGAGGGGTTACATTTGGTAGCAGAGCGTGGTTGCTCATCTGGGTCAACCCTTGGGTCCTTTGGGTGTGACGGGGCTTGCAAACTCAGGAAACATTTTGGAGGTTCCAATGGAACTTAGAAGAATCTTTAAAAGGCACTATATCTAAAAGTGAATATGTTTTGTTAGGTTTAAGGTTTTGTGTATAATATGTCTATGTACTTGCCCGCCTTGGATAGTTGAACCTACCGTTCAACCGTAGGTTGCCACGTGGTGAGAAATTTTAGAAGGGGACATTCCTTTGGAAACGCGAATTATCGCAGATCTGTGCCTGGGTGGAGATGGTTTGCGTATTACCTTGCCCATAATAGGGGAGGCGTATAATTTATGCGGTATGGCCCGATCGGCAGTCGGTCTCCTCCGATATACGGGAGCCGAAGAAATATTAGAAATATTTTTTGAAAATTGTCGTTGGTCGGTGATTTTGTCGTGTTGTGTGTTAGTGTGTGTGTCGCGTTCCATAATGTGTAGAGTTGTTGAGAGAGAGCAGTTCAGGTAAGAAGGGCTGGGTCCTCGCAACGGTAGGGGGACCCGCAGTCTGCTCGAAGGAAGAGTTTAGTACTCGAGTTTTTTCTGATTCCTGTGTTTTTATTGTCATTATTATGTAGGGTGTTAGGTGTTTTGTGAGAATTATGTTTTGTTGGTTGTGTATTGTGAATTGTACAATTCTGGCGGCGGTATGCTTCCAGAAATTGCCCCACCCCCTTTCAGGAGTTCTCCAGAAACTTTCGGTGGTCAATGAATTTGATGAGGACCAGCTGCTGGTTTTCTTGGATCTTGTCCTGCAGCTGGCAGATTTCCCAGGTGTATCCGATGGGGAGGTCTTGTCCCTTATATACCCGTATTGCCAGGGTTCATTGGCAGGGTTGGTCACCAACACTCTGCGTCGGGGCGGCAGTATCGACGCTTTTCATGGGGAAGTGTTGGATTACTGCATACCACATCGACGACGTTCCCAGCTTAAGTTAGATTCATTCTATCGCCTACAGGCCAACGGAGAGGCGTTCGTGCAGGACATACGGAAAGCTGCCCGGGTATTTAGATTAGGGTTGCCCGAGACGGAAGTGATACAAGCAATTCTGCAAGGACTGAATCCCCAAGAGAGATCGCGTTTGATATTCGCAGAACGTCCACATTGTTTCGCAGATCTGTACCGGTTATGTGTGATTTCTAATACTGTCCGAGCAGGGGACGAGTCCCGGGGAAGAGGAACTACAGAGGTCCAGTACTCCAGTGGTCCGTTAGGAAGAGCCAAAAGGGACAAACATGGCGGTTGGAGAAGAACACAAGAGACTGTCAGGAAAACCGAATATTCCGGAAGTAATGGTGGCTACAATGGGGTGACAAGTGAGAAGGCAGTAGCTACGGTTACAGCAGAGAAAAGACATAAGTACGAAATTAACAGGGAAAGAAGAAGTTATATTAGTAAACCAACATCGGCAAGTAGGGAGCCTGTAGCAACGCGTTATTCCTATTGGGAGAAAAAAGAAACTTTAAAGCTTCCAGAGGAATTACCTGTGCCTAATAGACTAGTGGATGAAGAAGGTGAGGAGAAAGAAGAAAAGCGAAGTAACTTCTGTTGATCAATACCAGACGACAAGAACACGTCTGTTGATACTGAATTACAGGACTCAGAGAGGACGTCATGGTTAAATCCAGATGCCGTGGAATTTGTTCCGGTATCTCCATCTCAGTTCATGACGGATCCAGATCCGGTAACATCATCATCGCCTACGTCGGGAGATGAGAAGTCACTTGATGGTGGCGCTTTACCATCGTGAGTAGAATTTAATTTAGACATTGCACATGGACCTGGACAGCTGGATTCCAGGTTGGGAAATGTTGAGGAAGTTTTAGTTGCTGAGAGTGGTGAAGAAGAGGAATCGAAGGAAGAGGCAGAAGAGTGGTCTGCACATGCTACGCAGGGGAGTATGAGTGTAAGTGTTAGGGAGGCTGCAAGTGTTTCTGAGGTTGCGGGTGGACAAGGGGATGTCCAGACTGCAAGTGTGGTAGAAGTAGATGAGGTAGAAGTTGAGGAGAAACTGGGTGGCAGCGGTGTGGAGTGTGTGAGTGAGAATGATGTAGTGTGTGAAGATGTGCAGACGCTTTCTGTAAGTAGTGTTGAGGATTCCGAGGAATGGAAAGAAGTTTCGGGCGGTCCAGGTGAGCAACTAGAGGATGAAAATGTGCAGTGTCATGAGGTAGATTTGGATTATGTAGAGGAGAAAAAGGAATAGGTGGAAGAAAGAGAACCAGGGGAAATTGTAGAAGAGAAGAAGGTAGAAGCAGAAGAGTTAGAGGTTGAGGATAATCCAAATCGGGGTAAAAGTAGTCAGGTAAGTTGCCTTGATTATAATTCAGAAGAAATAAATCAGTACAGCTCAACACGAGAGAGTTTCTCAGAGAGTGGTGTCCAAAAGGAACGAGTACATAAATTCGTCATAAAAAGGTGAGAAGAAGCGGTTAACGGGTAGCGGGTAGATGTTCCCCACAGTCCCAGTGGTGTTCGTCTGCTTCAGGGTTGCGCCCCTGCCTCCGCGAGCCTTGGTTTTCTCCACCCATCCTTAGTCTCGGAGGGAACCATGTCCTTTACCTTAGTCCTAGCTATTGACCTTTCAATGATCCTTGCCCTTTTCATATTCCCAATTTTCCTACCCCTCCCCATAGGAAACAAAATAAAATAAAATAAAACAAATAAAAATTAGAAAGGGAAAAGAAAAAAAAATTAGTAAAGGGAAAAAGAAAAATATCAGAAAGAAGTTAGTTGGAAGAGTTGTGACTAGGTTGGTGTAGTGATGTTAGGGTTGCATTGTTGGTTGTGGTTTTCATTTTCTTTGTTGTAGTTTATTGCTGATTATTGTAGGGTCCTGGCCATGCCGCAGTCCCTGGTTATTTCTCTGGTAGGTTATTTTTGGTTTAAGTGTGGGTTGTTAGACGATGCCGTGCTGAAGTAAACCCCCCTTGATAGTTATGCAGTCATTTAAAGAGTAAATGAAGGGATTGATGTTCGTGTGCCCTCTATGCGGTTTTCTCTGTCCGGTTAATAGGGGCCGTCCGCCCTAGTGTAGGGATGTTTTTTTTTAAACCAGTCATATGTCGAGGATTGTGACGCCTTGTTTTGCTGCATATGGCTGGTCAGTCCAGATGTGGACAGTAGTGTAATGGGCACTCACATATCAAGGTAATAGATACCTTGTTTGGTCTTCGGACGCGTATGTGAGTGGCAGCAGTAGGAGTAGGTGGTGGTCACCAGAGAGTGTGACGTGTTGGGGCGGTCCTGTGGGGTTAGCCTGGCGGAGAGGGTCGCGTGGGGATGGTCGCAGTAGCGTTGAGATTTCCCATGACTAGCCAAGAGGCTGTGAGTTAGCCTTGGGGCAACTATGTTGCCCTTTTGGGGTGAGGGTGTGCCGTACTAATATAGATCGGCGATCATTCAGAATTTAACGTCAGGAATAAACGTTAAATGCAGTACGGTATTTAAAGCGGCTTGATTAGTGCTGCACCCTAGCAGTTGAGATAAGCAATACTGCTGCCTGAATTATAATTAAGAGCGAGGCTTGATTGGTGCTGGCCTCTAGCGAGAGCCCCGGTTTGCGAGTTCCAAGCGGAACTACGTTTCTAGAAATTTTTGTCTCGCTCCGAACGTCGTCAAAATTAGCTGCGTCTTTTCCTCCGGACAGATGAAGAAATTTTCTTGCACCATCCTTCCACCTATGGTAAGCTAGATCTAAATAGAACTGCGGGTCCCTCGATGAAGACGTGGACCAGCCCAAAACCTGAACTTTTGAACATCCAGATTTCTCTCTCAACTTCATCTGCCGGAGAGGAATAGCAATGACGAAGCACAAACACCCTATAATGTAGGCCACGAGATTGCCACTTCACACCCATGGACAAAATAAGGTGAACTCAATCCATTATATTCTTTACACGTTGTGATGCACTCAATAGAGCCAGTGAAGCAATTCAATCATTCAACAACATGACTTTAAGTTTTTTTGAACATTTTAATTGGATCCCCGATTAACGGGACAGTATAGTGCGTGAACTGGGAGGGAAATCATTTGTAAATTTTATTAATTTGTTTGTATAATCTGTTAGCTCAGAGGCTGACATGCATCTTTGGCAGCTCACCTTTCAAACGTGCAATTCCTTCTTATTTTCAGTATAAGGGTTTCATTACTGCTACTATTCATTTAATCAACTGGTAATTTCTCTGTTTCAATTTAGTGTTCATTTTATATAGTAATTTCTCATTTTTAAATTCAGTTTGGTTTATATAGGGATAAAAGTTTCTGTGGTAGTTGAGATCAAAAGTTTAATCCTGTACAGGTGCACGTTCATGCAGTGTTAAACATGTTGTTGAGACAGGTTGAATTATGCACCGACTTGCCCATGAACATGTCGGTCTCTGGGCCAAAATTACTTTTAAAAGGGTTATAAGGTTCATGACACATTACTATTTGCAAAACTTAACAATATTTCTATATATATATATAAATTCTATTAATTAATTATGATAACTGGGGTGTTCACTGTATTCTAAATTTTATTTCTCCCAGTATAAGGGCCCAGTGTGGCAGCATTTTATAATAGTATTAGGCACTTGGCCAAATTTTGAATTTATTATGTCCTGGGGACTACTGGAGTTGCATATATATAATCTGATACACATGTAATGTGTTATGCACGTATTAAGAATTATAAACCTAACATGGATTTTCATAAAATAATTAAAGATGTACCTCATGGGGGTAGAAAAGGGTGTGGCAAGAGATCTATGTAATAATTGTCCTGTATTGTGGAACATGTAGACGTATTGTATATTTGTGTGTGTATTTTGTGGGGTTCTCTATGTATTGTACATTTGGGTGTATTTTTGGGGGAGTTAGATATAGGGCTTATAAAAGAAAAGATGAAACAAAGGGTTATATATACATTTAATTTTTGATGACAATTAATTAATTCTATCTCTATTAATTTTTAATTAATATTTTTTCTAAGAGAGTTAATTTATTTTAATTAACTTTAATAAAGAGTATGTAGATTTGTCTCTATTTAATTTTAATTACTTTTGTTTGAGAATTAGTTATTCTAATTAACCTTATCCAGAAGTCTATAAATTTTATCTCAATTAAGTTTCAATTAATTCATTTTAAAGAGAAGATAGAAAATAAATTTTATATGTGTTAATAACTTTCAGGTGACATTATTTAAAGAGAATAAATTATTTTAATTAACAATTTAAGGGGAAAATTCTGGATGTTATATGTATTGATTTTGTTGTTAATATTTTTTAAAAAAGGCGATAGAATAATAAAAGGGATTTTATTGATTGTTAATTTTATGAGTTTTCATTGCAAGTCCCATCTCACTGGATCCAGCGCATTTTTGGCTTCTCTAGGCTTTGGTCTAGTTTTAATTAACTTGTGGCCCCTCTTTTTAAAAAAAAAATTCAAAAAAAAAATAATATTTTTTTTTTACTAGTCAAAGTTAAAGAGGGGTTACATTTGGTAGCAGAGCGTGGTTGCTCATCTGGGTCAACCCTTGGGTCCTTTGGGTGTGACGGGGCTTGCAAACTCAGGAAACATTTTGGAGGTTCCAATGGAACTTAGAAGAATCTTTAAAAGGCACTATATCTAAAAGTGAATATGTTTTGTTAGGTTTAAGGTTTTGTGTATAATATGTCTATGTACTTGCCCGCCTTGGATAGTTGAACCTACCGTTCAACCGTAGGTTGCCACGTGGTGAGAAATTTTAGAAGGGGACATTCCTTTGGAAACGCGAATTATCGCAGATCTGTGCCTGGGTGGAGATGGTTTGCGTATTACCTTGCCCATAATAGGGGAGGCGTATAATTTATGCGGTATGGCCCGATCGGCAGTCGGTCTCCTCCGATATACGGGAGCCGAAGAAATATTAGAAATATTTTTTGAAAATTGTCGTTGGTCGGTGATTTTGTCGTGTTGTGTGTTAGTGTGTGTGTCGCGTTCCATAATGTGTAGAGTTGTTGAGAGAGAGCAGTTCAGGTAAGAAGGGCTGGGTCCTCGCAACGGTAGGGGGACCCGCAGTCTGCTCGAAGGAAGAGTTTAGTACTCGAGTTTTTTCTGATTCCTGTGTTTTTATTGTCATTATTATGTAGGGTGTTAGGTGTTTTGTGAGAATTATGTTTTGTTGATTGTGTATTGTGAATTGTACAATTCTGGCGGCGGTATGCTTCCAGAAATTGCCCCACCCCCTTTCAGGAGTTCTCCAGAAACTTTCGGTGGTCAATGAATTTGATGAGGACCAGCTGCTGGTTTTCTTGGATCTTGTCCTGCAGCTGGCAGATTTCCCAGGTGTATCAGATGGGGAGGTCTTGTCCCTTATATACCCGTATTGCCAGGGTTCATTGGCAGGGTTGGTCACCAACACTCTGCGTCGGGGCGGCAGTGTCGACGCTTTTCATGGGGAAGTGTTGGATTACTTCATACCACATCGACGACGTTCCCACCTTAAGTTAGATTCATTCTATCGCCTACAGGCCAACGGAGAGGCGTTCGTGCAGGACATACGGAAAGCTGCCCGGGTATTTAGATTAGGGTTGCCCGAGACGGAAGTGATACAAGCAATTCTGGAAGGACTGAATCCCCAAGAGAGATCGCGTTTGATATTCGCAGAACGTCCACGTTGTTTCGCAGATCTGTACCGGTTATGTGTGATTTCTAATACTGTCCGAGCAGGGGACGAGTCCCGGGGAAGAGGAACTACAGAGGTCCAGTACTCCAGTGGTCCGTTAGGAAGAGCCAAAAGGGACAAACATGGCGGTTGGAGAAGAACACAAGAGACTGTCAGGAAAACCGAATATTCCGGAAGTAATGGTGGCTACAATGGGGTGACAAGTGAGAAGGCAGTAGCTACGGTTACAGCAGAGAAAAGACATAAGTACGAAATTAACAGGGAAAGAAGAAGTTATATTAGTAAACCAACATCGGCAAGTAGGGAGCCTGTAGCAACGCGTTATTCCTATTGGGAGAAAAAAGAATCTTTAAAGCTTCCAGAGGAATTACCTGTGCCTAATAGACTAGTGGATGAAGAAGGTGAGGAGAAAGAAGAAAAGCGAAGTAACTTCTGTTGATCAATACCAGACGACAAGAACACGTCTGTTGATACTGAATTACAGGACTCAGAGAGGACGTCATGGTTAAATCCAGATGCCGTGGAATTTGTTCCGGTATCTCCATCTCAGTTCATGACGGATCCAGATCCGGTAACATCATCATCGCCTACGTCGGGAGATGAGAAGTCACTTGATGGTGGCGCTTTACCATCGTGAGTAGAATTTAATTTAGACATTGCACATGGACCTGGACAGCTGGATTCCAGGTTGGGAAATGTTGAGGAAGTTTTAGTTGCTGAGAGTGGTGAAGAAGAGGAATCGAAGGAAGAGGCAGAAGAGTGGTCTGCACATGCTACGCAGGGGAGTATAAGTGTAAGTGTTAGGGAGGCTGCAAGTGTTTCTGAGGTTGCGGGTGGACAAGGGGATGTCCAGACTGCAAGTGTAGTAGAAGTAGATGAGGTAGAAGTTGAGGAGAAACTGGGTGGCAGCGTTGTGGAGTGTGTGAGTGAGAATGATGTAGTGTGTGAAGATGTGCAGACGCTTTCTGTAAGTAGTGTTGAGGATTCCGAGGAATGGAAAGAAGTTTCGGGCGGACCAGGTGAGCAACTAGAGGATGAAAATGTGCAGTGTCATGAGGTAGATTTGGATTATGTAGAGGAGAAAAAGGAAGAGGTGGAAGAAAGAGAACCAGGGGAAATTGTAGAAGAGAAGAAGGTAGAAGCAGAAGAGTTAGAGGTTGAGGATAATCCAAATCGGGGTAAAAGTAGTCAGGTAAGTTGCCTTGATTATAATTCAGAAGAAATAAATCAGTACAGCTCAACACGAGAGAGTTTCTCAGAGAGTGGTGTCCAAAAGGAACGAGTACCTAAATTCGTCATAAAAAGGTGAGAAGAAGCGGTTAACGGGTAGCGGGTAGATGTTCCCCACAGTCCCAGTGGTGTTCGTCTGCTTCAGGGTTGCGCCCCTGCCTCCGCGAGCCTTGGTTTTCTCCACCCATCCTTAGTCTCGGAGGGAACCATGTCCTTTACCTTAGTCCTAGCTATTGACCTTTCAATGATCCTTGCCCTTTTCATATTCCCAATTTTCCTACCCCTCCCCTTAGAAAACAAAATAAAATAAAATAAAACAAATAAAAATTAGAAAGGGAAAAGAAAAAAAAATTAGTAAAGGGAAAAAGAAAAATATCAGAAAGAAGTTAGTTGGAAGAGTTGTGACTAGGTTGGTGTAGTGATGTTAGGGTTGCATTGTTGGTTGTGGTTTTCATTTTCTTTGTTGTAGTTTATTGCTGATTATTGTAGGGTCCTGGCCATGCCGCAGTCCCTGGTTATTTCTCTGGTAGGTTATTTTTGGTTTAAGTGTGGGTTGTTAGACGATGCCGTGCTGAAGTAAACCCCCCTTGATAGTTATGCAGTCATTTAAAGAGTAAATGAAGGGATTGATGTTCGTGTGCCCTCTATGCGGTTTTCTCTGTCCGGTTAATAGGGGCCGTCCGCCCTAGTGTAGGGATGTTTTTTTTTAAACCAGTCATATGTCGAGGATTGTGACGCCTTGTTTTGCTGCATATGGCTGGTCAGTCCAGATGTGGACAGTAGTGTAATGGGCACTCACATATCAAGGTAATAGATACCTTGTTTGGTCTTCGGACGCGTATGTGAGTGGCAGCAGTAGGAGTAGGTGGTGGTCACCAGAGAGTGTGACGTGTTGGGGCGGTCCTGTGGGGTTAGCCTGGCTGAGAGGGTCGCGTGGGGATGGTCGCAGTAGCGTTGAGATTTCCCATGACTAGCCAAGAGGCTGTGAGTTAGCCTTGGGGCAACTATGTTGCCCTTTTGGGGTGAGGGTGTGCCGTACTAATATAGATCGGCGATCATTCAGAATTTAACGTCAGGAATAAACGTTAAATGCAGTACGGTATTTAAAGCGGCTTGATTAGTGCTGCACCCTAGCAGTTGAGATAAGCAATACTGCTGCCTGAATTATAATTAAGAGCGAGGCTTGATTGGTGCTGGCCTCTAGCGAGAGCCCCGGTTTGCGAGTTCCAAGCGGAACTACGTTTCTAGAAATTTTTGTCTCGCTCCGAACGTCGTCAAAATTAGCTGCGTCTTTTCCTCCGGACAGATGAAAAATTTTCTTGCACCATCCTTCCACCTATGGTAAGCTAGATCTAAATAGAACTGCGGGTCCCTCGATGAAGACGTGGACCAGCCCAAAACCTGAACTTTTGAACATCCAGATTTCTCTCTCAACTTCATCTGCCGGAGAGGAATAGCAATGACGAAGCACAAACACCCTATAATGTAGGCCACGAGATTGCCACTTCACACCCATGGACAAAATAAGGTGAACTCAATCCATTATATTCTTTACACGTTGTGATGCACTCAATAGAGCCAGTGAACCAATTCAATCATTCAACAACATGACTTTAAGTTTTCTTGAACATTTTAATTGGATCCCCGATTAACGGGACAGTATAGTGCGTGAACTGGGAGGGAAATCATTTGTAAATTTTATTAATTTGTTTGTATAATCTGTTAGCTCAGAGGCTGACATGCATCTTTGGCAGCTCACCTTTCAAACGTGCAATTCCTTCTTATTTTCAGTATAAGGGTTTCATTACTGCTACTATTCATTTAATCAACTGGTAATTTCTCTGTTTCAATTTAGTGTTCATTTTATATAGTAATTTCTCATTTTTAAATTCAGTTTGGTTTATATAGGGATAAAAGTTTCTGTGGTAGTTAAGATCACAAGTTTAATCCTGTACAGGTGCACGTTCATGCAGTGTTAAACATGTTGTTGAGACAGGTTGAATGATGCACCGACTTGCCCATGAACATGTCGGTCTCTGGGCCAAAATTACTTTTAAAAGGGTTATAAGGTTCATGACACATTACTATTTGCAAAACTTAACAATATTTCTATATATATATATAAATTCTATTAATTAATTATGATAACTGGGGTGTTCACTGTATTCTAAATGTTATTTCTCCCAGTATAAGGGCCCAGTGTGGCAGCATTTTATAATAGTATTAGGCACTTGGCCAAATTTTGAATTTATTATGTCCTGGGGACTACTGGAGTTGCATATATATAATCTGATACACATGTAATGTGTTATGCACGTATTAAGAATTATAAACCTAACATGGATTTTCATAAAATAATTAAAAATGTACCTCATGGGGGTAGAAAAGGGTGTGGTAAGAGATCTATGTAATAATTGTCCTGTATTGTGGAACATGTAGACGTATTGTATATTTGTGTGTGTATTTTGTGGGGTTCTCTATGTATTGTACATTTGGGTGTATTTTTGGGGGAGTTAGATATAGGGCTTATAAAAAAAAGATGAAACATAGGGTTATATATACATTTAATTTTTGATGACAATTAATTAATTCTATCTCTATTAATTTTTAATTATTTTTTTTTCTAAGAGAGTTAATTTATTTTAATTAACTTTAATAAAGAGTATGTAGATTTGTCTCTATTTAATTTTAATTAATTTTGTTTGAGAATTAGTTATTCTAATTAACCTTATCCAGAAGTCTATAAATTTTATCTCAATTAAGTTTCAATTAATTCATTTTAAAGAGAAGATAGAAAATAAATTTTATATGTGTTAATAATTTTCAGGTGACATTATTTAAAGAGAATAAATTATTTTAATTAACAATTTAAGGGGAAAATTCTGGATGTTATATGTATTGATTTTGTTGTTAATATTTTTTAAAAAAGGAGATAGAATAATAAAAGGGATTTTGTTGATTGTTAATTTTATGAGTTTTCATTGCAAGTCCCGTCTCACTGGATCCAGCGCATTTTTGGCTTCTCTAGGCTTCGGTCTAGTTTTAATTAACTTGTGGCCCTCTTTTCAAAAAAAAAATTTCAAAAAAAATTTTCAAAAAAAAATTATCTTTTTTTTTACCAGTCGAAGTTAAAGAGGGGTTACAGTTTTATACTCCCCTCAACAGATATGATATCATGTTTTCTCTGCAAGCAATTAGGACATTTGGCAAAAAATTGTGACAACAATGTACACAAGACAAACTATTTAGAAGCGGAACAGCATACTATACTTAATAAAAACATTCCGAATTACAATACCATACCGGAACAAGGTTTTCCTGCATTGAAAAATCCTGTAGGAACTGTCAAGTTGAGATGGGCGTGAAATCACGTCACTACAAAATATAACTAGTTACTGAACAATAACTATCTATTACCGCGGTAACGTGTTACCAGAAACAACTCGTTACTGAGAATCACTACGTCAGCCTTCCTCTTCCTATTCCGAATGTGATTTTCAGTTTCTGTGAATGGCTACTTGGAGAGTGATCGCCGTTCACTATTACGTACATAATATTAACATGTGTTCAGTTCCCTCCCCGTTTGTTTTGTCGTTTGGTCGTGGAGTGAGTTTACACTTGTTTACTATCAGTTGTTGACTCTATAAAGTGTAGCCGGTACGGATTTTTTTATTTACTTCTAGTTTTAGTTTAGTTTATTTATTTCTAGTCTAATCTAATTTAAGTTTTCTTTTTATATTTGAGTTTTTAAAATGTCGAAAAGACTGAGAACAAGTTATTTGTGGTCTTATTTTACCGTATCAAACGAATCGAATAAGATTGCGCGATGTGATTTGTGTGGGACAGTGTTGCAGTTATAAGACCACTCCGACGAACTTAAAAAAATACCTTGCGTCAAAACATCCCACCGTAAATTTGCCAACAAAAGATACTACCTCAAAAGAAACAAATTATTCATCGACCACTGACACTGGGAGCCTTTCCCCATTTAGTCATGCTGCTTCTGCTGATCAGCACACGCCGTCTAGTCAGCCCGCAGCTAGCTCCACCTCCTGCTGATCATCAAAGGCCGTCTACTTCACAAACCTCGACTCAGGTGCCAAAACCTATTTCACAAATGTCAATATTCTTTCATTTGCTCCCCCCAAAAAAATAAATGAAAGAAAAAAAAGAGCTTGATAATCTCCTCCTTAAACTTTTTTATAAAGATTTTCAGCCATTTTCTATATTTGAAGACGAAGGCTTTAAGAAATTTGTGCATGAGCTGAACCCTTCATACCAGTTGCCAAATCGGAAAAATATTTCTCAAAGCCTCATACCGGCCGAATTCGACAAAACTTTAACATCAGTCGTAAAGTTGCTGACTTTGGCTGAAAGTGTTTGTTTAACAACAGATACCGGGACGTCAAAAAATACTGAATCCTATATTGCAGTCACTGCCCATTTTATCCACGAGTTTCAAATGAACTCTATATTATTGTCGTGTGAGAAACTTTCGGGTTCTCATACCAGTGCACATTTAGCAGTGGCTGTTAAAAATGTAGTTAGGAAATTTGGTCTTCAGGACAAGGTTCTTGTTTGTGTGACTGACAACGCAAGTAATATTGTTGGTGCGATAAAAGATGTTATTTCGTGGAAACACTCCCCTGCTTCGCGCATACAGTTAACCTAATTGCCAATGACGGATTGGATTGCCGGTCAGAACTATTATCAAAAATAAAATCTATTGTTGGCCATTTTAAAAGGAGCACAACCAGCTCGGAAATATTGACAAAAACCCAATCCAACGCAGGAATCAAGACACCATTAAAATTACTCCAATCCGTTGAAACGCGGTGGAATTCAACCTACTATATGCTTCAACGTTTTTTAGAGCTTGGAGATAACATTAAAATGGCTATAGCTCTATTGAATTCTAAAAATATTGAACAGTTGACCACGGAGGAATGGGGTCGATGCAGAGACTTGAGTCAAATCTTAAAACCCTTCGAAGAAATTTCAAAACGGATGTGCGGGGGAAAATATGTTACAGGGATCGAAGTTATAGTTATCGTTCAAGGTCTAAATGAAGTTTTAGAAAAGTTGAACAACCGAATAACTGATACAGCTATGAAAAGTGTTGTCGCAAGTCTTCGTAAATCGCTTCATGATAGATTAAAAAATATTGAATTCAGTAAGACTATCGGTGTTGCAGCTCTTTTGGACCCTAGGTATAAACTCCTTCCGTTTAGAGAAACACCTGTGGTTGCTGATGAGCTAAAAAAGCTTGTCATTTCCTACCTTGAAAAAATTATTTCAAAAAAATAAATGTCACGAGAATTGTCGACCGAGATAATAGAGACCATACCTGAGACCACCACACTTGAGGCCGATGATTTATCCGTTTGGGACCAGTTCGACCAATTGGTGACTAAGGCCACCCCAAAAGGGACAACAAAATCCAAAGCCATCGCCGAATTGGACAGGTACCTAGAAGAGCCATATCTCAAACGGAAAGAAGATCCTTTGATTTGGTGGCAACAAAACCACCATGTTTTCCCAACCATCTCGGAACTGGTGAACCAAAGGTTCAATGTTTTGGCTTCTTCAGTTCCTTGCGAAAGGCTTTTTCAAAGACTGGGGAGATTATTAGTGACCGTAGGACACGTCTCTCATCTAAACACGTTGGGGAACTGATTTTTCTTAATCAAAACATTAAATAATATTTTATACTTTTTGTTTTGTGTTTGTTTTATATATAGATATTTTATATTTTGGTACATTTTATATTACTTTTTAAGAGTTTTTTCGTTTTTAGTATTGAGGTATTTTAATTGTGATCCAAAACACATAAAAAGACGTTTTGTTGTACACAATATATAAAACAATTTACCTGTGATTAATATTTTATATGTAGGTACATTTTTATATTAATACCATGTTTTGATGTTTTTAACTGTGATCGCAAATATTGACTGTGATTATCATTATTCTTTTTTTTATTGTGATCTAAAACAGATAAAAAGGCTTTTTGTTTTATAATATTAACATATTATATTTTGGTACATTTTTTTACCTACTTTTAAAGAATTTTTTCGTTTTCGTATTGAAGTTTTTTAATTGTGATCCAAAACACATAAAAAGACGTTTTGTTGTATATAATATATAAAAAAATTTACCTGTGATTTATATGTTATATGTAGGTACATTTTTATGTTAACACCATGTTTTGATGTTTTTTAATTGTGATCGCAGGTTACATCGGAGTTTTTATTTAATAAACCTTGTTTTATGCGTCAACAGTCAATTTTTAATTTTATAGGTTCCACGTTCCAACATATTATGGTTCATAAAATTTTATGTTTTGAGCAATGTGTTCTAGTATGTGAATTTAGTAACAATTAACTAGTGATTTGGATATTGGCTTCCGATTTTCGTTCGAGCGCGAACAATACCGTTTTGTCTCAAGAAAGTGAAAGCGAGAATCTGAGTAACTAGTTACTAAAATCACGTATTACGGTAACACGTTATTACTCGGTAACTGTTAACCGATAACTAGTTACCAGTATTTCACGGTTTAGCCCATCACTACTGTCAACCCGTCATTAGAAACAAGTAAGAAAACTAAACACGAAGAAAAATTCCCTAGAAATACAACAAAACGTACGCTTTCATTAACAACATCAAGTGCTGAAGAAACTCCCACCGAAAATTCACCAGGTTGCCCAGAAAATAACATAATAACTCAAACCCGTAACAAGAAACAAAAACAAATAGTACCAACATCTTCTGATTGTACAAGTCTCGATCCTCTAGACAATCAGCTTCAACCGCTAAAAAGCTTACTTACGAGTGAAAATAATCCATATATTCTAAACTACAATCAGCTCAAGACATTTATCCAAAGAGCTAAGGAAAAATCTGACTTGCTTGAATTAACACTTGAATTCACTGAGAACATCCCAGCATTAATTTCCTTACTCAAAGCCACTTACCAGCGTCTTACCGAAAGGAAAATCAAAAGCAATTTTACGAGAATTAGAAACAGACTTACAATAGGCATCAATAAGGAATCTGAAAGTGACACATCGTTTTCAAGTGGTGATGAAACTACTCCTCCCACTTCAATTCTACAAAAAATCAACACTGCTTTCCACACCTCATGAAACAACCTATCTTACAATGGAATATCAACGGATACTATCCACAAAAAGAAAACTTGGAACTGATTATCAACAAATTTTCTCCTGACGTTATCTGCCTACAGGAAACCAATTTTAAAGAGAGTTGCCATGCAAAAATAAAAAATTACTCAGCTACTTACAAAAACAGAACCAACACGCCAGTGGTGGAGTCGCCATATATGTTAGCAGCAAACTCAGCAAAACAAACGTCGCAATAAATACTGATATTGAGGCGGTAGCTGTGTCTGTATTACCCCTATCGGTTTGTTGACGATTTACAATGTTTATTTACCAAACTGGTACAATTTCTCTGATAATGACATAATGGGTATTGCAAATCAACTACCCAACCTTTTCTGATAGTAGGGGATTTTAATAGTCATAGTTTATCTGGGGTTCTTACAAAACAGATAAGCGCGGAAGGGTCATCGAGAAAATAATTCAAAACACAAATCTTGCAATATTGAACAGAAATCATTATACTCACTTAAATATGTCGTACAACAAATTTAGCTCGATTGACCTCGCACTTTGCAGCTCTTCCATAGCCCATCTCAGTTGGATATTCCTTTAAAGGGAATTAGTCTCTTTGTTCTGTCTGTAAACAGAAATATTTGAAAAGTATTTGAAGTTCATAGATACGTAATCGTTTTCTCTTATAATAAAGTTATCAACATTTTCTGCGCTTCAAAGCATTAGAAGTAATTCATTGTATTAGAAATAATTATAATGCTTTATTTTCGTTAATATTTTAATCCGTTTTAATGAAACTCTATTCATTACATGAACATTTACAAAAACTTTACTTAAGCATTTTACTGTGGCTATTCTGTAAATTATATTACATTGGAACCCCACTGGTCCGAACTAATTGGGACCAAGTCCTGTTCAGATTGGCGTAAATTCGGATTAACCAAGTTAAAGGTTATACAGTACTGTATATTATAAATATAAATTGTATAACGTGTATAAACAGTACCTCATTCGTGCCTACAATCAAAGTACTGTACTACTTTTAGATCTCGCAATCTCCCTTCTATACTATAAAAATACAGTGAATACCAGTTAAATATTGCATTGACTACTGTTAATTCCGATACACTACGTGACTCGCGTCAATGAACGACACAGAACAACTATAGAGACAGTGCAGGGAGAGTTTAGCAATGTTTTTTCCTCCAAACATCACTCCATTACTGCAGCCAATGGATCAACAGGTTCTTCAGTACCTGTTTTTCGATTGATGGATCAATCATATCTGTGATACAACAAACACGTGATGACGATTCCGATGAAAATGAAGAAGAAGACGATCCTGTGCCGCAGATCTCACACGCCGAAGCAGCGAGAGCTTTTGAACTATCGTTAGCGTATGTAGAGCAGCACGCCAATGCTACACCGGCAGACGTCTTATTTTTGAGGCGCTGGCAGAACATCGCGGTGTCTGCTGTATTTGCAGCTTTGCATCAGACAAAAATGACTGATTTTGTGCAACACCTTCAGTAGTGTCTAGTTATGTAGTATGTATTGCTGTAGTTGTTTGTATTTTATATACTTTTACTGGCACTAAACTGTAAGTACCAATATGTTTTTCCATTCATTTTACAGACGCTATTTTCTTGATAACGTAATTCAAATCTTTATTTTTCCATGTATTTAAAACTATCTAAAGTACTTAGTTTTAATAAAAATTTCACTAAAAATACATTAATGTGTATTTATCTAAGCTTTTTATGTACAAATTATATTGATATATTACAGTTATTTTGTCGTATTTTTTTATTTCGTTGTCCAATTTGTAGACCCTTTCTTCAAACTACCGGTTCAGATTAAGCGGGTTTTCGGACTAGCGGGGTTCGGACCTGTGGGGTTCCTCTGTATGTGTAATTATGTGGCTGTATCGTAAATTATATTGACATTTTACATTGTTATGTATTCTTTTTACCAGTCACTACCGCCGTTTTGCCTCTTTGGTAAGGGATATACTGCTAAACATTTATATTTCTTTCTTATAAAGCTCTTTTATCATTACGTATGTAATGTTAGCCTTGTGAGAAGTACATCACTAGCACAGATATCATATAATTTAGCACAGCAAAATACATGTGAATTATTTTACATATAAACAGTTGTGAGTGAGAATGTTACTACTGGGTTATCAGTTCGGGATCAATTTTGCCGATATTACAGTCATGTGAAGATTATTACAGTCACTTCCAAATTATTCTCGTCTATTGTTATATTGCTCAGTTGTATAACAAGACAAAACGTACGAATCAATGATTCTTCTATACTCTAGATGTATAATTTATTTTATACACCACGTTTACTATTTAGACGAAATATACTCACAAAAGTGAACTTTCAATAAACCAGCTTAATACTGGATTTTCGCACATGCACAAGGAATAGCCTAAATTTTACCTGAGATCAAGGTCTACGATTTGATAACGCAAATACCAAACCACTACGTGCTATTATTCACTACAAATTATAATTAATAAAACTGACATAAATAAAATGCCTTTTTCTTTGAAAACTCTAATGCCGTCTATGTTAGTATGCTTACTCCCAGGCTCGAGTTCTTGGAGTAAAAAATTGACGCATGTGCGTATAGTTTAGTTGAAAAAATGTATAATTAAAAATTTAAATTTGACAATTAAATTTATGATAAATAGAAATATTAGTAGTCAAAAAATAACGATGGCAATAACTATAACGGAGACCTGCAGATGATATATGCTCAGAAGTCAGGTGCCTCACCCTCAGTAATGAAGATAATAAACCAAGGTTGTCTGGGAAAAAAGTTATAAGAAAAATTACGCTGCTCTACTTCAAATATACGCGGCTGAAACATCAAAAATATAAGAGTAGCTCATACATAGAATCATAGACGTTAAGATAGCATAGCGTAACAAATAGCATCCGAAGCGATAATGAGAAAGATAATGGCCTGAACAGCACTGTAGGGCATGCCATGAAGGATACTAAAATAGATATGGAAGGATAAAGTGCAGAAAGAAAAGCTGAAGATACAAAAGAAAAAACATGCTGTTGATAGAGGAGAATGGAACCGGCTTGTGAAGATAGTGAGGAAACCAAAAACTTGTAATTAAGAAAAATATGTGTACGAGTGATTATGGAATTATTCACCTTGAAGCATAAACATAAACATTTCAAGAATAATCGAGCGGTCAATATTCAATGTTCAGCTAAACGGCGGTAACAAATGTCGAGAAGTATCTTTGAAGACCTCGTGAACAACGCTTACTATAATTACCATAATAATTTATAACTATACATTAATGTGCTTAACGAACTTCAGACGCATTTGTGTGTGTTTACAAATATACCCACAACTACTAGGGAGTGTGTGTGTGTGTGTGTGTGTGTGTGTGTGTGTGTGTGTGTGTGTGTGTGTGTGTGTGTGTGTGTGTGTGTGTGTGTGTGTGTGTGTGTGTGTGTGTGTGTGTGTGTGTGTGTGTGTGTGTGTGTGTGTGTGTGTGTGTGTGCAATATATGCGTCTGGTAAACATTCATGTTTTGTTAATACTGTTTGATAGTCTACGGGCAGACTGATTTTGAATGAATGCGCCTTTCAAACCTACTTCAGATTTTGTATCTTCAAGCCCACTAAATTAATCTTTACAAGAGATCTTTTAAAAGCAAAATTTAAATCAATTGAATACGATCTGTCATGCGGCCTTAGTTGTAAGTTTAACATTTGCAGTCTATATGAAATATATGAATATATATTTTAACAAATTATTCCCACTTATCAGCTCCATAGTTTCTCTCTGTTACGCAATTGTTTACTAGTGCAAGCAGATTGACCTTCATGCATTTATGATAACTCTGCTCCTATCTTGTCGGCGTTTTATGAAATGCATGTTGTTTTAATATAGGTCGATAAACTAATTTTTCTTCGTGCCGGTTTTTAATAAATGTTCGCTTTTGACACGTTTACAAATAAATCCCTATACTCTTATCAATTCGATTAATGTTCATCAAAAGTATCAAGTCTTTAAATAACGTCTGCAATACTCAAACCAAAGAATGACAGATAACTAATAGTAACCAAAAAACGCTCTGACATATCTTACACGTTGCTCTGGCGCATTCAACTATTACAGTAAATTAACTCTAATTCATAAATTGCAGTAATTTATTTAATTCTATATTTAATCCAATTATCTAGTATTCATGTGTTCTAATTTTTCTACTTTCTAAACACGAAGCATATAAAGTTTAATTTTAAATAATCGTTTAACCCTTTTTCATCTCTTCATCTGTTCTCACATTATCTGTAGAACATTAGATATCTTATCTCACATTTTTAATTGTAGTTTTGAGGATATGAATGACACTTTTTATTGTAAGACCTATAAAAACCACAACAGCTGGGTTTGTCGGTCAGTTCGTTGAGCGATTTTCCTTAGTGCGGGTCGAGAAGTGGTTGAAGTATTGTGGCAAGTGTTATTTTGTTATAATTAGTGTGGAACAATAATTATTTCCACGCAATTATTTGACATTATTATTGTGTGTGGACAAATTTGACTGGAATTATTGTACAAGTTGATTACAAATTGTTATTTGTGATTACAATAAGCAAAATTATTAGAAAACTGGTTATTAGTGACTTCATTTGTGTCTGTGTTTTGTTCCACTCTACCATACGACGATCAGTGAGACCGTCTTAACAATATACATGCTAAGCTCTGTAGGCTGTATAATTAAAATATGCTAATATATTATTATTAGTAATAATATTAACAATTTTTGTTGTTGCTTAACATGAGATCATACACTGATATGTATTCATTTTTCCTGTATATGATCAGGGTTTCTGTTTTCAACTTGAAATGTGACAGAAAAAGTTTTTGTAGTATTAAGTACTTATAAATGCTGATTTACCGATACTTAATATTATTAATTTAAAATTCATTAACGTAATAATGATAATAATGATTATAAGTATAATCTTTGCCATTTTGTATTCAGTGAAGAAAACTAAAGAGACATTCAGTTGTTTGTCTTCTATTTCCTACGAAGGGTTTATGGGTCCTCTCACTATCGTGTTCAATGTTTTGTTGAATACGCCTACACCATGGCACTGACTTTAGCTACAAATACTGTTTGCAATACAGTACTTCATTTTATTTGTTTACGTGTTTTTTGACTATATATTACAATGTACAAGGGTCGCATATAATAAGTAGTCAGCTTCGGATTTTAAATTGATATTTTTTTTAATTGCACTAATAATTTAGTATTGTTTCTGATAACAAAATAAAATTAATTAACTATCTCTGTTGACCTTTTTTTACAAATTTAAAATAATTTTCTCTTATATTCTAATTACATAAAATTTAATTTACACGAGTGTTTTTGTCTTTAAATTTATGAGTGTTTTTTAATAAAGCTTATTACAAATAATTTCACTTCCCTTTACAATGGACGATGCAATGTCGATGCTCCGGTCCTGGTAAGCGACTACAGTTGTTCCTTCTGGATAGACGGCGATCTTCTCCTGTTGTCCGGCGTTCAGGGTCGTTCTCGGGTTGGGTACTTCTACAATTTCTAGTGAATTAATTTGTAATAGTGATGTATTCTCTGTATTAAAAGTACGGAATACTCCAGTAAACTTGAAGTGTTCTTATAAATGCCTATGAGGATAATCTTGAACTAGGCCTATACCTTATTAGCACTCGATATTTAATCTACTCGCAAACTTTCTGACTTGTGCTCTTGCGATTTTTGTAGACCAATCGTCATAGACCAGCAGCAACGACCACGCGCGTTATTGAGTTCAGAGCAAGACTGAACTATACCCTACAAAGATTTTATCCAAATCTTTAGCGTTCATTGGCTGAAAAGTTCCCTTAGTCTGCATCTTCAGCAAAGATAACGTTCTTCATGCGAAAGATTGTCTACGGACAAAGTTAAGCTTGCAAATAAAACCTGTCTAACTTTGTTATTTTTCTTTAGAGTCATAAAACTTTATAAAAAAACTCATACATTTCGTTTTTTAATTACGAACAAATATTACTACTCGATAGGTCTTTTATTTATGCTTATTCTGGTTTAAGTCACTTGTCAGAATTTTTTTCAAAAAGTTATTTAATTTAAAGTGTTTTTTATTATTATCCCGTAACACAGTTATACACACCCGCACACCGCACTTGACATATGCCTACGCATATTTTCGCACTACTTCAAAACTGTAATTATGTGACATGTACTTTATTGTCTATTACACAATGTCTGAACTTACAATCTTTACTTAGACAAATTTTCATTGCAACATGTTATCATACGCTAAGAGTTAAAGCTATTTTATATGCAAATTCCACTTATTGCGATATGTATTACTCCTTTTATAACATTCATACTAACAAGCAAACAGTAACAGCTCTAGCCTAGGGCTGGTCTGCCCAAGCCAAGTATTTCCTTATAAATTTCAAAGTATGTGCTGTTTGCTATTGCATGAGTTATTATAACCCTATATTTTTTATTATTGCCTGTAGAGTTTTGTGTATTAAATTTATTTTTCCCGCGTTATTACTTTTGTTAAATGAAAAATTATGTTACGGTATAAATAATAATACGCCTGGGATGTACAGTATCATAGTGTAGTATAAGCCAATGTGTGAATAACAGTTTATTGTTTTTTGTAAAAATATAATTTTAGTGAAATATATTAACAGTGCTATTTTTAATAAGTACCTTAACATAAAGTAGATAGCTTACTCAGCACACTGATACATAGTGAGGCTCAAATAATTATTTACAAGAACAAGAAATGTAAGCAAAGAATATCTATGAATATAATTTAAGTTTATTTGACTCATTTTTCACTACATTCTTCCTGAAACTGAATCAAATCTTTTCCTTAATTGAAAAGTGTCTCAAAGCGCGGCAATTTCTTATTTATTGCAGTGTTGTTGAAGTTTTTTATTGCTTGTAGTTGATCAGTTAGGCAATCACTGTAGTTACTGATCAGCTGACTATTGAGTGTTATTAAGTTGTTTATTAAGTTTCACAGTCACAAAGCCAAAAAAGTGGATAGCCAAGAAAAAATAAAAGAAAATAAAAAAAATAAAAAATAGTCACTCAGAATCCTTGAAAAATAAAAGAAACACCTCAAAAGCCCCTCAATACTTTAGAAAAGACAGAGATAGATAGATAGATAGATAGATAGATAGAGAGAGAGAGAGAGAGAGAGAGAGAGAGAGAGAGAGAGAGAGAGAGAGAGAGAGAGAGAGAGAGAGAGAGCTTCTGCTGCAGTTGGGAGCACCATATGCACTAGTGAATACAGCGAAACATATCACTTTTTAGTTATTCTTTTACTAAAAAAAGAACACATTTCTCACACCGTCAAGTCTTAGAAAAAGAATGAAAAGTAACGTAAAATTAAAGTGTTTGTCAAAGGTTTGTCGTGCAGGACACAGCATTACAAAAATTAGCACTATTTTAAAAATTTATATGAAAAATAATGAACTCGAAATGTATTTGACTAAGAAATATGTTAAGGAAATGAGTCAACTTCCATTTCAAGAGGATTAATTGGGAAATCTGAGTAAATACTCCACCCTCCACAAAATCTGCTGTGAAGAATGGTCCGAAGACAGTCACTCAATTTTATATCAGATGTGTCATTCAGACAGATGAGTATGAGGTTACGCGACGGTGAAGATAACGTTTAGAATCGCGGTATTGTGTGTGTGGGGGGGGGGCGTGCGCCCTCGTCATTAAGATTTTTTACGTCATTAAAATTTACACTGGACCCTTTACAAGGAATATTTGTATGTCAGCATTGTCCTGAACTAAATGGAAAACCTTATTTTATAATTACTGAGTCAGTTACCAAAACAGACAGAATTTTTAAAGAAGCCAACTCTACCTTTTCGTAGTCCATAGTCCATAACTGTGCAGTATTTCGACGTTAGCCGGTGAATGTTCGCTTAACGTTACACAAGGAAGTGTAACCGGTTGTCTGAATGCAACATTTCTGGCGAACGTTAAGAACTTCGACTACTGTACCTTCGCGGCTAAGAAGTCCCGAGTCCTTTTCCGCCTTTGAAACGGTCGGTGACCAGTTTTCACTTTATTCCTCCTACCTCACTACTTCTGGGAAGAGATCACTGATTTGAGATCCGACAAGTGCAGACAGTTATAAAAACAATTCCAGACACATTTTTGTTTGTACTGCAAGCACATCGACACTGCATACTACCATCCGTTTAACATAATTATTTTCATACATCTTAAGAGAATCGTTTGTAACTGAAACCGCCTTAGCAAATCGTGACGCCGCCCTCACAGCCATCTTTTCACAAACATTATAAAATAACTGATACTTGTTTACATGTAACACGTGCACCGTGTTGTGTTTAGAATTGACGTGGATCCGCATATATGTAACTTTGTTTCAATATAAAGTTTTGTCTGTAATATGAAGCTGAAAACAACTTCATATCAAAGTTGTATTTGTTGTTGTACTAAAAGTAATAACGGAAGAAGTGTGAATAAATTCTCTTGTTATCTAAATTGTAACCAACTTTGATGTTTTAATCTATATTAATCTAATGCATACGTAATCACACTACAAATGATAAAATACTTTACGAAAAATCTGACTGATAAATCAAAGGATATTTTTCAATTAATTTAGTGGAGTTTATCGCGAAACAAATTATGTACGTAGCAAGCCTACGGCAGGATTATTGCAAAAACAACTGAATGCGAATGACGTTTATTGGAAAAGTGTAGGCCTATATTAAAAAATTGCGCTTCATAATTTTCAATTCAGTAATTAAAACCTCGCAATATAATTTGCTGTCGTAGATAGAGATTCATAACAAAAAGCAATTCAATGGAAATTGCATTTAAATAAAACTTTTCTAGAATTAAGATTTTATTCTGTTTTCTTTGAATTATATTCGTTGTATGTAACCTATAATTTTTTTTACAATGTATCATACACTTCAACAATATTTGTGCAACATTTTTGGTCGTCCACATAAGTTAGTTACGTATGGAAACTTGTTAACACATAATGTTTAATTTTGTGTTAATGCGAATGTTTCTTGTACTAGCGCGGGGAAATAATTAGCAGTTTATGATTTCTTTTCCTCGAGCTATGTTATACATAAAACTGTAAATAAAATTAATTACTCCAAATTATTCTGAGCAAAGGCAATGCACTGAATAGAACACAGGAAGTGTATAAAACAGATAAAGATCCACTTTGAAATGTCAGTTTATGTTACTTAATATTTGACTAATTCAGACAAATTTTTCTTAACCGACTTCACAAAGGAGATTCTATATTCCCCCCTAATTTTTTTAGAAGTTGCATTCTTTAAATGGATAATTTAGCAATTAAATTAACGATATCTTGAGTTGTAAGGTCCGTGCATTTATAATACTTGTAATGTGTGTGTGTGTGTGTGTGTGTGTGTGTGTGTGTGTGTGTGTGTGTGTGTGTGTGTGTGTGTGTGTGTGTGTGTGTGTGTGTGTGTGTGTGTGTGTGTGTGTGTGTGTGTGTGTGTGTGTGTGTGTGTGTGTGTGTGTGTGTGTGTGTGTGTGTGTGTGTGTGTGTGTGTGTGTGTGTGTGTGTGTGTGTGTGTGGAAAAGCATTGGTGATGATTTATCGATTGTCTGAATAAAGCTCAATACGTCTGTATCAACGACTTGACAAAATTATTATTGGTTAATTATTATTAACACCAAAATAATTATTGTTGATGTCTTGTCTAGGAATTAAATTGTGCGGAATTAATCTTGAAGTTTTAAGACAATCGTTTTTATTAACAATTTTTGTGATTTCCAATAAATGTATACGGCAGACACAGTCCGTTCTTAAGTGTGAACACAAATTTCCACTTCTTAAATGTGAACCTGTTTCCGGTTCTCAGATTCTTAAATCCCTCACTGTAGTACCCTGTATTCCTGCTCAAAGTAGTTTTGGGTTTTGTTTCCATTTAAAATTTTTGTTTAGGCTACGTCTTTATTGTCAGTAGCAAAAATTCTGACTACAGGTACAGTGCTTATTCGTAGAAGCTATTCTATTGCTATTCGTGCGATAAACGTTTGTTGTGTACATTTAAGAACACCCCTCTTCTATTAAAATAAGGTTTATTGAAGTACTAAAATCATCTATTACTGTTTAATCCTAATGGTTAGTTCCGTAGTTTACATTAACATCATTGTAAAATAAATCATCATCATCATCATCAATCTGCAAGTATTAAACCAAGGATGGTTTGTTTACATAAAAAAATAAAATATAAAATGGAAATGCATTTAAGAAAAGATGGGGAACGAAAAATTAAAAATTTTAGATAACGATTACCTTCATTAGTGACTTTGTTACAAGACAATTACTACAAGTACATACTCACTGAATCGCTCAAAGGAATTCAAGTGGAAAGTAAAGAAGTGGAGGTAAGATATGAATTAAAGTAATAAAATGAGTTCTCCAAGACATAAATTGGACAAAAATTTATTTACTCACTAAAACTTTCAGAATAAGCAGATAATATGTAACAATAATTATCAGTGTTACTATTGCATCGAAGTATCAAATAATTTTAACTATGTAAGTTTAAATGCATTCAGAGTAACTATTGTCAAGTAAATTTATTTGCTACCTAAATACTAACTTTCAAGGGACAGTATTTTAGCGTCTACATTGTGTAATCCTTGACAAGAATTAATCACTTGTACGCTGGAAGTTGGGAGTGTGGGATTACATCAGATTCTCTCTAATTGTACGATCAAAACGCGTTCCATCAGCTGTGACATACTTAAGCTACCAGTCCGGTACGCCTTAATCCACTCAGCCCCATTTCACTTGTGACTGTAAGATCTGGGCTGTAAATTGTTGTGAACTGGACACGTCACTGCCAAATACGTATGTTCTGTTCCCTAGCTTAGTGACTGTAGCCAGAAAGTAATTCCTCCCTCATCGTACAAATCCGCTTATTCTTATGCTGTCAAGTAACAATATGTGTTATAGAAAATAAGTATATCCGAACTTGTTCTCATAAAGTCAAACAAGGGAAATTAACTTTGCGAGTTATTCTTACTTTTCATCTTCACGACATATTTTAGATCCAAATTTTGTTTTAAATCCTTTTGAATATATATATATATATATTGCAATAGAACAATGCGATAAAGTCGTCACTTTATACATTTTACGACGTTAATAGACATGTAAAAAATTGATTTTGTTCATTTTTGTAAATTAGCTATAAGTTATGAAATAAGAGATGGGTAGTTATGTGCTATATATCAAAATGCCCATACATTTATTCTCTTTCATGTCCAGAGCAATTTTGTGCGCGAGTGCGCGTGTATATGTAGGGCTATACGTGTGTGTGTGTGTGTGTGTGTGTGTGTGTGTGTGTGTGTGTGTGTGTGTGTGTGTGTGTGTGTGTGTCTGTGACATTATTTATAATTTCGTGTTTAAATAAATAATGTGTTCAAATTAATTTAAATAACCCCGCCAAATCCGATAGGAAACCGATTTCGAATATGCCATGGGTAGAGTAACAACTTTGCCAAAAACCAGACTTCGCCGTGCCCAGATCTTCGAGCCCTGTAAGGCTCCCTGCATCCTCCTGCTCCTACATAAAGCTAAAACTTTCAATTTGGTCATCCTAAATACTCTACATGTGTTGTGTGATGTCAGGCAGGTTCCTGGTGGATTCTCCTGCAACTTCCATCAGGTGGAATGTAAAGAAGATGGACGTCGACAAATTTGCGGAAGAAGGGAGCTGATTTTCTTAAAGGGCAAGATCTAACTGCAACAGGACTTTGACAAAAATAACCTGGCCCTCTGTGTTAGGGTTATGACTCCACTCTGTTTGACACATTCATTCTTATGTTACGACACATTAATTGAACGAAGTAAGATTTGGAAATTGGGTAAAATTAATGGCATTGGTTACTAGTTGTTAATATACTATGTTGAATGCTTGACCAAGCATGAACTTAATATAGGCCTATATTTATAACCATAGTCGAAATATATCTGCTAATCCCTTAACGTGAACTGAGAAACACAACGCTTCAAATAGAAAGTGCGATCATGACTCGAAGCTAAACTCATGTCTGAGATCATAAGAATTGAGGGGAAAGACTAAGTGGGGCAGCATGTTTTTCCAGCAGTACTGCATTATTGCTTATGTATAGGAATTAAATTGTGCAATATTGATATCTAAAAGTGTCACACCAGTAAATTTATTAAAAATTCTGTGTGACTTACACTAAATAGTGATATTTAAATCTCGGATTATGAACTGTTATCAGTCAGATATAAAACAACTTTGACAAACGTAACCACCTATTACACTGCTTAATATGTCATCATTTCTTTATAAGATTCCTTCTAAATGGAGAAAGTAAAGTGGTCAAAGCCTAAATGAAGAAGTCCTAAAAATAGCAGACGGCATGAGATCAATCCTAAATAGAGTTTGTAACATCAAAGCAAACTTGGTCGGACACATGGTGGGAAAAATTGCTTGCTGGATGACGACAACGAGAGAAAGTTAGACTGAACTCCGGGGCTTGGAAGAAGAAGAATTCAGCTGTTGGAAGATTTAAACGAGAAATGTACAGTAAACACTGAGAACTGAAGGAGGAAGCCAATCATCAAGCAAGATGAAAAGAGAATTTTGCGGATCAAGTCAGTACACATTCAGTTAGTCTGAACACATAATAATAATAATAATAATGCCGTTGTTATTGTTGTGTTATCATAATTATTATTGTTATTATTAGTCTATTATTATTATTTTTACGGGTGGCTGATAAGGCTGCAACTATAATCGCGGGATTTAGTAGAATTATGGCGAACAACAGTGGGCCGAAACCTTCGAGTCGACGGTTACTTATGTCGGTTACGCATTCAATACTGCTTTATGGTGCGGAGATATGGGCTGATGCACTCAAGCTTGAGAAATACAGCCGACGCATGTCAGCAGTGCAGCGAAGTGGCGCGCTCAGAGTGGCTTGCTCCTACCGCACGGTTTCGGAAACCGCGGTTCTTGTCATCGCGGGAATAATCCCAATCGATCTGCTGGCACAGGAACGGAAACTGGTTTACAAGAGAAGGGCCAAGTAGATACTGTACAAGCTCACAAGGAGGCCAGGACTCGTACTGTGGCTCAGTGGCAGGAAAGATGGACCAGTGGTACGAAGGGAAGATGGACCGCAAGGCTCATAAAACAGTTAGCTGAGTGGACTGATAGCAAACATGGCGAGATTAATTATTTCATAACGCAGTTTATAACTGGCCATGGCCTGTTCCGGGGTTACCTATATAGGATGGGGAAAGGAGACAGACAGACTGCATTTTCTGTAAACAGGAATTAGACGACGTGAATCACACGTTTTTCACCTCTGATAGATGAACATAGGAGAGGCAAACCCTAGAAAATGTAGTGGGGCAGATGTCGCCTGAAAATATCATCGTAATAATGCTTTAGAGCGAACACCATTGAGAGAAGGTAGCAGCTTACATAGAGAAGGTACTAAGGCAAAAGAAGGAAGCCGAAGATGATCTTGCTAGGGCCTCTGATAGAATAGCAGAAAACAGGTAACGTGGACCCGCTGAAGGTTTAAAACAGATGAACGTCCACAGGACGAAGTACAAATGGCACCACCTTGAAGTATTGCGAAAGCTGAGTCCCAAGGTGGATCCATGCCGTGGACAACAGGGTTTGTGGTTTTGGTGGGTGCGAGTCCCACACACCGTAGGAGTGCGGACCCTCCTGCGGCGATCATTAGTTTTCCACAGTCTCCCTCGTAAAAAAAAAATTATTATTATTATTGTGTAACCCAACGGGAAGTAGAAGATGAGGAACAACTAGAAGGAGCCCGATAAGGGCGCAATAGGCTCCATCGTGAAGGAATACGCTAAGTGTTCCAAGGTGGATATTGTAACGTGACAGAAACAGGTGAGCCCATAGGAGTAAACTTAAGACAAACCCAATCGGAAAAAAGATGATAATAACAGCAAAAAATAATTAAAAACTTACAAAGTTAAAAGAATTAAAGAAACCAACAAAACTAAGAAGTACAATACGTTAGTTAATAAGAAAAATTTATGTAAATTACCTTATAGAAAAACAGTATTGTGAACTATATTAAATAAGGTAAAGTGATACCAGTGTAAAATCTAAAAGTGAAGTGTAGAGAAAAAAAAGTGGGTGCGAGTACCACACACCAGAAGAAGCACGGTAAATCATTTTTCACCCTATATAGAAAAAAATTATTACGTGGGATTGTCCGACAGCTCTCATCAGGTGGAATGTAAAGAAGATGGACGTCGACAAATTTGCGGAAGAACTTGCAACAGGAGCTGATTCCTTCAAGGAAAAGCTCAAGATGGAAAAGTTTCGGTCGAAGCACTCGTCAATTCCACGACGAGCACAAACCTCAGAGCGTATGAGTCTTCCATCCTGAGAGCAAGACCTTGTCATGGGAGGTATCCGGTGTACTGTGGGCGGGGGCTCAATAAATCGAGGATATGTGGATGAAGTGACTGAGACTGTGCAGAATCCACAGCGGGGCAAGGGATCGTGTTGATCTACTGTCAGATTTATTGAGCAGAAGTCTGCGAGGAAAGAACGAGCGACCAACCGTGTCAACTTGCGCTGTTAGAAGAACCTGTGTGAAGATATTAACAGACCTCCATGAGAAGACGGGGTACAAAATCGTCACCCAAAAGCTCGGAGCCTTAAAGGTTACCGGTATAATGGATATGGTGACCATGAAGAAAATCATAAGAACTCTTTTCCCTACCCATCCATAGCGAGGTGAAACCGATTTTGAGAAACGTCGAGGATGTTCCTATTTTTACAGCCGAATAGTTGAAGCTGGCAGTCAGGACGATAAAGGACAGGGAAATTCCTGGGCCCGACGGGATCGACGGCCTTTCGTCAGAAGCCTGAGCTGTTGCTGAAGATGTACAACACGCGTTTGACATCGGTGGTGTTCTGAGTTCGTTGGAAGGCAGCACGCCTGGTGCTGATCAGCAAGGAAAAAGGTGACCCAGAGCTCCCGTTGTCATACTGACCACTTTGTGTATTGGACATGGCTGGAAAGTTACTGAAAAACTCATCAAGTCAAGAATGGGAATGGCAATTATAACTGCAGGAGTTCTCCACGAGAAGCAGTTCGGATTCAGGTTGGGAAGATCGACAGTGGACGCGATCCAGGAAGTGCGTGAGGCTGTCAGAATAGCAGAAGACCAGAATAATTTCTCTCGAAATCTTGTGCTCCTGGTGACACTGGACGCGTTAAAAAGTGTGTCAACTCTGAGAAGTGAAGCGACATGCTGGAGGTCTTGGACCATGATTTTCACAATATATGAGAAGTATAACAAACCTGACCCCAGCCCCAGTGCTGAAGAACAATAGGCGTAGCCCAAGGCAATGTTTCAAACAATTACCAATTAAGGATAATTTTAAGCAATAAAGCGTAAATGCAAAATAGTTTTTACTTTAATGTGTGCTAAATTTTATGACTAAGAATATTTGAAATTAAAATTGTTATTAGTCCCTTATAGTTTCTCTGTCTAAGACTTTTGTAAAACTGAATAAAACTGCTGTACTTTTAAAACACGTTCCAAAATCGTCATACACATACACTTTATTAAAACAAATAAAAAACAACATTCAAAGTAAATGCAAATTAATTTATTTACAGTGTTTTTAATCGATTTTGTTATACAATTTAACCCAACACATTTCTGTAAGTTTTTGAATCACATCAGGAGAAAGTATGTATTAACAGATGTTAATATCAATATCCCAACTGCGCCTGAATTGTTGTATCAGTGATTGGACATAACACACTGAGCCTGAAGATCAACACATTGATCGCCTGAATAAGTCTTTCACAGAAAATTCGTTCGGCATCTGCCTAATTAGAGGCAATAAATTTCGTTTAAGGGTTGTCGGTGTCTTAGAGAGAGCTGTCTTCAATCGGAAGTTTGTTTAAAATTGCTGAAAACACCGTTTTTGTTGGGTTCACAATTCGCGGTTTTAAAATTTTAAATATTTAAAAATTTTTGAATGTTTTAAAGCTTTTCAAAAATTTTTATATTCCTATATACTGGTCTTCAAACACTTACATTTTGCACCCATAGACCACAACATTTTTCTGTATCAGTCAGCCATGTAATTTTAATATATTTGTTCTTTCCTGGACGCTCTACAACACAATATTAGAGCCAATTTAATTACTTGTCAGTCTTGGGCTTTTAGACCATTAAACTTGGTCTAATAGTTTACAAATACAAAGTTATGTCGGCTTTGGCAACCATAAAATCAATGTATTTCGACTAGTAATTTTATACAAACCACTATGTTGTATTTGGTATTGACGTGCGCTTTCGGCAGTCAAGCCATCTTCAGGTCATTTGCCAACCTTACTTCTACTTTATTTCTCTGCTCCATTATTCTTCTACTCCTCAGATTTGTCAATCTATTAATTTATTGTTATTTTGGAGTGTTAGTGGTCTCAAATATTTCTACTAGTAACTTTATACAAGCCAATACAACAGAGGTTGGTAAATGACCTGAAGATGGCTTGACTGCCGAAAGCGCTCGTCAATACCAAATACAACATAGTGGTTTGTATAAAATTACTGGTAGAAATATTTGAGACCACTAACACTCCAAAATAACAATAAATTAATACAATGTATTTCGGTTTCGGAAAACCTTAAAACACGTGTGCTTAATCCCAACATAAGAAACGCTGAGCAAGATAACAAAACAAAGCCGTATTTCAAAACTACATTCCTTAGTAAAAGTTTGTATAAATAAAACTGATGCTCCTGTGCAAGCGGTTGTTGTTCAATTCATGTCAGCCGCAACACTCAAGGTCAGGAAACAAACAAAACCAGAAAAGAGATAAATCGATAGAACAAATGTAGATGTAGTCGTTCTCAGTAACCCAAGGAAGATGGTGGCGATAAATAACTATCGATAATCACTTTCAGAGTCTAACAAAGTGTCTCGAGTGCAAAAAAAATTACATCGGTAGAGTACAGTATAGAGTCCAGTATATGTGACAGGCCGCTGGTCCAGATTATGTGTATATATGTGTAACAACAGGTCCAGATTATTTTGTTTATTCACATAGTATGTCAGTCAATACGATACGGATCGTATACATAGCGTATATCCAGTAGACAATACTAAATTGTTTTCAGATCGTTTTCAGATCAGATTGTTTTCAAATTTTTTCCGATCTAACGATGTGCTGAGAATCTTGAAAGAGCTAATCGGAATAATTTTTCTATAGTGGTGTGCAACAGTAACAATTCTGTTTGTGATTATAAACACTAACACAACTTTTTTAATTAAATTGTTTTTCCTATTACTTGAATACTTTACTAATTCACTTTAAATTATAATTAATAACACAAATGAAATCTATACGACGAATGTAAATAATATAAACGACAAACAAGTGTCTTATGTGGCTTTTATCAGTAGTGAAACACAACATATGAACGTTTTAAATATAAAGCGTTTATATCGTTTCATGTCAATTACGAGTATCATCTCGTTTATCGATGTTGATATTCCTTTATAATAAGATACTGTTAGAGGACATGCCACGAGTATTAAGATCCTGTTGAAATACCTTTTGTGCATTAGAAGCAATTCAACTTCAAAGCGATATAACTAAATGCAGTACGTTAAATTCAAATTGATTAACAAACGTATTTTATACAGCGGATTAATACGAACAGGTAACAGGTGCAGGCTTAAATCCATACAAATCGCCTGGTTAAATTAATTATTGTTTATTACGTATCTGAGCCCCTCGTTAGTTTCAACAAACTGCGTGTGCAGTGCTCACACCAGATTAATGCCTCCCACTGCTCTGAACTACACAGAAAACGGTAAATATTTTTACAGTTTGTATATTCTGACATTACGCAGTTATAACATTGTACATAAAATATTTCGTAGAAAAGCTAATTTAATTAGCGGTAAGTTACCGTCTTGAAAATTTACGGAAGTTGAAATATATTTTAAGACAATCTAGAAAGTAGAATTATGAAACATACGTACGTGTCCTAATGCTTTTTACTAATTATTAATAAAATTAATGAATCACCATTAGGCTAAAGTAAATTGATAGTGGAATAAAACCCAATTTGAAACACCTTTTACTTACTGTCTAAAAGCTGTTACATTGAACGTGTCAGAATTCTAAAAGTGATAACATTACACTTCCTGAACTACGATTAATGAACCCCTTTATGTGATTAAAAAAATGAACTAAACCGTGTAACAGACACTCTGAATTGTTGCAACGAAACAGATGTTTACACAGCGTCGAATAAGTTAATATATCAGTGAATCACGGCACGGTTAGATAGTTTACCTATTTTTGCTCTAAGGGTTTCACGGCCGCTGTCAATGTTGTTTAAATAAGCATTAGCCGGGCTGTTAGACCGTGGTCTCATGTTGGTAAATCAAAACGTTTCGGCCTCACCATCGAAGGCCATCTTCAGTGTTAAAAACGTTTGCCAGTTGTTCGCCAAATACCACAGTACTGAGGCACAAAACTATGTAGGACGAAACGATATGTAAAATCATAGTTTTGTGCCTCAGTACTGTGGTATTTGGCGAACAACTGGCAAACGTTTTTAACACTGAAGACGGCCTCCGATGTTGAGGGTGAAACGTCCGGATATACTTACAAACATGAGGCCACGCCCTAACAGTCTAATGCTCATTTTAACAAGATAGTTTACCTGTTCCTGTTTTGCAGCTGTAATTTCTGGTCTCATCAGAGAACTGTCATACCCCTTTCGGCTTTTTACATCGCCCAACATGTTCGACGGTGTAAATTCTCGGATCATACAGTACATATAGTATTGTACAAAATTAAATTATAGTTATCCTATGGGTAGGTAAAATTCTATATTTTTAAATACACCGATTAATTAGGTTGCTTAAAAACGGCGTTGTTCTTTCCTTGTAAACTTATATATAGTAGTAAGCTAACAATTTTAAAATTTAAGACCCAAGCACACTGTCATGACAGTACCGTAATAAATAGGTCTTTGTTTTGTACAGTCGTAATGCAACAACAAAGTGCAAAGTAATGCTGGCAACAAGTCCTGCCTAAAATGCGGCGCATTAAGCACATACCAACCAATAACTAAATGAAAAAAACGGCATTTCTATTATGCCTCAACATTAAATACACTACAAAATGTGTCATCCATAAAAAACTGTTCAACCTTTCTCATATATCTTGACGAGTAATTTCAACAATCAATGCTTCAAGAACTTCACTCCTTACAAAAGTGGACCTACCAACCACCAAGATAAGGACGCAAGATATGACTCATTTGAGTATTACAAAGACAACACGAAAACATGGAGTATTATTACCAGTAGCGTGGCGTCCATGTAACCGCTGTTGCCGGCGGCAACAGAACTGGGAATAAGAGAAAATAATATTAATTATATCACAAAATAAATACTTAAGTTGTTCAAGAATTTGAAATCCGACAATGTAGGAACTTGAAGAAAAGCGTAGCTTTGCTTTCTAACTGCTGGGCACTTGCACCGTCTTGTGTTGCCGGCTCAGACATAGGCAATGTTTTACTGCGTACGGTCACTGACCTCGTACTAGTTGTCACTGTACAAACTGAGGACGGGGGACACACTGTCCGTCCTATATAAACCCGGCAAAACGCTCAGTTAGCAGCTATTTTCGTTTTCGGAACTGACGTGCAGGAGATACTACATACCTATTTGTGTTTTGTTCGTTTAGTCACGTGTTTCTCTGTTTGTCTTTATTATTTTTAGTTCGATTATTTGTGTTCTGATTTATTCTGTGTAAATATAATGAGAGTCAGATCCCGTTAAACGGGACCCTCTCCTTCTCCCAGCTTATGAGAGAAAATGCTCTAAAAAGAACATTTGGTACAAGAAAAATTTCAAATTAATTTTTAGGGTAAGTTTTACGCCTATCACATCCCGCAACAGGTGTTATGTACAAACACCACGCCACTGATTACTACCGACAACAAATTTCCACAGCAACCTGATGTTGATAAGGATATTAATAATGAGAGGATCTCAGGACCAAAAACCAAACGCCTATCTAAACCCTTGAATCTTTGCCCACATTTCATCATTGTGTAATAGAGTATAAAAAAATTACAGACCCGGACAGAGAAAGCTTTACACAATAAAAGTTTTAACAAGCAACATTGTACAAATCGTTAAAAACCTAGTCCTAACACCGACAATTTAATACGTACATGCCACATAAAATAAAAACTATGACACTCGTTATATAAAGCAGGTTCTCCCTTATACTATTATGAGTTACATTTGATACAAGCACGTAATATCAAATAGAACTCTGCGAAATAATACGACACTCCACAAACAACAAGCAAAAATAGTCGTAACGTTTTAGAACACACACACTATGTCTACTTAAATAACAATATATAAAGGAGTTTAAAGAAGATACCTATTAAAACTCTTCAGAATTACTTGAGCTCCATAATTTTCAAAAACAACTTATTTGGAAGACAATACAATTTTTAAGCGGTACGAATACTCACTTACCACCCTTGCAAAGCCAATGCGGAAACTAGGAGTTAAGAAAGCCGCGTAATTTGCACCGCATTTCATACTAAATTTTAAAGGCATGAAATAAAGAAATTTTATACCATGAAAGGCAGGAACTTTTCAAAAGCAACTATCGGAATCAACTATAAACGCTTTCCATTTGTTCCCCTACACCATGTTGAGACAAAAATATTGGCATTTACAACTTAAACTAAAAACGTGGCAAGTTCTCAAATGAGGTACATAGTAGGGGGGGCATATGTAAAAAAATCATGCTCCGTGGCAAAATTAATGATGCAAAGATGGGGGAGTATTTTTTCCATCAGAAACTATAACTATCTCTAGATGAATAATTTCCATGGTGTCACTCTGTAGTGGGCGTCATATAAAATTAATGACGTCATCAAGATGGCCGCCGCTGAAATTCTGAAAATCTGATATTTCCGTTATTTATGGACCGATTTTAATTTTTTATGACTTAAATTAAACAAAATAAGAAATCCTATTAAAACGGTTATTACGGGAATTTTTCCTAAATTGAATATTTTTAGAGATATTCCCACAAATGCACCTCGGATTCTTAAAAAATACACTTTTGTTGAAATACCATGAATTATTTAGCCAATATCAACACTTTCTGAAGAACAATTTATTTATTCATTTAAAAAAATAAGTCATTTGAAATGTCTAAATGCCATCAGTGCTGTTTTCATCATCGGTGCTGTCATTGTCACACTGAATATCAAGCGAAACAATACAGTTGTCACATTCTTCTTCTTTGCCACCACACTCGCACATTTCTGTGCAAGGTAAGCTATTTGAATGGCATTTACACGGTGGGTTACACCTATTTTTTAAACAGGAGCATCTGATGAACTTGAGAATTGCGGGTGGAGCACACGGCATTTCGCTAAGAACAGGAGTAATTTTTCCATTCTCCTCTGTCCATCCAGACCAAAAGGGGATGGAATTATTGGCTGAGGAATGCAGTCCAGGTTCCATAAAAGAACTTGATAGTTTACACGTTTCATTGCTGGTAGAAAGGCACTTCTCGTTGGTGGTAATTTTCCCCAACTTGTCTGCTTTTTAGAAAACATGCACCAACGCAATTCTTTAAGTTTATTTTGAGATGTTTGTGGCTGATATACTTGACAGATAAATGCCTCTAATGCTGTCTGTACATCTTCAGAAATGGTTTCATTGGTTCCTAACAAACTAAGGTTCACCAAGATCTCCTCCGTCGCTGCATTGAATGCTTTCCAATAAGAAAGTTTACCTTTTCCAGCCAAAGTGCCTGTACAATCAGATCCAGATAAATCATGAAATGCAGGAAGAGCAGAAGCCTTCAGTGGTCCTAGCGAAAAATATATATCTCCAATTGATATGCGTTCATTGGAAGATGGCACAAAAAATATTTAGCGGGCAGTTTAGGATATCTTCTTATCCCAAGTACCAAAATATCAGTATCTTGTGCAAACATGTAAAGTTCTGTTGCTCCTCTTTCTGCGCAATCGACAGCATGAAGAATTATCTTAGTATCTGCCTCTTCCTGTGTGCTTTGGAGATGACTAAATGACCCATGTGAGGAGGCAACTTCTGAACGCCATGCGACTACAAAGTTTTTGTTACTTAATTGTGCGTGTGTAAGAACTTTTTCAGCCAGGTATGCTGTTAATTCGTCCTTCGTATTGATACTTGAAAGTAGCTTTTGCATTGAAATATTATCAATATTCGTATTATCTGTGATTTTATAGCGTGTAACAGTTCCTTGTACTCTTTTTTGCCTTGTTATATTCTTTATGGACTGGTCTTTATAAGTGTCGAATACGAGGTGCAATTCATCGTATTTCCAGTATTTTTTTTCTATTTTCATTGTAAATGCTTCAGCTAGGTCTTGGCATGTTTTAATGTCATTGCACTTTTGTAATGCGTGAAGCTCTGCCATTCCATCAACAATTGCTGCAGAAAATCTTATTTCTTGATAATCAGGACAAGCTGTATGTAATGTGGTTTGGTTTTGTACTACACCATTATTCGTCGATGGAAGTGATTTTAAAATGTCAAGTAGCTTACTTTTTTGAGAACATAGACGCAATGTACCATCATAATTAAAAAGTGATCTTGGCACCGCTGAAAAATCATAGTTACCAATAGTCTCACGTAAATCAATATCACGATGGGATCGGCTTATTATAAGCAAACGAGCAAATAGTGACCGGTCTGTGTGTAAATCTCTAACAGAGTCTGCTTCTTTTACTCGTATTTTTCTTTTGGCACTCAAACACAAATTAAGTTTATTTTTCTTAATTGGATCCCAAAAATTGATAATATTAGTTTCAGATACAAGTCTTTGTGTTTTGAATTCTTCATACAGTCTATTGCCAAGACTGTGCACCTGACTAACATGTGTAGTGATTAATTCTGAAAAAAAAGCCTTCGTTGAAATATTAATAAATTTAATACCTTCATATAAAAAAGGGTTTCCCGCTCGTATGAGTTCGTCACGTAATTTTTTTATTGCTGTCTCCTCTATGATTATTACTTTTTTGTTGTCATCACTATGCTTGCAATCGGCTCATTTTTCTGCAATACCAGCCATTTTTGTTGTCTCATCAGATATACGTTGCAGTTCTGGAGCCGTTAAAAAATAACGTGCGAGTGCTTTTGGGTTTTGCGTTATGCCTACTAAACCACCGGTAACATTTAAAGACCTGTTTTCTTGTTCAAGAGATTCATCAAGAGCCTACTAAACCACCGGTAACATTTAAAGACCTGTTTTCTTGTTCAAGAGCTTCATCAGCACCAAGAGCTAAAAATAAAGTCCTGGTTTTTCTAACCACCCAATTTCCTCTTTTAAATTCATTCCATATAGCAGGATTTTCTTTTTTCATTGCTTGCATTTCTGCTACATACAGTGCCATCATAGCCGAGTAATTATGCAAATCTAAAGCAAAAAAGTATCCAGTGATTGCTTCCATAGACAATAACTGTTCAACCCAATCACCCATTCGAACTGATCTCATAAATCTTAACAAACATTCAACCATGGTCATGTATTCTCTAAAGAATTTAAATGTAGGGTTCATTTCATTCGTTTTGTCAAATCCGCTTATGTTTTCGGTTAACTTGTTTTCTTCAATGATTTCTAACAGTCTCTCAATATCAGCAGTTTCAATACTTTTGCTTTGTAACTCTTTTACTTTTTTAGAACATCTTCGGATGGATATTTTTTTGTTAAAACATCCATGTAACAGTCGTATAGCGCGACAAGAGTGCGTTTGTGAGCTTCAATTGAACGTCGAATGTGTTTCCCCATGATAATCTGCTGCACAGTATTGTCACTGTACCAGACCTCCCACATTTCAGGAATACCGGATCCGTCAATAAATTTTCCAATAGCACGCAATAATGCCACACAAATGTGCAATTCACCTGGCCGTAAAATGAATCGTCCTTGAAGACACTTTTGTGACATTATTAGTTGCTGCACAGGACGGTACAGCCCTAAGTCTAATGTAACGACACATTTCGACTCATTTCCACATATGTTTTTAGTTAAGTTTTCTAAGTGTGACAAGAAAGTCAATTGGGTCGAACGATCTGTTGGCGAAGCTGGTATCAGTGGTAGAACACAAATTCGAGTTACTTGAGTTTGTGGTTTTTGCATTTTGGCGTTAAATACAGTCCACGTTGGAATATTTGGGCGACAAGCTTTATCTTCACCCATCAAAATTCCAGGTTCATTTTCTGAGCGTTTACTAAGTTCATCAGAATCTTCACTTCTTGGAGACGTTAATTTTTCAGAATTGAGCTTTATGGAGTTCAATATGGTCTCATTTTTGCAAAGACACCATGCTATTTCTACTGGGTTTGTAGTTACATTCTGTTGTTGTCCGATGGAATCATATGCCTTAAAAACAGTGCCCTTAGGTTTTAGGATTTTTGCCCCACTATAAGGGATAAAGTCAGTCATATAATTTGGGAGTTCCTGCAGTGAACGATTACATTCTGATGTGTCTGCATCACTTAGAGTCATATTTATAGATTTATCTTCATTGCTACATTCTTGACAGCAAATCATCACAGTTGCGTGAAGAGTTCCACGTCCGTCAGGTGTATCTTCCAGGAAGTCCAAATTGTGAGCAGCACAAAATATAAACCGCCCTTTCACGAGACTGGGTGGAATGTACAGTATAATCCTCGGTTTTCCTCCATGCACCGTAGTACTTTATTAGCTATGGCTGTCTCAAGCCGGAGAACTTTATTATAATCAATCGAGGACCCCAAACCATGCATAAGCTGCACCAAAAATTTACTTCTGGTTTTCGAATGTATTGTTAGTCCCACAGCAGTTTGAAGAAGAAGATCACGTGAGTGTTTGTGTTTTGTGATTAAGCTGCCTCCATATGAAACCTGACGTTCAGTTAAACACTCATACATGAGGCTTTGAGACATTGCGACAGCCTTCTGATTGATATGTTCACTTTCAGTCTGCAAGCTTTGTAATTTTGTTCTCCCCCCGATACACCATTTAAAGAATGTCAGAACTTCATTTGGTATTGTTTTATTAATCTCCATCTCTCCGACAGAACCAGTAAATTTCCACTTTTCCTTAGTTAGTATTGTTTTTCGTATTAATTTAGCTGCATCCTACAGAACTTTCATATCCGAATTTATGCCAGAACTGCCCTCCGCTTGTGACAACAAAAGATTACTTACAAATTGAAGAGAAATTCGCTGTGATTGATTTTTTGAGATTCCATTGTTAAATACTACATCCATATGAAACAGTTCATCCTCAATTAGAGCCTTAAGGGATTTCTAGATATCATGTCTTCTTCCTTTACGCCATTTGAAAGACAAATCTCTCTGTATTGTCGTTCAGCCTCTGCCATTGTAACGATTTTACCTTCAAGGAGAGCATCCCGCAAACAATCTATGAATTCTACTTCACTAGCACATTCAAATACACTACTTCTGTTTTCTTTTTTGTGGGTACTCCGTAAGACATTGATAACATATTTTGTGTAACATTCTTTATGGTATGCCAAATCATATGCGTGCGCATCTTTAGGATTACTACATCTGCTTAGTTTTAGCTTCCACTGATTATTTTCACTTTGTTCAACTGCCTCGTAGATTTTCCTGCCTGCTTCTTTTGTGCCAACTGTACGTAACTGATACCTTTTAGTATCAGGCTTATCACAAAAGAAGCAGGACTCTTTCTGCAATTGTGTCCCAGAATTTTGAGATCTGGTGGAAGGAAGTTCATTATTACTCTCAGTGCTGGTGGAAGGGTTGTCATTTTCAGCGCATTTTTTCTTATATCTTGTCTGCAGCCTTTCAATGTTAACTTTGTGAGTGCACTTTTTGTAACAAGACAAGTGCCACTGTATATTTGACTGATTGATTTCCGTAGATGAAATATTTCCAATATAATTTTGAAGATGTTTATAGTCGGGGTCTTCGCACTTATTTATAATTATTAAAGCGTCAATAATTCTTTGCTTAGCATTTGAATTTTTAACTCTTTCGGTTGCTGCTGGCATAACAAACACAATTCGAAGTCTATGCCACACGTACGTCTTCGTTTAGATGCTTGCGCTTGGTCCGATTTCACTTCACCATATTTAAGCTATCTTACTCTACCTGAAACAATTCATAAAAAAAATATTATTTTATTTGGTTTTAGTTTATCCAGAACATGAACACAAACAGAAAAAAGTCGGGTTATTGCTACCCTTTCACAAAAAAATTAAAATAACTCAAATTCTGTTCACTTAACGATTACTGTTGTGTAACTGATCTTCTAGATTTGCTTATTCTCTTTAATTTGAGCCATAAAATACGAAAATCGGCCATTAAATAACCGATATATTGTAGATTTATGAAATCTTATTGGCGGCCATCTTGATGACGTCATTATTTTTATATGACGCCCATAAAAGGGTGACACCATGGAAATTATCAATCTAAAGGTGGTGTCTGGTGTAAAAATCATCCTCCCACCTTTGCATCATTAACTCTGCCACGGGATGACAAATGCTCCCCGACTAATAGTCAGCAACGACCTGGGCCACACGGAACAAGGACTCACCTTGAGGCGGCGGCCCAAAACTCACCCACATTGAACACATAAACATACGTATTAATGAAGTGAATATGTGAAATGTAGTATACGGTGGTATACTAATACAGGACATGCCAGAGGATTGTTTTCTTGACGCCTGTGCGGATTGAGTCGCGACAGTTATAGTAACACGTGACCAAGAAATGGCCCAAATTTTTCTGAACATAGTAATGAGAACTATATCTTAATGGACAGAGAATCACGGGCTAGAGTTCACTGGAGAGAATGCTCACAATGTCGTTATTATAAAAATACAGAGCCTTTTAATCGACAGATCGCTGTGACAAATAATAAAAATTAAATAAAACTGGCTGTCAGATACCTAGGAATGACAACAAGAACACACATTCTGGAAACATATCAAAAGGTACCACACAAAGCAGTGAATATCACCAACACATTAAGAAGATTGATGGCAAATATTAAAGGATCATAGGTTAGTAAACGACGTGCTGATGGCTGTCACGTAATCAATCAATCATGCTGTATGCTGCAGATATCTGGGCTGATTCATTCAAAACAACAGAAATACGTGAACCGCATGATTTAAGTACAAAAAAGAGGCGCATTGCATGTTGCACCCATTTATGGCACCTTTCACAGGCTGCAATTATTATTGGTAATTGCAGGCACGATCCCCATTGACCTGCTGGCAGAAGGAAGGAAATATAGGAGACTGAAAAAATAGAACAGAGAAGGCTAAGTAAAAAAAAAAAAACAGAATTATAACAATGCAGAAATTGGACAAATACTGATCACAGGGGACCAAAGGCTGATGTGCAATGAAAATCATCAAGATTTTAGACACCTGGATACATAGAAAACATTGAGAGACTGAATTCTACCAACAGCAGTTTCTTACAACATACGGACAATTTCAGTCTTATGTTAACAATGCGGGTAGGGCTGCTAGACCAAATTGTCTAAACTGTGGACTTGAGAAAGAAGATGAACACCATACATTTTTGTATACAACAAATGGACAGATAATAGACATCACTTGAAACGCGTAGTGGGACCCGTTACCCCAGACAACGTTGTTGGAAAGGTGCAAAGTAAGCTTGAAAACTGGACTGAAGTGGCACTGTAGTCAACACTGAGAAGGTAATACGAAATACGAAGCAAATTGAGGTCGTTGCAACGCTTCAATAATAACGTTATTCAAGAATCGCGAAACTTACACAGGCAAGAAAATAGCAACCACGCCGTGAAGCATTGTGGAACGGTAGTACCAAGGTGATACTTGTTTACAGGACAAAGAAGATAGGGTTTTATTGGCGGCAACCCTACCACCAGGAAGCATTTCTTCTCTTTTTGGAAAAAGTAGCAGCAGTAGTAGTAGTAGTAGTAGTAGTAGTAGTAGTAGTAGTAGTAGTAGTAGTAGTAGTAGTAGTAGTAGTAGTAGTAGTAGTAGTAGTAGCAGTTATGTTGTTGTTGTTGTTGTTGTTGTTGTTGTTGTTGTTGTTGTTGTTGTTGTAATTTTCAAATATGGAATCCTTTTTAATTTTTATCAACTTAATTCTATATATTACCATAAAATTTTGCAGTCCATAATCATAAAAACTATACCTTCATAATCATGTTTGCTACTTTTCCGTATCCTATTAAATAATGTGAAATATTCGTGCTAAATATTATGTCGTTCTTTCCTGGTTTATTCGTCAAACGTGCGTAAAAAGCTAAATTTTTTATTAACCCTTTAATAGCAGTTACGTAGTTTTTTAATTCTTAGCTATTAAAACTGAAACAATTAAACGTTGGCAATACAAATAAAACAGGTGCGCATAATTTCATTAACTTCTCAATTAAAAGTGGATGCAATGTTTACGGATTTGTAAGAGAATTATAACGGTAGAGCTATTTTAGGAATAACTCGTTGTTTTTCATTTAATAGCTGTTCTCTGGCACGTTAGAGATCAACCAACACGTAACAAATGCAAACACATTCATCCTACTTACATGCTGCGCGGCTGTCTGACAGGTCCTGACGTTTCAATAAACTCTTTTCACAGTCACACTATTTATTGTTCGTCCTGGCAGACATTTTCTCTTTGTTAAAAAAAAAACTAAAGCCATTTCTCTTATACTAAGGAAAAAATATATTCTTCAATACCTAGCACTTTTATAAAAATATTTTACCTCTTCGCCAAACAGTTTATTAAAAGTTAAAGTATATTTTCTTTTAACAAAGTAAATGAAACTGTAACTAAGGTGTAATTAACTGAATATATCTAGTAAGACCAATTGAAGCCCACATCTTACTAATATTACGATTACAGTGTGATAGAGTAAATGTCCTTTTTAATTACACTAAAACGAAACCGCAGCTTCGACTAGCATGTCTGTGACTCTATATCAAAATCAATTTAAATATTTAATCTTCCTTCTGTTTCCTTTCCAGTGTCACAACACATTCAGTTAGAAAGAGTAACTTAGAATATAATTTTTCACAGCTTGCGAAAATAATTGTACAATTGCAATTTAAGTTATGTGAGTACGTATATTTTGAAATCATAAACTCTGACTTTGCAACCAACAAACAATTTTCATAGAACTTGCACATCTAAAATAATGCTAAACAATCGATATAAGATGTAAACATAGGTCTAACATTATTTTGCGGTAAATGCCAGTATTTTTATAGAGGAGGGGTTGATGTCACCCACGATGATGACAGAATTTTAATGGTGAGGTCATGTCATAACGTCAGTAAAAGTATTTCACTAACCTGTTGTCTGATGCGCCATAAACACCATTATTGTATTAATCTTTCTCCACCAAAATATACTCCGCCATACATATGTTTCGACTGGAAAGTATGTGAGATGTCGATGAGCACATTTCATGAGAAATAAGATAATACTAATATCTGGGTTTAGCGAATATAAACTTAACAAGCCTTTATAAGCTGAAGCGAGAGTTTATCTCATGCGATGGAAAAATAATACGTGTTTTAGCATAGCTTAGAAGAGTAATTCAAATGATTTGAGACTCGAAATTCAAAGTCATAACACCAGATGGATTTATAGAAGAAGTTGGTATAAAGAACGGTGTGAGGCATAGGTTACTTCTGTGTAATGTTGCATGATAATGAAATGTTGATTTAAAAAAATAATAATAGCCTAGTGCAACCATTTGTTCAAGTTGTCGAATACGTAGTTCATATTGTTCTAAAGCGTGGAGCACGGGAACCGTGAAAGAAACAATAAGGAGTATACGTAGGGAGGCTTACTAGGGATTTCTGAGATCAAACACAATAAAACTAAATACATGATAGTAGAGAGGTAAAAAAGAGTTAGAGAGGGCAGAATGGTAAAAGTTTGTGATTACTAATTTCAAAATGTGTTAAATTTTTAAATACGTGAAGGTAATGGATAACGACCAAAATCTGGAAAGCTTTGACACTAAAATGCAAACTGGATGGAACTATTATTACACATATAGGCTTACAAAAAAAGAGACAATCCTACAAAAATTAGGTTTTATAAAACAGTTATTAAATTAAATGGCGGTACACGCAATGGAAAAAATTTGTGTCATACGTGCAGAAAAAGGAAATACGAGAATCTTTTGAACAGAACATTAAAAGCAATATACAGGATTTGGGCTGAGGAAGAACGAGACAGAAGTAACAGAAAACTTACGAATAAGGAGACTTGAGACAAATAAGCAACGAAGACTTTGTAATCTACGCTAAAGCATAAACGCTTAGATGGTTCGCACACCTACACAGATAACATGATAAAAATTTAATTTGAAGAAGTTTGTAAAGTGGAAGCTCGGAGAAAAGAAATCCAAAGGAAGATCAAAGATGAAATGCAAAGATTCACCATTTGCAAACTTTGTCTAGAGTTTTAAAAGGAGAAATGAGAGATTATTAGAAAGGAAGGAATAGAGAAATACGATTAAAGAGAGAAAACTATCTGTCATTGGAACGGAAGAGTGGGTGAAGTGACTGGCCACTCCCACTTACCTTCCTGAGTCGAAAGCGACTATAACTATGCAAGAGAAAGCCGTTGTGATAACAATGATGATGATGGTGAAGACAACAATGACGACGACGACGACGATGATGCTAATGATGATGATGATGCCGACGATTACGTCGACAACGACAACGGTAGATCAAGTTTACGGTAGATCTGATTTCTAATTCACGTAATGTACAGCTCCTTAAGAAAGGTTTATTTTGACTGGTCTATGATAACATATAATCTGGATCATACACATCACATGATTCTCTCGTAAGACTATTGTCAAATTTCAAACTCAATCTGGTTTCTGATTTTACGATAAAATGTTATTGGTTATAAAATGTTATTTTATTACTAAAATCTCAAGTTGGTCATACTTTTAGAGTTTTGTAAAATATTAAATTGTTCTATTAATTGTGCCTAATCAGGATGTCAGAATGTTATGATTCTGAGACTTTGGTAGCCAAAGAAACAGACCGGGTCGTTTAAAGGTCAAAGGGGTAGAAAAAAAGCTGAACGTACCCAGGAGGTAGAACTTCCAAAAATGAATAGGGATAAAGAATTTAAAATCTTTGCACTAAGCAACAGTGGGAGGAAAATTAATACTCTAGACACTAACGCCTACAGAGGCTTGGTTTAGACGCTGAATTCTGAGAAATTCCAATAGTATACAAACGAGGATAAAGTGTTAAGATCAATTAAAATAGTAATAAAGGAACTGAATGAAACGGTTTCTAAAAACGACATACAGACATACAACAAAAATTTCATAAATTCTGGAATCAGTCAATAACACAGTGAGGAAAACAGTTAATAAAAAATACCTACAATAATTAAGAAGAAAATAGTTCCGCAATTTATGCTTATTTTGACAAGAAGCAGAAAATTTCATACATTAAATAACATCTTTGCATCAACACCACCACCACCAACATCGTTATCATCAACAACTTCAGAAGAAAGCTTCCAGGACAATATTATATCTCTTCCTTGGGAGGTTGATGAAACATTGACTACAAAAATAAGGAAAAGCTAGTTTTTTAAAAATATCTTTAGGAAAGTGTTATTTTGAATACTTACGAAATGGAGAAACAGAAAATCTCACTCATTGAAATCAAAAATGAAATTAAAAATAACTTAAAGGTTAAGAAGTCTCAGGAATTATGTGATCACATATTAGGTACTTGAAGAATTGTTAGTAGCTCTACTAAGGCTTCTTCGTTTCAGCTAAGATTGTTCTCATGCTTCAATGTTTCTACGCAGTGAAAAATCGGGAGGTAATATTGGTTCCCAAGCATGGCATAATTCTTAACGATAAATCATATAGTCCCTTTTTCTGTTTACTGATAACATCCAAGTGGATTGACGGAATGGATGAAAGCATTTGTTCAAAAAAATTATCCTAATTCATCAATTTAGGTCTAGAGATAGACTGTTACACTCGGTTAACGTATTGATATTGAGACCAAATATACTGAATCACGAATAACACTGATAAATCGGAGAAGAAGGCAAGCACGGTTTTGACCGTAACTCAGGGACAAGGTCTAGTATGAGACATTTCTGGTATCTATCGATAGTAGTGAAAGTCGGCGCTGTTAAAAATTAGCTTAACGGTTCCGTAAAACCAAAAGAATAAAGCGCATAAGAATTGGATTCCATTACTAAATGGTACTCCAGCTTACAATGTCTAAGTTATATAGACACGTTAAGTTTAGCTGTAATAGTGTATTTTTTTTTAAATAAATATCAAATGCGCAACTGTTAAGATAAAATTTATACAAGAGTCAATTAATCACGAGTTGAGGCAAAGAGTGTATGGTGTGGGCGCATGCGCATGAGTGAGTATTCTGCAAGTAAACAATTTTTTCTGTTGAATATAAATTATTTTTTCACGATTCAATTCCTTGAATTTTTGCGCATGACTGACTTTTTGTTACATCACGTTGTAGTGTCATTAGATGATTTAATGTGGTTGTAAAACATTGAATACTTCCCTTTTTCGTGTGAAAAACTAATTATTTTACAATGTGTATTGCGCAAGTAACCAGCGTAGTGATTTACTAATCGTTAATCACTTTTTTTATTAACATAACCATAAAATTCCATAAATTCAATTTTCAGTGGATGACGTGATCTGTCTTAAATTAACCTACAGACTGATTCTGAAATTCTATTAATCTCTTATTTTAAAATAAACTTTGTATTAAAAATGTTTAATTAAGTGAACATGTGAATATAATTTAAATACAAATTTAAATAAACATTTCTACAAATTATTACATCATACAGTAATTTCATTAATAATAAATTGATTGCTCCTAAATAACTAGCAACCTATCTCCCTATAAATGAATTAATTCAAGTTTCTCCATGCACAAATCAAAAGGTATGGCCGAGAAATGTATTTCAGTGGTAAGCCGCAGAATAAGAAAAAGAGGAAGCTCGCCGCGGCCTTGGAAAGTAGAATCAGAACGCTGGAAAAAGGGGATGAGGGAAGGGGAACTATAGCATGTCTTCAATTATTATTGTTATGTAATTGAGGTATTGCTATTTAATTATAATAAAATTATAACAACTTGTAATTCTTACATAAATATTAAACTGATATTTTTTAGATTTGGGTTATTTAATTTTTATTTTTTTTTGTTTTTTGTTCTATAGCATGAATTAATAAACTCTTAAATCTCAGGGCTGCAGTACATAAAATAAAAAATATATAGACTTTTAGAACCGTTATTTATTACTCAATATATATGTTTTCTTTATACAACTTATAAAAAGAAGACAAAATTCTTTAGCTATAATTAATTACAGCTTCAAAATTTCTCTACTAGAGCCCAGCAATGGCTGTTCTTTAGCCAACAATAAATGTCGCTCTTCAGTCTCTCGCCTGTGGCGCTAGTTAGTGTATCTACTGAGCTACCATATATACGAGGTTTCACTTGCTTTTAGTTAATTTTTACAAATAAATAATATTTTACAAGTTACAAGTCTGTATTAGTGTGTTTCTTATTCGTTAAAATAGTTTATCTCTATAGTACACACGATATGGATTAATTAGTGTGTTTATTTGCGTTTATTTTGCGTGCTTAATGTCGTTTGTTTTAATTGTGATCGTTAATAGGTTATGCTTCTTCTCTTTTATTTGGATTATTAATACACTATATTACCTGATAGGTGAGTAACACAGTTTCATTCACTGTTAGTTTAATTTCTTCCTTATTTCTTTTTCCACGTTATTATATTCCGTTTCGTGAGTTAATTATTTAATGTTAAATGTACTCTCGCACTCTCTATTTACGGTTAAGTTGTCGATTACACATTTATTATTTCACTTCTTGAAGATACGTCTGAACTGAAGATGGTCAAATTAAAAGTGATTCTTTCTACACAAGCGCGTCTAATTCAGCGTCCCGGAAACAAAAAGCTTTACGTTATTCCTTACCAACAATCACTTTTATAATTTTGCACATTTAGCTATTATTATGGTCCTTGATTTATTAAATATGCTTAATCTCGCTGGAGTTTATATATTTATAGTCCTTTTAATTTTAATTTTCACATACATTCAATTTGGCTGACAATATTATTCTGTAAATTATAAATTTTCAATTTTACTAGGATTTATGCCTTAGTATGTAGCCTACTAGTGTATCTTACAGCAGTAAAATATATAACAATTTTAATGCTGTAACAATTTTTAATGTGTTTATGTGTTTTGATGGCTGTGCAACTAAGACCTTTAGCCCAACAACGTCATTCCAGAAGCGATGCTCTACAGGATATTTTCTTTACACCTACATTTCACTCAGCGAAAGTGAAAACTCGTACACACTCAGACCCAACGACAGTTTAAAATCCTACCCTGTAATCTTGCTGCTTTTAGGAAGGACAGAGCTCTGTCTGTCGCTAACTGATTGCTCCTAAGGTCTTCCATCATGTTACTTTTACTCTGTGGCTCTGCCTCAGTTTTGCAAGAACTCATAATATGATTATGAGTTCTACTGTGAGTGCTCCGCCACAAGTGCAGACGGGTCGTCCTTGTACTTCTAGAAGGTGCGAAGACCTCACGTTCATGTGCCCAATTCGGAGACTGGTGATGCCAACTTGTTCACGACGGCTGCGACCACCTGCTACTTCCCATCTCCGGTCGTCCCATCCCACGTCTGCTTCCACACATTAATAGTGGTTATTGTGTCGTCACGTCGTATGCCAATCGCATCGACTCGTGGACTGTCCGCACCGTTTCTCGCTGCAGCGTCAGCTTCAATACTTTTGTCACAACAGTTGACATCGCAGATGTTAAGACGTAATTCCTGCTTCATAATATGAGCCTTGTACAGGGCTAGTGTCGAACGCCCCTGTAGAGTAGCGCACCTCTCCGTTGTGAAGAGGACATAGTTTTTCAAGCAGGGCCTCCTGCCTGAAGTGTACACCGCGCGTCTATAATCCATAATTAATAAAAGCCCTGGTCTATAATAAATTGTGTACAGGTGCAATAAAGCTTCTCTATCTGTTCCCCAGGTGATATGGGAGATGGGAGATGCATCTCATTTCGCTTAGCGAGGATTTGGACCTCGCAGCCTCATGCGCATTCCACATGCGTTAATTGTCTGTCGAAAGTTAGGTCCAAAAATTTTGTTATAGACCTATAATTCAAAAGGACGCCGTTTATGGTTAACGTCTGGTCCAGGTGCCTTTCTCACTTTCGACAGAAATGGACACAAGTTGTCTCTGTTGCCGAGAAAAAGAGCTCATGTTTTTAGCATTTTCTATCAACGTGTGAAAAGCGGTGTTGGAAATGCTATTTGCCAGGCTGTTAGGCCGTCGTCTACTGATTACTGCCAAAACAGACGTTTTGATCCCACCATCAGAGGAACGATTAAACCTTCAGTGGAGAAACAATTTAAAAATTAGCACGGTGTCCGCCAATTCATCCCGGTACTGGGGCACAGACTAATTGACATTTCTATACAGTAACTGTCTATAGCGGCTTGCATTTTATGTTTGATCATCGCCGTTGCTTTGGCCGAGTAGAACAGCCCAAGATCGTCAGCGTGCGAGCTCTTCCCAACTGATATTTCGTTACCCTCAAAGATCCCGTCAATGGCGATAGTAAAAAGCTTGCCGCTCAACGGGAATACCTGCTGAACTCCACTTTCCACCTCGTGTGGGGCCAATAGTGGTTGTCCGACACTAACGCTGAAAGTCCTGTCTCTGCGAAAGCTGGAGATAAATTTAGGCATGTTACCTCTGAACCGCCAATTATGTAGTTGGCACACGTGTTTTGAAAAATGATCAAAATCAAGAGTGCTTTGATAAACAAGGTCTGGCCACACTGGAAATACACAACAAAATAGTAATGCGTTATAAATGCTGCGCCTTCACAACAGTAGTTTCTAACTGAGTGCTCCAGTTTAAACGTGGTCGTACAAGCACTTGGGATGATTTTTTCAGTTGACGTCCAAAAAGTTAAACAAATCAAAATGCGGCACTCGGCCCGCACAAAATTATCAAGTTGTTAAATTAAAGTATGATACGGAAGCCCATTTTGGATGCCCATAATCTCAAAATGGTCACCACTCTCGATCGCCAGTCATCCGAGATAGTTTATGAAGTTTTTGTAATGATATCTGGAGTTGCTGCATTTTTCGGGTGTGGGGATCGTTTTCAGTTCTCGTACAACCAGGTACTCGAGTGCCCACTGAAAAACCATTGTTTTTTAAGCCGCAGCATCTTCTAATACATTTACCGCTTGTTGTGGTATTCCGTTGACTCTAGACTCGTTTCAACACACAATTTAGTATTTAACACATAACTTTTGATTTCGTCTATTTTTCAAAACACGCATGACACGTAAATTTCGAACAACTGGTAAACAATGAATAAATTGACAGATGGATTTGGAAATTAACTTGTGTTTACATCAAATGTAAATCTTACAATACAGTACAAATTTTAGTTTTACCCCTAATCTGTAAATATCCCTTCGCGAACGTTTCAACTGGTTCTCGTATAGCGATATTTTCGTTGAAATCACTGAACAATTTCTCTTCCAGCTCAAAGAAATTATTATTTTAATCAGATTCATCTGTGCATCCAATTATTTTGATTCTCCTCAAATATAATATATACAGTACATATTTTAATACTCTACTAGGGTTTATGTTAGTAAACGTTATTTAAATGCTCATTTATTCATTAAAAATACTTTTCACAGTTGTGTGATTTTACGTTTTTTTTTTGCCTGTTACTAAGAAGTAAATGTTCGATACGGCAGCATGAATTGGTAACTACTATGCGTAAAACACTGATTGTAAAGAAGAAATATTATATTTTGCTAATTTATTCGTTTAATAATTTTTAAGCTGTTGTTCACTAATAATAATTGTTCAGTTGTTAAACAGATAAATTGTTAAGATTAATCAATTTATTTTCCTCTCCTTGGGTATTTACTTTCCCTAAGGAGCTTTTCCGTCTGTAATTTCCTATTTTGCACTAACTTAACAATTAGATTTCTCATTTTTCATCATTCAAAATTTCTTACTAAACCTATGTGTAGTGAGTATGGATACGAGCTCATTTGCATATGATCGTTTGTGTGCAAAAGAATTTAATATTTTATCATAATGAACAGTCGTAATAATATTTTAATGTTTTGTTTTCATAAATTTGTATCCGCTCAAGATCATATATACCATGATCATAATCATATATAAAAAGCGATTAACCATAGCATCTACAAGCAAAAATTATTTATAACCGTTTCAAAAATCCATAAAATTTTAGTAATATTTTAACATACAAACTATATACAGTGTTTTTTTTTAATTCTCACTTTCATCTGTTGATTCTACGGAGGTAACAAGTATTCGTAGTATTCGTAGGTGAGAGTGTTTCTGCATATATTTGTGTTTGTGAACTACGAAATCCTTCGTGGTCATTGAGATTTAACGAAACAGCATATTTTCAACATATACCAACGGTGGACGGTACTAACGTATTCTTTAAAGGGTTATCCTATGACGCTCGGAATCCCAGTTATGTTGTTGAAGCTGAGACGGTAAGCACTAGGATTACGTACCAACCCCTGTGGTTGTGAGATCTGTCTAAAGACCCGCACGTTTTCCTTTTACTTGCTGACATGTTAAGCCTTGCCTCCGTTAAAAATCTCAGTTAAATCCTGACGGATTACAGTCTTCTAATTCTGTGATTACATTTTTGTATCCTCCCTTACGTTCCGTTTTGCCCATTAAAAGTTCAAATTATTTAAAAAAAATTAATGCTATTTGTAATCAAATTGAAAGAACTCGAAACTACAGAAAAGTTATTTCACAATTTTTAGCAATTTTTAACGTTATATTTCATTGTTCAAACGTATCGAGAAAAAAACTTCTAATTGCCTTTTTTACAAATATGCTTTTTCTAATTTGATGCCTGAATAAGTATAAAATCTTATTTTTCTTAAAATATACAACAAAATCTCTAACGCCAAGAACAAGAAATAAAATTCAACCAGTATCATTAATCAACGATATACGCAATACATTACTACTGTACAATGTACGAATAAATTCAATTATACAATCTAAATCGGAATACCAGTAAATCACTATTTTCAAACTAATAATGTCTTTTAAAAAAATTATAAATGTATGCTAGGTGGTCAGTATAGCAGACAGTTGGACTCAGAGATTGCTTACGTCAGCTTTAACTACAAGGGATCAAACTCAGTGACAGGTGTTACTGCAGGTACGCTGTACGCTAATCCACCTTGTCTCCATTTCAGAAGTGACACTCTAAGACCACCGCTGTAAATCTGTGCAAGTCCAGTCATGTACTTAAGCCATATTAGTGTGACGGAAATTCGAATCTACATAGGTTTGTAATGCTTTTGTAATATGTTACACTTACTTTTTTAAATTTTACGAGCTAATAGCAGTTTGTTTGTACTCCATACAGTAAAGTTATTTTCAAATTATTTCTTAATTATTTATAAAATATGTTCTGAAAATGTAAATATCATATTATTATGTTTCATTTTTGTACACTCAGCTATTTTATTACAAAAATAACTTCTTAAATGTCATTTCTATTAAACAAATTTCTGTTATACATTATATGCGATTACAAATATGCGATTACATTTACAGTACATGACGTGTAATTAACAATATTGTAGGTCTTATTCTTACGTCACAAAACTCAAGGATACATTTTTCTCATCCAACAATTTGGCACAGAGATTACCAATTCATTTTACTGCTAGTTCTAACAATGTAGAAGTTGAATCTACATATTCAACTTGTTTTTTATTTTTACACCAGGAAAATCTTCTTGACATTGTTAACCCTTTCCATAGAATTGTGTGATACTACGAGTGTACCAGTGCACTAGAATATCGGTAGTTTATTGGATAAATTACAGCTTGGTAACTTTCATCGGCAATATTAGCTTATACGAACAAATGGAAACTGATACGTGTCAACAATGATAGCGCCAATAGTGATTACTACATACGTTCTAATACATCAAACTCACCATTTCAGTGACACCTAATACTGTACTTCTCTACTAATTGCGTCTAACTTTACTGCAATCCATTACCAGTGTCACAAATTATTGTAACGACAATTATTCCTCAACTATCACTATTGTTGCATATTGACACACGTTTTGAAATACATATAATGTGTACGATATTTAGATCAACCGGTACTTTGTCCCTTTGATTTTCACTACTTTTGATGTTTGTTTACATAAAGAACCTAGAGAAATACAGTAATATAGAATCATACGTGGTTACAAAATTCCTAATATAGCCTACATAGTGAACTAGTTTCTCGTTTCTGTTCCTAGTTCTGTACGATAACAAAACTACTTGTAAAGTATCAGTTTACGGTTTCTCAAAAACTATAAGTTGAATCTATTACTTATCCTCAGTCACGAGTAGGTACAAATTTTTCGTTAGTAATATCTAAAAATAAACTACAATAAAACTATCTCTGTATTAATAATAATCTTAGGCCCATGGGTGAAACAGACAAATTACGTGACAACAAGCGCGAGTCGTCAACGGCTGTTTACAGGGACGAGTAACGTAGCAGTTTGTCTTTTTCCACTATTTTCTAGGCGTCTCTGACTGCGCGATTACTTTCTACACATGATCAAGTAGGCTGTACAACAATTTTGACAAAGTATAAATACCGGTGGTTTGGAAGCGGCAGGCTCGTATAAGTTTTGAGATGCCACTTGCGTTAGGTATGTCTTATTTGGTAGCAGTTTAGTGAAAAGTAATAATTTTCGGCATTGTGCGGATTTTTGTGATTGATAACTTTTACAAACGTTGTAATAATACAAATTATTAAAATCTGTAGTAATGTTGCTCCAATAATTTGAAATAAAAAAAATTATTTTTTATTTCACAAAAAAAAATTTCTGAAAAAAATTTTTTTTTCTTATGTAAGTTTTAATCCTATTATTTAGGAACTAATCGTGTTTATTGTTTGTAATTAGAAATGAAGTGGTATTATGTTTATTTTGGTTATAGTGTCACTTTCAGTAAATTTGTTAAAAGACAATCTGGTTAACTCCAAATCTAGGCGAAATACGGCTCTCTTCTTCTTCTTCTTCTTGAAACGTTCGTTGTTTCGTATATACCGCCTTTCGGTTAGTTGGGTTTCTTGATTAATTACCTGTTAAGCCTTTTTATAAGAAAAATCAAATCCAAATTACAAAAACAGAACGTTTATTAATAAAATAATTAATTTGTTCGATTAGAATCGATGTTACAAGGTAGTATCGACTCACTCAGGGCCGGTCGATATAAAAAGTTTACATTAGTATTATAAAAAGATGGTTCTTTAAACGGTTATTTAAGATATAGCCAGAGAAGGTTATGGGCGGGAAAGTATAACACTTACAATTATAAAATGCCTTAATATTAAACAATACAATGTTATAATTAAAAATAATAAAGTTTATATATGATTTTTATTCAAACCAAAAGCAGCCGAAGACAGTCGTTCTCTGCAGCTGACGGGATTAGTTGACGACGATTCACAAAATGGCCGACTGACGCATGCGTAGTTAACGGATAACTTGGATGAAAGTTTTATTTAAATAAAGATGTCTTTTTCCGTGTAAATGGTCTCAGCAATTGTATATGATTGTCCTGGATGTATTTGAGTGTCACTGGTGTATGGTGGAATATAGTTCACTTGGTGTAAAATATTGTTATTGGATATATCTCACTGGGTCTATGTGTGTCGGTTTTAACCTCGATTTTTCGTTTGTATATGGTGTGATATTAGTGTTACTTCGATTAATTAGTCTTATGTGGTTCAGTTTATTGGTGTTATACTGTTCATATGTTAACTTCACCGGTTCACAATAAAAAAATAGTTCAAAATAAGTTTTATACAAATTTTCACCGAACTCGGTTTATAACGTTAACCGCCATTAAATGTTACTTTAGCAAATAATCACGTTATGTGCACTCGTCAACGTATAATAATGAACTCTTCTCATTTCCTTCGTCTCCTGAAAATCTTAGCCTATTTAATATATCTTATACATTGTTTCAAATTATCTTAGCTTCCGATACATTTTATTTTAATACACTATACTCAGAAAATAATTTCGTTATTAGTTAACTGTACGAAATACTAAATACATATTCGTTTCCTTTATCCTATTCTGCTTATTTTGATAGTAATTAATATAGTGTTACAAAGTTTCATCAGAAAATTATATTTATTACATTTTTGGAAGGTAGGCCTAAATTTATACTTCCTGTAGTCTAAGCAAATAATAGCCATTTTCCCTAATATAATTATTATTTTATTAAATCTGAAATTGATATAATTGTCTATTCTTACTTAATTTCTTGCAATTTAGTTTATTAATGATTATTTTTAAATACAATTCAATTGTCTATGACTCCTCCTCTGATAATGTCAGTTAGTACATTCCACTTTTATTTATAATTTTATTAGATAAATAAGTAATTTTACTTATCTACTGACCATACCTTTATAAAGTCTTATTTACATGGTATACTATATGTTGGGTTTATCTTGCATAAATATTGTCAGTTTAACTGGCTTATAAGACTAGATTTATTAATTATTCTGCAGTTTAAATTCATTATATGGCCTAGATTTGATGTGTTGCTATTTGTAAAATTTTTACTAATGTAGTTAGTTTATACCCTTCTCTGACTTTTTATCCTTATATACTTTTTTAACAATTAGTTCTTTGACTGGTATAACAGTGATTATTGATTGTACAATTAAAATATAACAACTATTTCTATCAAAACTGGTACCTTGAATAATACCTTTTATGTGTATTGATTACACCTAGTAACATAATTAAAAACATTTTATAACATGGGGAATGATATCTACTTTTAGATATGGCATTCCTATTTTAAATTAACAACAAAATAACATTTTATAACAATAATATCTCTTACTAATAAATCTTAATTGTCTAATTATTATATGGAACAGGAACATAACATTTTGGTTCCATATAATGGTTAACACTTTCTTAAAACTAATTATTGACAGTCTGCTCTGTATATCCCAATTTTAAGGAGTTATTCCCCCTCTCTAAGTATAACACTAGCTATCTGTTTATTATTTCATTCTATGGAATGTTCTTATAAATTCAGTAGCATTTCATTAGGAATATTATTACTTCATATCAAATATGACACTGTTCAAAAAACACTTAAAGTTTATTCATTTGTACGGTAACTCATGTACCTTTTCAAAGTTTACTGGCTATAATTCAATAACTTACACTGGTCCGTGGTTATTTATAAATATTATTACTAGTCCTTTTCTAGCTTTACAACATGAAATATTTAACCATGGGGGGACTGTGAAGATTTGTTCATATAAACTAAACAATAACTTTTTTGGGTGCACTGTTACTTAATACTATCAACACTTTTGGTTTTTGTCAGTTTTACATTGTGATTTGGTTTTTTGGGGTGTTATACTTTCTCTTTGGACATTCATTTATTTTTGGGGTTTTTGGGTTCTCTCCCTATGGGGTTTCTATTTGGTATGGGTCGTCTCACTTCCGTTTTTATAGTGGATCTTCTCAGGTTTCTTATTCTTCAGTATTTTTAGTTATTCTATAATTCTTCTTTCTTCGTTCTTCTTTCTTCAGTATTTTTGGTCATTCTATATTTCTTCTTTCTTCTTTCTTCTTTCTTCTTTCTTCTTTCTTCTTTCTTCTTTCTTCTTTCTTCAGTATTTTTGTTCATTCTATGTTTCTTCTTTCTTCTTTCTTCTCTCTTCAGTACCATTTCGCTGTGTATGCTTTTGTTTCTTCTGGTCTGGTTTCTTTGTCGGGGTATATTAATTGCCTGCTTCTATCTTACCTGGGTAATTTTGTTATTCATATTTTTAGTTTTCTGGGTTTTTAAATTTGTAGTATATAGATTATTTGCAGATTTTTTCTTTATTTTTACTTTTCTTGTGAGTATATTAATTAATAGTGCCTTTTAATTGATTCTCATCTGGATATTCCATATATTAGAGCTTTATTAATGATCACTGAGTAATTTATTTATGTGGATTATCTGTCATGCTACAACGTTTGTGACAAAAAATTGTTGTATGCAATTGTCTTTGTTTATTTTAAAACGTTAGTAGTTGTAATTAAACAATTTTCTGGTGTTCGATTATTTATTCTACTGAAATTTGACAATGATCCGTGCTGTCATCGTATTATTAGATGTCAGAAGTGGGATACAAAGATACAAAACCTTCAACAGTGGAAGCCATAGAACGGTGCAACAAGAAGGGGTGATTTAAAGAACTGAATATTAGTCACGCGCCTTTGTAGCAAAACCGTCAAGCTATGCGAAAAACATGAAAGAAAAAGTAAGCAGGATAAAGAGGGAAGGAAGCGGTAAATATAAGAAACAGGAAAACGACAGGATGAGGAACGACGGAAAACAGAAGAAAGAGAAAAGCGATAAGGTGAAAAACGCAGGCATCAAAGAGAAGGAGTGGAGGAGGAACGCGAGACGAACGACAATAAAGGAAACGCAAGTAGGAAGCAAAGGAATGGAAGCGTAAAACAGAAAACATAAAAGCATTTATGTAGGAGCAAAAACAGATGCCAGAGTATGCTACTGCAGAATTGGATCTCCTACATGGTGATTCAGGTGAATTATACGATGACTGGTAGAATTACGTAGTGATCTGAGTGGACAAGAGGTAAGACTATTTGAAATGGACAAATCTGTGTCAAGTACTGAGGAATCAGTTTCAAGAAAGAAATACATAAAAATGAGGATAAACTGTTGATGAAACCACAGCCAAGCGCTTCAAAACAAGTTGTTTTACAAAGAGTAGCAATTATAAAACAGAGAAAGTTGGTGAAAATAAGATGACAGAGAAGGTCGCTGTAGCGCCACTTTATCCCAAGACCCCAACGTTTGATAGAAGCATTCACTGGATGACATATCGTCGCCAATTTGAATCTGCTGCATGCGCTAGACGTTGACCCAGAAAGAGAAAGTGATTTCCCTCGTTCTTACTTTAAAAGGATCCGTCTCAGAGTTACTACATAAAGCAGCACCTGACAGTCAGATTACTACAATACGCAGCAGCGTACCGGGAGTGATCAGAAGGGTCAACACCCCCCCCCCGAACTATTAAAATTTATAGCAAAATTCCATATTTACTTAAAGTAGACCTATTTCTAAACCAGTTGCGTGCATTAAAATATGGCTTACAAATGACTGCTGGTATCGGACGAATGTCACTAAGAAACAAAAAAAAAACGACATAAAAAATATGTATAATCGCAAATAAAACAAGGCAGTATGTACGCATTAAGAAGATGACTTACACATTTACGTCGATGACTGCTGCATCGTCATCAACATCATCATCATCATTATTATCGCTGTCCCCGTCATGGTCCATGTTCAAGTCCACAGTATCGACATCACTTTGATTGTCCTCCATAAATCCTTCATCTTCTGTGGACTCGACATTACTAAAAAATAGGTACAACTTTAATACCAGATGTAAACGCAATAGAACAAGTGAATGTTAATGAAAACGAACGTACCGACCCGTGCCGGGTCGAGGGAGGAAGACCGCCACTCCTTCAGCTAGAGCATCGCTGGAAAAAAAAATTATAAATTGAACACGTGAGGTAAACGCAATAGCACAAGACTTTGTTGTTAATGAAAACGGACTTACCGCAACTGACCACTTGTTAGCTGTAATATTGCACGTTTTAAAGTTGCACGCTGTCTGGAGATAGGGAACGAACTGCAGCAGCAGCAGCAGCAGTAGCAGCACCAGCAGCAACAGCACCAGCAGCAGCAGCAACAGCACCAGCAGCGGCAGCAACAGCGGCAGTAGCAGTTGGAGCGTAAGCATCACTTAAAAAAAAATATTTTATAAAATGAACACGGGAGGTAAAACGCGAGAGCACAAGAGTTTATTAATGAAAACTGCCTTACCGACTCGAGGGGGGTTGTGGAGATTGGGGCGAACTCACAGCAGCAGCAGCAGCAGCAACAGCAGTTGGAGCATCAGCATCACTGAAAAAAATATATAAATTGCACACCGGAGGTAAAAAACGCAAGAGTACAAGAGTTTATTCATGACAATTGTCTTACCGACTCGAGCCAAGTTCTGGGGATAGGGGGGATCCACATCAGCAGCAGCAGAAACAGTTGGACCGTCAGCATCACTGAAAAAAAAGTATAAATTGAACACCGGAGGTAAAACGCAAGAGTACAAGGGTTTATTAATGAAGACTGTCTTACCGACTCGAACCGGGTTGTGTAGATTGGGGCGAACCCGCAGCAGTAGCAGCAGCAGGTGTCTCGTCGGCATCACTGAAAAAAAATATGTAATTGAACACCGGAGGTAAACGCTATAGGACAAGAGTTTATTAATGAAAACGGACTTACCGACTCGAGACGGGTTGAGCATATCCCAGCAAAGCACGTCGTAACCGTTGTGAACTATAAAAAAAAACAACATGTCAATCGAATGGAATATTCTGTTTGTACATTATAAATAAAGAAAAAAATGTTATATTTACCATCGTACTCGACGTTTCTCTGCCGGCATATGTTTTGTTACTTTGTTGTTGTTGTTGTTGTTGTTGTTGTTGTTGTTGTTCATTCTGTAAAGCGTATCGAACGTTGTAAAGTAAGTAGGTAAAGAACATAATGAAGTGTGTGTGTGTGTGTGTGTGTGTGTGTTTCCCCCTCCCTCACAACGATTACATCACTCACGGCTTGCTTCCTATTATTAAACAAATTTATAAAAGTGTGAATAATACCCTCACAACGTTCACACGCAACGATAACATATGCTCAGACAGCATCATGATGTAAGCAGTTATAAATAACTACGACTTGCGCTCTGTTAAACAAATTAACTGTCGACGCCTACCTCCCCAGCTAGTACTTTTTATACGTGAAATTCGAGTTTATTCTTACCGTTAGTTATTGGTCCGCGTACTTGTTCTTCTTTGCGTTAGGACCAGCAGCGTCGTCGGTTATTGCACGTATCCTGTAATGCCCGTATGCGAGTGTACTTACACCGTCGTCCAGTACTTACCTCTTATCATCATAAGGAGACAGGGAAAGTTTTGTTATACGTTGCGTGTACAACTTATGATAATTGCTTCGTATACACTCAGCAGAGGTGAAAACCGTACGACTGTCGAAAAGACACTCGCTGTACAATCGATGGCGTAACCTTTTTTTTATTGCCGTCCTTGGCACACCTTTCGCCACCTTTTTGTCGGTGCGGTCGGACAACAAGAGCGAGTAACACTTCGCCCTGAGTCCGACAAATTCCCTGATGGGTTTTCCATTGGTCTCATCCTTGAACTTCCCCACGACTTTTTTGTTGTCGTCGCAATGACAAGAATGATCCGCGGGATAGGCCGACGTATCGAAAAGGTGGAGATCCTCTTTCATATCCGAGTACACATCGTCAGTCCGTATGCTGTAAAGCAAACTGTCCGTGTAAGTCATTAATAATGTCAATCGTCGTCCGTACTTGGCGACAGCGTACCGATAATGAAAATCGTACATTATCAATTTGCTGCCATCGAGTACTGTGAAGCCGACGTACACCGGACGGGAAAGGAATATCGTCCTGTTTCGTAAAGCCAGTCCGACCAAGTTATCGGTGTAGTGGATCATTCGCTTTAGCCAAGGATTGGAAACAAGTTTCTGCAGCCGTCGTTCGTTAGAGACTAGTTGGAAGACTATTCGTTTCCTCACGTTCTCCAGCGATTTGCCATAGACGGCGTTGACCATCAGTTTGAAAAAATCCTTTTCAAAACTGTTGGTGGCTTCTGCTCTCTTTTGCGTGTTGAAATCTATAAACGGTTTCATTCACGCTCTCTGTTTAAAACTCAACACCCTATGTATCGCTTTCAATTCTAGACCGAGACTCAGATACAATTTTAAATTTCGAAAATGGAGAACGTAATTTTGCTTGTCGTCCAAAGTTGTCAGCAACTTCGGAACGGGCGACGAAGGCGTTTCCAATCCGCTATACCCTTTTGTATAGTGCAGTCGTATGTGGAGTCGTCGAGAGTACGGTGGAAGTACGTCAGGATGGACACAGGAACGGACTGGCGCCAGTAGATAATCGGAGTGGAGGTCATGAAGTTCGGGTGGATAGTGTCAGTCGACCTCGAGTATGTAGCCCATGTCACCGTCATCGCACAGGGTACGCACGTCCAGTGAGTTGATCTCGTTACGATCTAGCCATCTGAAGGCGGCGTAAGGGAGCGGTTGTGACATGGCTGCACCGTAAAGGTTGTTGCAGTCGGTGTACAATATGAAAGAGGTCGGCATTGAAGCATAGTACGATGCTCGACAATTAGCGGGTTGTTGGCCTTGGCATGGCGGTTGGGTACCATGCTAATGCCACCGCGAACGGCCGATTCGATAAAGAGATGCTGATCTATATCCGTCAACAGTTCCAGTCGCACACCGGTCATCTTTAACATCGCATGCCAAGTGACGCCAGGAAGCGAGTAAAGATGAGCCGGATCGATCTGGTAGTACCGCATGGCCATCTCATGGAACGCCTCGAAGACGTCGGCCAGCAGCAGCACGTCTGTTTTAAGATACAGATCGTGATATTCGCCCGGTGTACTGATTCCGAAAGTACGCCACACGTTCTGCGCGTAAGCGTAATCTTCGTCAGATACTGGCGATTCACTCAACCTGTTGAAAAAGTGTTCGCGTGCGGGCAGACGTGTTTCGTCGAATTTCTCGCTACCTGCCATGTAATCGTAAGGGTACACGCCCTTACATAAGAGTAGCTCGAAGTGTTCTTCGAAACATTGCTTCGTTAAATCGAAATCCGCACCGCTCGTGTGCAAGTTTCCAACAAGTGTGTCCAAGGACGTGTTCAGAAATTGAAGTGTGTCTACGAAACGCAGACCACCCAACGAGACTGATACGAAGCGTTCGCTAGTGGTAGCGATACAAGCGAGATTGTCGTATTTACCCAACCCTTGTACTAAGAGATGTGCATCGTAACCTCGTAAGTTATGGAAAAAGACGGGTATGTGTCGTGGAGTCTTGAAGTTAAGGTTATAGATGTTGTGAGCTGCGCCCAGATATCGTCCTGTCAGATGACAATGGTTGCGCACTTTGTCGTCCTCGGTCAGTGGTTTTTAACAGAGATGACATACGAGGGCATTTGCGAAAGATAACACATCACGGTCACTCATAGTCATAGGGAAAATGGATGGGATGATCCTGAACAAATCTCGCTCTTCAGCGACCAGACTATCGAGAAAGGTGTCTTCCACGTTCTCGCCGCGATAAACGACTTGGGGTTTGAAAATATTACGCTCGTAGTCGACTATGAGGTAGGAGAAACCTGAAGGAAGATGTAGCGACTCCGTTGTGGTGGACGATGTGTGCGGAGGAGCGTCGCAGCGATGGCAAGGGACGATAAATCATTCAAAATCTGCGTATATCGCAAAAGGGACCTTATGGCAGTATGTGTAATTTCTGAAACACATCAGCTTCTCCTCCTCCTTCATGGGTAAACGAATTTTCTGTTCGCCGTACGGTGAACAGTGGGGGACATGTTCGGTAAGGAGTCGTTCTTCGCAGAATCTATGCAGACAGTAATTGGAATAGAAAGAACGCCCGTCGTGTTTGCTTAGTGAAGAGAATAAGCGACTCGTATTTTTTATTAAATAGTAATGTTTTCGATCGTCAGCGGTAAGAAGTATTAGATTAATATGATGACGTCTGCCATTGGAAGGAGTTATTCTTAAAGGGTAAATTTCATTTTCTTCGTAACCGAAAACATTTATAGAAACGTTAGGATTGTCTCGTTCGAACTTCACAATGTCAGATAGTCGGGTGGGATAAGTTATACCAGAAGTAATGATACTGTAGATATGTGGCTTGTATTTGGATACGCGATCGTTGTGTGAGTGTTGTGGAAACAGAGCGGCCAACACTGACCATACGAAACACATTTTATCGCCTTTATTTTTAACGTTGATGGTGGATTTAGTACGAGACAAGTCAGGGCGTGTACGGATAAAACTGGAGGCGGTTAGCGGTTGGTATCGTGAGAGAACGAGTTCTAAGGAGATTATGTGGTCTAACGCCCAACCGCTACCCTCGCGTGTGATTTTATAAATAGATTCGATGAATTTTTTCGTACGAAGCTTCTAAACGATCGGGCAATACATCTTGGTCACCGATCAGCGTCGTATGACATCGTCCGTGAAAATAAGCTTCAGTTGTCACTTCTTCGTCCTGGTCCGTGTCAGCGTTTACGATGTACTTGACAAATCTCGCTTTAACCGTTGTATGCCACTTTATAGTAAGCAAACGTGTCAGTCGTTTAGAATGTCCGTACGTAAAGTATCGTGCATTTCATCAAGAAAGGTTATGACATCCTTGACGCATTTTCCGTCATCCGTGACAGGCGTGTAAACGTACGATACCAACGCGCCGCGTAACGAATGTTTACAATCAACAGCAAACGACTGCATTCGTAGTAAATTAACAACAACCACAACAAACGCGAAACTATAACAATTACTTGCTCGCTTGAAGAACAATAGAAGACTGATACAAAGTTAGAAAGTAAGCAATATTTTATATGCGAAACGTGAAAGTTAGACTGCGCGAGACTCGAAGGTGAACGCTGGCAGTGATCGTCGCTCTACTTACACTATCTATGACGGCTGCGCGCGCAGCTATCCGCTCTCACCACCATGATACCGAACTATTGCCGTCAACGATCCCCCACAACCAACTGCGTGCGCAGCTATCCCCTCCCCTCTACCGCTACCGGTTGCGCGCGCAGCTATCTCTGAGGAGGTGAAATCTATTATAGCAAACGAGCATTCTTGCTTCAGACATGGACGCGCACACACATTCATTTGCAAAAAGGCTAAAAAGCTTTTAAAATATTTATCGCCGAGGTAATATTAAATATTACCTTCGAAAATATCCGAATGTGAACGTAAAATTTTATGATCTGGCAAAAGCCGGGTTTATTTACGAAGGCGATGCTGATGTCGTGAGATACTGTGTATGCAAAATACGAATTATGGATTGGGCAGTGGGTGATGATCCCGTCCAAGTCCATAAAGCGTCAATGCCTAAATGTGATTTCGTCCGCGAGAACTTGTAGAAGTCAGCGCACCCAAAAAAACGGCTCTTTTCAGAGCCGGCATAAACTCACATACACACCCGTTTGGGTAGTACTAGTAGTACTAGGTGTTAGTACTACTACTACTACTACTACTACTACTGAACGACAGTAGTCACTCCAAAGGTGTGAATGAAGACACCCATGATAAATATAAATATCACGATCATGACTAATAGCGTATCACTCCCATCACAGATCATCGACACGATGGACGTCTATCGATACGATGGTGGGAAACATTTCACAATAACAAAACCGTCACGAAGCGCGATATGGTCCAACTTATGTTCCGTGTATTTTGTGAAGAAAAGACGATTTTGCGGCAACTAGTGTACACGATACAAGTTCGGTGTTGACAGATATCACGCCCGTTGATGGCGTCACATAAAAAAACGCAGAGGTGATTTGCCGCCGATCGTGCTGTTGATGATAGTCTTCGATCGTATACACAACAAATCACGGTGGCTTCAATTTATCGTAGAGTGCGAACGGAACAACGTACCGATAGAACTTGTGGTTTACGAAAATAATATGTTCAAGTGTACCGTACGTCACGGATGGAATTTTCTTTCGCGTTTCCGTCCGATTCCTGAACTGTATAACGCCGTTCAACGGGTGCACGGTTTACACGAGTCACACGGGCGGATGAACTACGCGACTGTATACACGGACATGCTCGCCTACGGAAGTTAAATACCGCACGCTTCTTGTTGCATCGTCCTTACGGAGCGCACTATTCCGATACGTACACCGATGGAAATATACAGAAGCGCAATGATGATAGCGCCAAAGTGCGCACTGGATCCTAGCTACAATGTAAGTTTTGACGTGCACTGCCCGCCGTCCTCGTTACCGACACTAGCGAGAGGGAAACAGTTCGCGTTGGTGAACAACAAGGCGCAGGGGTTGTTTTCGGTAGCCTTTCTGAATGAGGCGTTGCCTACACTCCGTAAGTATTGAACTTTGGTCTGCGGTATTCGCACGAACAAGGGTACACGGTGAAAGACCGACGTTTGTACGAACAGTGGCAGCATTGCACGGGCGCTATGGCGGACGAATTTTGGTTGTTGAACTCGTATCTGATACACCTGCATACGGAGTCGAGAAGTCAACGCCCAATCGCTGAACTCAAAGCTAAACACTGTTGGAGCGCCTACCTGAGAACGATAACGTCATAGTCGCGGAAATGCACGAGTACCGCGACAACGTTATACGTAGCGTCATGTTCAAAGACATGAATTCTGTTAAGAGCGTTGGACACGAAACAACACACGCTCACGAGATATTACATCGGTATGAGCCTCGTGCGTAATGGGCGTATGAAAATCAGTTTAGCTCACGTTTTAACGTACTTGCACAATCGCAAGAAGAACGCGTTGTTCTTCCGTTCGTTCGAGATGCTATAAGTGGATGTAGGGCGGTGGCGTCGTGACAGTCACGTGATGGAAGGCGGTCGTACCAGAACGGCATCGATGAGAATTACCTTCAGCACTGAGCCGACGTTTTACTACATTCCAGCGTATTGTGAATCACGGTTCGCACGACGACATGAGAATGAAACGAGCTGTGAAGAATATACACCAGAGCGTTCGCGAGACTATCGCGACGGAGTTGCACAGACCGGTAAGAAGGAATTTTCCGAGACGTGCGGTCGAGTTGAAGGGACTTTACGACTTGTACCAAGCAGACCTGGTAGAGATGATATCGCACGCAAAGGCGAACAAGGGATTCAAGTACCTTATGACGATGATTAACGCGTTTAGCAAGTACGCGTACGCCGTTCCGTTGAAAACGAAGACGGGTGTAGAGGTCGCACGAGCTCTGGAACCGATTCTGCGTGCAAATAAAATGAAATATCAGCAGACGGACAACGGGAAAGAGTACTACAACAGTACCGTACAAAAATTGCTGAGCAGATATGGTGTTACACTCTATTCCACGTATAGTGAGAAAAAGAATTCCATTATGGAACGCTTCAACCGTACGTTGAAAACGCACATGTATCGCGCGTTCAGTGAACAAGGTCATTACCGTTTGTTGGATATGTTACCGGAACTATTCAGCACGTACAACAACAGTGTGCACAGAACGATTGGAATGAAACCGCGTCAGGTGAACGAATCCAACGAACGTACGGTGTTACGACGGATTCGCGAGAACACAGCGAGGAGCATCGATTATAAACGACCAAAGTTCAAAGTAGGCGATCGTGTGCGTATAAGCAAACACAAAATGACGTTCGCCAAAGGATACACACCAAATTGGACAAACGAGATATTCCTCGTTCACACGGTACGTACCGGCAGCGTACCCGTCACTTATTCGCTAAAGGATCATACAGGAGAAGTGTTGAAAGGCGGTTTTTATGAACATGAAATCAGTAAATCGAACGTTGGTGACGTGTACTTGGTAGAAAAATTCGTACAACGTAAAGGCGATCGCGTGAAAGTCAGGTGGTTAGGATTCGATGGTAAACACGATTCGTGGATACACAAGAAGAACTTGCTATAACAACGATTTGACTTGCGGAAATAGAACCAGTATACGTCGATGCGTTACGATGACAACATGCACGCTGTGTATAGTGTAAAAGACATTGTGTCGCATCCTGGTTACGATGAGTACATCGTGAACACGACTGCAAACGATGTTGAACGCATGCGCAGGATCTTGACAGTGTACGAGTACTGGCAACGGGTTACCAATCGTGTGTCGAGGTTCCGACTTGACGAAATAGTACCAACCGGAACCGGATTCGATCACTACAAAGAATGTGTTTGGTCGGATCCGAACTGTATAACGGGTGCGGACACATGTGTATGCAGTTACATATCTACCGACTGCTGCGATATAGTGCGACTGTGCAAAATAATCGATAAAATAAAAAATGAAGAAACTAAAAAACAATTAAGAAGTGAAGTAAAAGAAATAGTAAAAAAAATATGTAAGAAAAACAAAAATGCAAGAAATAAAAACGAAACACAAATAAAAAGAAATATAAGAGAATTAAAAAAGAAAATCACGGAGAACAATTTGATAGTTATAAAAGCCGATAAAGGTAACACAGCAGTGGTAATGAACAAAAGAGATTATATCGGAAAAGCAGAACAATTTATACAAAAGGACCATATAAAGAAATAAAATATGATTACACAAGTAAATTTCAAGCACAAATAAAGAAATTGATAAAAAAGACAACATATTTATCAGAATGGCAAAAGAAACAAAAAATAGAACATAATCCTGAAGCTCCAAAATTTAGATGTCAAATTAAGTTACATAAAAAAGAAATGCCATTAAGACCTATAGTATCATTTATAAATCGCCAACATACAAACTATCAAAAGAAATAAGTAAAAGAATCAAAATGGCATATGAAAAAGACGAAATCCACAGCATAGAAAATAGCAAAGAGGTAATAGAAAGATTAAAAGAAATAACCATAACAAATAAGACAAAATTAATGTCATTAGATATAAAAGATATGTACACCAACATACCAATAGCAAAAACAGTAGAAATAATAAAGAAAAACAAATTAAGTAATGTAGAATGGAAAAACGAAATAATAGAAGGATTAGAATTATGCCTAAGCCAGAACTACTTCAGATTTAATAACAAATTTTACATACAAGAAAATGGATTGCCAATGGGATCACCGCTTTCACCATTAATGGCAGAGATATTCATGAATAGCTTTGAAATCAAAATTTTAAAAGATGTAGATAAAGAAAGAAGAATTAAAAAATGGATCAGGTATGTAGATGACATACTAATAGTTTGGGAAGGTGAAGTAAATGAATTTAAAAAATTTACGAAAGAACTAAATAACATAGAAAAAACAATAAAATTTCAAGAAGAAATTGGAGGATTAGAAATTAATTTCCTGGATATCAATATAAAAATTGAAGATAACAAACTCAAATTCGATATATATATATATATATAGGAAAGAAACATACTCAGATTTAATAATTCTACAAGAATCATATCATCCAGTTAATTATAAAATGGCAACATCAAATTCATTTTGCTATAGAGCTATAAATTATCTAAAAAATGAAGAACTCAAACAAAAAAAGTTAAAAAAAATACAACAAATAGCAAAAAATAATAATTACAACCCTAAAATAATTAATAGAATAGTTAAGAAAATAGAGGAAAATAAAGAAATAGAAAAGAACAAATAAGAAAAAACAAATGAAGAAAAGAAATATAAAGGAGCAATAACATACATAGGATATCAAACAAAAATATTACAAAAATGCTTCGAAAAATATGAAATACAGATAGGAATAAAGAAAACGAAAAATGTATTCGAATATATAAAAAATGCTAAAACAGAAGAAATTCCATTAACAGAAAAAAGCGGCGTATACAAATTAAAATGTGGGGAATGTAATAAGATATATCTGGGCGAAACTGGAAGAAAATTTAAAATCCTAATGAATGAACATGCAAAAGGAGAAGGGGTTAGAGTAACGAACTCACTATATGCAAGACATTTCAATGAATCAGGCCATAAATTCATAAATCCAAATGAAAATATGGAAATAATCAAAATAGAAAACAATCCGCAAAAAAGAAAACTAATAGAACTAGAAATAATTAAAGTCAAAAAAGAAGATAAGAATAAATTAATGAATATAAAAGTAGATTTTACAAATGAAAAAATATTTTATTATATATTAAACAATAAACAAAAATAAAATAAAACAATAAGAATAACACAATAAAAATGACGAAATGTAAAAGGTTATAAAAAAAAATTATAAGTTAAGAATGAAGAAATTAACGGGAGATTCTTAAAACAATTTGACGGACGTTAGAAAAATGCCTGCCGTTTCCGTGAAGAGCGGCAGCAGCTAGAACCAACAGGAGGGGCGATGACATAAGGAGAGGGGCCTAAAGTATAAAAGTAAAAAAAAAAGTTTGTTTAAGACCTGATGATGCCGAAGTGATGTCGAAATGCTTTGTCGAACGATAAAATTGTAGCAGTTAGCAAATTCATAATAGAAATAGTAAGGATGGCTGCTAATTTAAACAATACGAAGAATTACTACTTACGAACAAGGCGGAGACGAACGAGTTGATTAGTGATCTGGACAAATCTAAGGACGAGCGCGATTGGAGATCCCTTTATCGAGAGCAACCGAAACAGTAGTCATGTATGAACTACGTAGCCGAGATGATAAAAAAAGGGGGGCGTGGTCTTATCGGAAAAATAGTTAAAAGCGCGGTACAATTCGTTGCGAAGTCAGTACCTATACTGATCAATCGAGCGGTGGACGTAATACCGGTGGAACTACATCTGCCCGGCTACAGGTTCTGTGGACCCGGAACGAAACTAGAGGAGAGATTGGCTCGCGGTGATCGAGGAACAACGAGTTGGACGAAGCCTGTCGCGAACACGATATCGCTTACAGCAAGTACAAGGACAACGAACGACGACGTGTAGCGGATCGCGTGATAGAAGGTAAGGCGTGGGAACGAGTGAAAGCTTTGAATTCGGGCATCAGTGAAAGAGCGTACGCGGCAGCCGTAGCAGCAGCGATGAATGAAAAATCGGTGTTAGGCAGCGGGCTATGCTGCGGTGGTGGTGGTGTGCGTAAACGTCGACGTCGCACCAGACGACGCAAGCCGGCTCGACGCACGATAATCAGGAAGAGGAGAAGAACGACAACGGGGACAGGACGACGACGAAGACGGTGGTAAAAAGGCTTCAGGACTATACCTTCGACCGTACCGAAAAAACTAATCAAAATACCCGTGCGTCCGTTGTCCGATCGAGATCTTTATGAGTACACGAAACTATTGCGTATACCTTATTTCAGAGGTGTGTACATGCGCAACGCACTTCCTAGTACATCACCGTGGGAGAACGAAAGCGCGATCGTGAATCTGGACGACGCTACCGGACCGGGCACGCACTGGGTATGCTACAAGAAGCGAGGCGACAGAGTCTGGTACTTTGATGGATTCGGCAATCTGCGCCCTCCTGTCGAGCTAATACGGTACTTTGGATTGAACGTGACCGACGTTCATTACAATTACACACGGAAACAGCCGTCGGACACAGTCATCTGCGGACATTTATATTTGGAGTTTTTGACATCGAACGATCAGTAAACGACACGATGTCTTCGCTTACGGTCAGCGTCACGGGAACGGATCCCAGCGCACTAGTTTGTGATTTTTTTCCACCACTTGAACTGACGGACGGTGAATGGTACGCGGGACTGCTGGACTTTACCACGTACAACTCTATACCGAACGTGGAAAGCGGAAGAAACAACGTCTTTCCCGTACTAAAGGGAGGACGTAAAACGTTAGAGCCTGTCAATATACCAACCGGTGTGTACGAAATCAGTGATATTGAATCGTACCTGAAGAAAAATTAGCAGACCCGAAATTTTCTCTACGCCCCAACAACAACACGTTGAAATGTGAAATTTATTGTTCATACGATATCGATTTCGGATGTACGGAACACACGATCGGTACCATGTTGGGTTTCTCCAAGAACCGAAAGTTAGAAGCGCATAAATTACACACATCGGACGCACCTGTAAACATTAACAAAGTGAACGTTCTGGAGATAAGGTGTAACGCTGTACAAAGTTCGTACAAGGCGGGACGAAACGAGCATATACTGCACTCTTTCTATCCAACGGTTGAGCCAGGATACAAGATAGTCGAAACGCCTAGAAACGTCATTTATTTTCCGCTTAACGTACTACACTTGACGGTGATATTGCGAATTTTCAAGGCGAAGTCATCACTGTGTGTATATATTTGAAACGTGTGTAGTAATCATGGGAATTTATTTCACCGATACCCCCGTGTAACAACCAAGAATTAAAATTTTTTAATATTATGACCGAAAAGACGTTACATACAGCAAGACACCCCTACACGAGCCACGAGCAATAAATAAAGAACAGTTTTACGATGTGTCAACTGAACGTTTGCTTCGGACAATACGCATACGCTTCACATAACTTTACAATGGGAAATAAGGTTGGCCGTGACAGACTCGACTCAACCGAGATTTACAGCCTGCAACATGCAAGATAAAAGGAACTATGTCAAGTACCAATTTACGGAGAAACTGTGACGGACACACTGCAAGGTTAATTTGAAGTGTACCAGTAGTAAGAAAAGGGCGTAAGTACACAATGGTATTTACCCTGTATGAGAACTGACATCGATATCTATAGAATGGAATCGAACTTGTGCACAGCGGGGGAACGTCTTACTGGCGACAACTGATATTTACGACAGGGAGAAGGAGTGCCGTTTTGGGAAACGACGACACGCTGCGTCAGGATAGCTAACGAAAAAGGGTCAAGGATAGTGAAACAATAACGAAATACGACACATTGTTCGCGTGAGAACAGCAGCAAGGTCCGGAGTACGCTTAGACAAAGACCTGATCGACAGCCGAGAAATTGCTCTTGTTCCAGGAAAAGAGTACGGAGGATTTTGACGCGAACTTGTGGGGAGACAGGATACCCAATCACAACCCAGCATCTACCCAGAGAACAGGTGGAGAGGACCGTCGTCATCATGGCAACGGGAACGTCGAATGAGAAGTGAAGAACGATAGTCTTGCAAAAGGATAGGAGTTCTTCTGTCCTATCATGTTCGACCTGAGGCGTGCCTTCCAGAAGATTGCATTGTGGTAAACGATGCTTGATAAAAAGTGTTTGCAGAGCACGCGGGAGGACAGTCTTCATATAATTTTCGTCAGTCATCATATATTTTCAACCACGTACTTTTAAACAGTCTTCATATATTTTAACAGTCTTAATACAAAGTTCGAGAGTCTTCTTATAAATTTCTCAATCGTATACTTTAACAGACTTCACGGAACTAAATCTTCTAAGTCTTAATACAGTTCGATTAACATACGGACAGCAGTGGGACTTTGAAACTCTGCTACGCGGTATATAATTAAGTGACTTAAACATTTCGATATTGGCGAGTATCCGGTAATAGTGTACCTACAGCGACTAAATCATGCGACATACGCCAGTGCTTAATAACTCTAGAGTTCTTTATTAAACTCAGTTACCGCTAAATTCAGAACTGAACTAACCAATCGCAGTTTCATCAATAACCGACGCGCAGAACTATTGTTCATGTTTTACCGGACAACGAAATCGTAACGTTGTACAGTGCGAAGCGATACAATATAATTTGGAACAATTACACCACGGTATCAAAGACACTATACATTAATGTACACACAAGAAGTTCAACAATAGACAGCCAGATATATACACCATAGTTAATGATGAACTTACCCACACGACACATGATTCCATAAACTCTAACAGTAACAGCCGAATCAACAGAAAATACACACAGCGCGAGTGAATCTGATCCGCGTGTGTTGAGTGTTAGTGACATCACAGCTACGCAACTTCACACATATGGACCACCAACGAGAAGGAGTTACACCGATGGAAATATCGGATAAATCGCTTTACAAGTAATCTTTATGCTATTCTTATCATAAGAACTCTACTGTCCTGTCTCTTTTCAAGGAACACCCCTTGAGTATTTAAATTAAATATGATAAATATAATTAACGCTATTCATCTGAGGCAAGCAATGAACGCATTAGTATAAGATTTATTGTTTGACTATTTGTGTTTTTCTATATATCGATTGTATTATATATGTATGTGTATGTTTTCCAGCAAACAACGTATTGGATTCGCATTGTAATTTGATATATATATACATGTGTTCTTTTACGAATGTATTTACAGGGAATCATCCATATTTATATATGGAAGTCTCTTTATTTAATGATGTTAATAAATAAGTGTTTATTTTATCCAGAATATATGTGTTCATTATTGTCGAAGTTACCTCAGAACAAGAAAGTAATGGCACTTGAATGACTTATAGTAGTTTTTATTAATTTATACAATAATTAGAGTCTACATGCAGTAATTATGCTAACATAAAAGAACTAACGTATCACTTAGCTTCAATCAGTTGATATGAGTAACCTAATTGAGTGATTACACGATCTCATTTTGCAAATTAGTATAATCACATAATTAATTAATCACAGTTAGCATAATAAATAACTCCTAATATTGTGGTATTTGGCGCCCATCGCACGGCAAAGAGCAGGCAGTAGATAGGATAAGCATATATTTTCATGTTAGTTGTAAGAACAAATATTATTAGTGTGAAGCTAGTTGGACTGAATGTTAACGCGGAGTAAGGCTGCAAAAATGACGACCAGTAGTACCGATTCCATGAATTTCGATATTAATAACCAACATGGTCTACCTGATGTCGAACGAGAGGAATCATCAACCTATTCACAAATGACCGAGGAGACGTCAGTCGTCAGAGCGCGGGGACAGGAGTCCCAACAACAACCGCAGGAAGAAGTGACAATTCGTTCACTTATGGACCTCATGCGGGCACAGAGTGAAAGCCATAAGATAATTAATGAAAATTTTATAGAGATTAGAAGAGAACAGAAGGAAAATTTTATAGAGATTAGAAGAGAACAGAAGGAAAATTTTATAGAGATTAGAAGAGAACAGAAGGAAAATTTTATAGAGATTAGAAGAGAAGTGAAAGAAAAGTTCGAGAAGCAGAATGAAAATTTTACACAAGTACGCGCGGAAATGCGTGAATACATAAATAATTGTGACAAGAAGATAGACGAGGTCCAGAAGCAGCAGAACGAGATCATAAAAGAGTTAAAGGACGACACCGACAAGAAGTTCGAAGAGGTACGAGAAACTAGAGAATTAGACCGACAGGAACTAAAGAGTGTTGCCCAAAATACTCAAACAAGCATCAAGAAGATCCACAACAGAGTAGAAACACACGCAAAAGAAAATCATAAGAAGCAGGAGGAATTGAGAGCCGAACTATTCCAAAGAGTAAGACAATTACAACAGGAACAGGGAGACGTAAACAGCACGATACAGCAGAAGATCAATGAGGTAGATGGGAGACAGAAGTCGGCGGAACTGAAACTGGATGAGAGCACCAGAGAGAAAACCACTCGTATCAACGAATTAAAGTCCCAAATAGAACGACTACAGCGTCAGCTAATTGAAGGTGAGTCGGGGATAATCAGTAGGATTAACGGACACACACATACAGAATTAAAGTACAACGGCACTGACAGGTTCCCAATGGAATTCCTGAAGGAATTGTCAGAGATCCAAGAACAATACTACAACAACAATGACATTAAATGGATCGAGAGACACTTGGGGATGGACGCTGGGATATAGTGGCGTGTCATACGGAATCAAATCTCCACGTACGAAGAGTTTAAAGAAGCCTTCACCTTGAAGTACTGGGGTCAAGAACGCCAGGACAATATACGCGACAATCTTGAGTACGGCAGATATGAGTGGAATGGGCCAATCACAGCCGTCCAGTATGTAGAGAGAATATTACTGGAAAGCCGGCAACTGTCGCCAGCATTGACCGATACGCAGCTTATCCGGAAATTAGCCCGTCACTTTGGAAAGGATTTGCAGCTCGCCGTGGTCACACGTGGTATCACAAGTATACCGAATTTTGAAGCATTAATTACGGAATTTACGAGTATACAGTCAAGCGGAGAGAACAATCGCAGGCAGCATTATAGACCCTACAACGAGGGAAAAAACAACCCGAGAGAGAGGGAGGGACAGTATAACAAAAGTGAAAGTGACCGACCGCCGAGGGGTCGTTTTGACAACAAGCAATACATCAATACGGTGCAGTTTACGCCAGCAGAGGCGGGCCCCAGTAGAACGGTCGATGACACCACCCCGAGGCCGAGCGATAACAGCGACAACAACAACAAAAAATATGTCAAACTAGAGAATAAGATAGAATTTTTAAGCGATTTACTTCCGAGTGAGAATGTAAATATATTACTACCGGATTTACGAAAGGACCTACTACAAGAGGACGACGAAACTATTAACAAACAAGTATTGAAATGTCCCGAAATTACTATCAAATTTAATAATGATATAATTGTACAAGCTTTGCTTGATACAGGATGCCTCGTCAACGGATTATCGGAGACGTGGTTTAATAATCATAAGAAGAGTATAGGACCATATGAGACACTACCCGTAACGAATACATTTATAATAAGTGCTGTAGGAAATAAATCCAAATTAGTTAAGAGACAAATATTGTGTGACATTGAGATTGATAGTATCCGATATGAATGTGTGTTTTTGATAATACCAGAATTAGTGAAACCGTGCATACTAGGAATTAGTTTTCTACAAGAAGTTGGGTGTCGCATCGACATCGGAAACAAAGTAATTAATTTAAAAAGCAACACTGATGAAGAGGAGCACATTATACCAATCATGAACATTGACGTGATAACCAGAGAAGAAGAAGAGGAAGTGCTGCGATGCATCGATGAAAAAATTGGGAGAATAGACTGCGTGGATGAAGGAATACTGCAACGCCTGAAGGAGATTTTGGTAAGGAACCGGAATGTTTTTAGGGAGTGCCGGGAAGAATAGAGGGTTACACGCATGAGTTTCACGTTACGGACAGGACACCTTACTTTCAACGAGGGTGGCCTGTGCCGCTTGCTTACAGAGACAAGGTGAACGAGGAGATTAACCGGATGTTACGATATGGAGTAATCGAACGTTGTGCCAGCCCGTACGTCAATCCAATCGTGACAGTAATCAAGAAGGATGGGAGGGTTCGCCTGTGCCTTGATGCAAGGAAAGTGAACAGCGTAACTGTACCCGATTACGAAGGAGTGTCCCCGGTAAATGAGATATTGGCTAGATGTGGTGATATGCAGTACTTGTCGACAGTCGATTTATCCAGTAGCTTCTGGCAAGTCCCATTAAAACAAGAATGTAGGGATTTCACTGCGTTTATGCATGAAAGGAGGTGCTACCGATTCACAGTGACACCATTTGGACTTAGCACCAGCTCTGCGGCGTTGACACGTGGATTGGATGTGGCTCTCGAGGAGGAAGTCAAGAAGAACACGATCATCTACGTGGACGACTGCTTGTGTTACCCCAACAATATACAAACACACTTAAATCATTTAGAAACATTGCTAAACAACCTCAATAAGGCAAATATCACTGTCAACCTCACCAAGTCACAATTCTTCAGACGAGAAATCTCATTCCTTGGTTATCGCCTTACAACAAAAGGGATACAAGCAACCGATAACAAGGTAAAGGCAATTATGGATTTCCCAGCACCGAAGAATACAAAACAACTCAAGGGTTTCCTTGGCCTCACCAATTTTTATAATAGACTCACGAGTAAATACGCGGAAACGACACAACCCTTACACGAACTGCTGAAAGGAGGACGAAAGTTTTCATGGACAAGAGAGGTGGACGAGTGTTTCCAGAGAGTCAAGAATTTATTTATAAACACAGTAACTCTACGGTTCCCACGGCCGAACCAAAGATACTATATTCAGTGTGACGCTAGTAATTTTGCGTATGGTGGCCAGCTTTACCAGATCGATGAAGGAGAAATTGGCGTGATTGCTTTTACAAGCAAAACATTTAAAGGCGCAGAACGCAATTATTTCATGACGGAGAAAGAGCTCCTAAGTATCGTTAGATGTCTGGATAAATTTCGAGTGTACATACTTGGCCAGCCCCTAACGATAATCACGGACAATAAAGCATTAACACTCATGCACAAGTGCCACTTAAACAACTCGAGAATTACAAGATGGATTCTCGCCATACAGGAATACAATTTCGACATTATCCACTGTAAAGGAAAGGATAATGTAGTTGCGGACATACTGAGTAGATACCCGGCTGACGCGGAACAACAGGAGACAAACGAGGAAACGCATGAGTATTTGATTAATCACCTAGTTATTAAAATGAGTCAACAAATAGGTAAAATAATTAGAGATATCGGCAAATACCAGAATGAAGATGCCAAACTCGGAACACTTATAGATAAGATTAAGAATAACGATGTAGATAATAAATTAAGCAAATTTTATAAAATTGTTAACAATAAGTTGTACCGACGACAACGTGGCGAATGGAAACTATACATTCATGACAGCGTGTCGAAGGACCTAATTGCAGAGATACACCAAATGTACGGACACCTAGGCCCGAAAAGGTGTATAAAAATGTTACAGGAGCACTTCACGATTGACAGCTTGTTCAAGAAAGTGAAAGCATATATCCAGACTTGTGACTCATGTCAAAGATACAAGGACACGAACAACAGGATGCTGTTTGGCGGAACAAAGGCTATGATACCATCAGCTATAGGTGACATCGTGAGCGTCGATTACTATGGACCCTTACCAACTGGTACAGGAGGCGTCAAATACTTACTTGTCATGGTGGACAACTTCACAAAGTTTGTCAAGTTATTCACATTAAGAAGAGCGACAACCACCACGACATTACGACGAATCAACGACTACTGTGCGAAGTTTGGACGACCGAAAGTCATTTCAACTGATAACGGCACGCAATTTACCGCGGAAAAATGGATTAAAGGTCTCGAGGAGCTGGGTATACAACCGAGATATACGGCGATAAGGAATCCTCGCGCGAACTTACAGAAAGGATTAACCGCCAACTTGGAAATCTATTCAGGATCTTGGTACACGACCAGCATAGTACGTGGTCAAGATACGTCGGATTGATTGAGACATATATCAATGAAACATACCACGAAACAATAGAAATAACCCCCCACGAGGCGCAATTAGGAAAGAAGCCGACCCGCGCATGGGAGAAGTGGCTGGACAAAGATGTCATCAACAGTAAATACAGTTCAAATATCAACGTATTTGTAAAAATAAAGGAAAGAGGAGAGAAGTATGCTAAGCGCATCAATGATAGTAAGGAAATTTCTAAATTTGCTATCGGCGATAAGGTGCTGTTAAGGAGCTACCACCAATCTGACGCCGCAATGAAAAGGATCGACAAGTTTTTCGAGTTGTACACCGGACCATACAAAGTTAATCGCGTCCTTGGTGATGCTACATACGAGCTCATTGAGTGCGATAGCAGTGGCAAAGTGAGAGGAAAATTTAATGTACGTCTGCTGAAGAGGTACTACGAAACGAAAGTACAAGTCTCACAGGAAAGCGAAAGTTGCATCAACAATTAGTTGGACTATGGAGGGCGTGGGCCAGTGCATAGGGTGAATGTCCCGCGAAAACCGGTCCAACTAGCTAAACGATATGATGTATAACTTATTAACGTATAATTTAAAGATTTTTTTTTGTACATGGAGTCCTTAAGTCACGATGTGACAGTCTAATGACATTAATTACATTTGTATAACCAATGTTAATGAAAATTTCAATAGAAAGGACACGTATGATGCGAAAGGTTCGATCGAGTGTGCAGCAATAAATGGCTAAAGACGTTATAACGAGCTTTTTATAGACACACGATGATGTAAGATTAATTAATCAAATCTGAGTAGTATAAAGCGAAGTTATCTATAATCACAATGATTTCAAATGAATTGTTAATTGTTCCTAAATAATGTATATAAATTTATAATCTATATAATCAGTATAAATGTTAGTAATACGTATTGTAAGTGATACTCAATAACAAATAATGAATGTATCAATATGTATTTACAGGTTCGTAAATTGTGTTTTAAATGTTCAAGATAGACTAAGGACATTAACTATCGTAACGATATTTAGACGATACATGAATAATTACATTTCATGTGGAAAACCATTATTTCATGTATTAGGTTATAAGCGGATGACACAGCCATCCACGGTTATTATTATTATTGTAAAATAATCCCATATCTAATTAGATATGCACAATGTGTCAAAATGCGTTCATCCTTCCTCAGATGCACGGCAATAAATTCCCAGAGTTAGTTTACAACAAAATATAGGGAATATATACCCGTATACCCCAAGCAGAGGAAAATGGGTCAATGACCGTGACCTTATCAGAGGGGACTCCCACAACAAACACAGAGCACTGAAACCGGATTAGAATGTCTTCTGCTGATCCAACATCCAATCCGATTTGGGGACTATGTAACAACCAAGAATTAAAATTTTTTAATATTATGACCGAAAAGACGTTACATACAGCAAGACACCCCTACACGAGCCACGAGCAATAAATAAAGAACAGTTTTACGATGTGTCAACTGAACGTTTGCTTCGGACAATACGCATACGCTTCACATAACTTTACAATGGGAAATAAGGTTGGCCGTGACAGACTCGACTCAACCGAGATTTACAGCCTGCAACATGCAAGATAAAAGGAACTATGTCAAGTACCAATTTACGGAGAAACTGTGACGGACACACTGCAAGGTTAATTTGAAGTGTACCAGTAGTAAGAAAAGGGCGTAAGTACACAATGGTATTTACCCTGTATGAGAACTGACATCGATATCTATAGAATGGAATCGAACTTGTGCACAGCGGGGGAACGTCTTACTGGCGACAACTGATATTTACGACAGGGAGAAGGAGTGCCGTTTTGGGAAACGACGACACGCTGCGTCAGGATAGCTAACGAAAAAGGGTCAAGGATAGTGAAACAATAACGAAATACGACACATTGTTCGCGTGAGAACAGCAGCAAGGTCCGGAGTACGCTTAGACAAAGACCTGATCAACAGCCGAGAAATTGCTCTTGTTCCAGGAAAAGAGTACGGAGGATTTTGACGCGAACTTGTGGGGAGACAGGATACCCAATCACAACCCAGCATCTACCCAGAGAACAGGTGGAGAGGACCGTCGTCATCATGGCAACGGGAACGTCGAATGAGAAGTGAAGAACGATAGTCTTGCAAAAGGATAGGAGTTCTTCTGTCCTATCATGTTCGACCTGAGGCGTGCCTTCCAGAAGATTGCATTGTGGTAAACGATGCTTGATAAAAAGTGTTTGCAGAGCACGCGGGAGGACAGTCTTCATATAATTTTCGTCAGTCATCATATATTTTCAACCACGTACTTTTAAACAGTCTTCATATATTTTAACAGTCTTAATACAAAGTTCGAGAGTCTTCTTATAAATTTCTCAATCGTATACTTTAACAGACTTCACGGAACTAAATCTTCTAAGTCTTAATACAGTTCGATTAACATACGGACAGCAGTGGGACTTTGAAACTCTGCTACGCGGTATACAATTAAGTGACTTAAACATTTCGATATTGGCGAGTATCCGGTAATAGTGTACCTACAGCGACTAAATCATGCGACATACGCCAGTGCTTAATAACTCTAGAGTTCTTTATTAAACTCAGTTACCGCTAAATTCAGAACTGAACTAACCAATCGCAGTTTCATCAATAACCGACGCGCAGAACTATTGTTCATGTTTTACCGGACAACGAAATCGTAACGTTGTACAGTGCGAAGCGATACAATATAATTTGGAACAATTACACCACGGTATCAAAGACACTATACATTAATGTACACACAAGAAGTTCAACAATAGACAGCCAGATATATACACCATAGTTAATGATGAACTTACCCACACGACACATGATTCCATAAACTCTAACAGTAACAGCCGAATCAACAGAAAATACACACAGCGCGAGTGAATCTGATCCGCGTGTGTTGAGTGTTAGTGACATCACAGCTACGCAACTTCACACATATGGACCACCAACGAGAAGGAGTTACACCGATGGAAATGTCGGATAAATCGCTTTACAAGTAATCTTTATGCTATTCTTATCATAAGAACTCTACTGTCCTGTCTCTTTTCAAGGAACACCCCTTGAGTATTTAAATTAAATATGATAAATATAATTAACGCTATTCATCTGAGGCAAGCAATGAACGCATTAGTATAAGATTTATTGTTTGACTATTTGTGTTTTTCTATATATCGATTGTATTATATATGTATGTGTATGTTTTCCAGCAAACAACGTATTGGATTCGCATTGTAATTTGATATATATACATGTGTTCTTTTATGAATGTATTTACAGGGAATCATCCATATTTATATATGGAAGTCTCTTTATTTAATGATGTTAATAAATAAGTGTTTATTTTATCCAGAATATATGTGTTCATTATTGTCGAAGTTACCTCAGAACAAGAAAGTAATGGCACTTGAATGACTTATAGTAGTTTTTATTAATTTATACAATAATTAGAGTCTTCATGCAGTAATTATGCTAACATAAAAGAACTAACGTATCACTTAGCTTCAATCAGTTGATATGAGCAACCTAATTGAGTGATTACACGATCTCATTTTGCAAATTAGTATAATCAAATAATTAATTAATCACAGTTAGCATAATAAATAACTCCTAATATTGTGGTACCCGTGATGAATAGCGGTGGCAGCGACGGCTCGCACCACAAGATAAAAGAGGCCAACACTTTTGGAAAAGGTATCAGTAGACGTTCGTCGTTGACACGGTTAACAGCAACTAACCGACGCTACTTGATTTCACTAGGATTCAAAAACAAGAAAAACAAGTAACATGGCGCACAGCGGTATCGTCTTATCGGTTGAATGTCGACCATTCTTTGAAGACAACATCACGCATTACGAATATTATCTTCATGCACCGTACGCGTCGGCATCACGATACGGAAATAACGATGAGATACGCATACCTATCCTGCAACAGGAAGTCTTCACTTTACCGATGGAAAGTTTCCTGTACGTTGAAGGCACGTTGAGCAAAAAGACCGCCAGCACCGGTACTGTGAACGTGAAAATGGTCAACAACGCGATCGCGTTTCTCTTCGAAGAAATCCGTTACGAACTGGCCGGTGTGGAAGTGGATCGTACCAAGAGCGTCGGCATCACGTCCACTATTAAAACCGTGCTATCTGCCGGCAAGCAGGACATTGTTTCGATGCAAAACGCCGGTTGGGTTGCTCCTACAGCTGACGAGCTAACGCCGACCGGCAAAAACGAGGAATTCAACTTTTCCATACCGTTGAGGATGCTGATGGGATTCGCTGAGGATTTCACGCACGTTATTTTAAACATGAAACAGGAACTGATACTGTTGCGCACTTCCACCGACGTTAACGCTCTGTTCTCGCCCACGGATGCACCCGCTAACGCTGATATAGATGGATGATTCCGTTTGTGTACGTGAACAACGAACTACGGATACGATTGTTGGATATCATACGCAAGGACCTACCGCTATTCTTACCGTTTCGTAGTTGGGAACTGCACGAATACCCGGCTTTACCGACGACCGACAGACAGTCTTGGACGGTGATTCAACTACACAACTGTAAAAACCGCGGTACGTGATACTCACCTTCCAGACCGCCAGAAAGAATAATCTGAAAAAACACGCAGACGAATTCGATAACTGCAATGTGACAAACGCGAGACTCTTTCTGAACGACAAATACTACCCTACGATAACCTGAGCCTGGTTATCGATAACGGACGTTACGCATTGCTGTACGACATGTATACGCGATTTCAAAAACGTATTACCACAGAAGTCACCCCAACGTACTTCTAACACCTACTGAGTTCATAGCAAAACCACCGTTATTCGTCTTCGATTGTAGCAGACAGGACGAATCGCTCAAGTCTTCACCAGTCGACGTCAGATTGGAATTCGAGTCATCGACCAATTTCCCCGCTCAGACCGCGGCCTACTGCTTGATACTGCATGATTCACTCAACGTGTACACTCCGTTATCCAACACGGTGCGCAGACACAATTAAACGCTTATTATATTATTGTTTTTTTTTGCTGTAAATAGAACATTGCTATTTTTAGAATATAATGTTTGCATTACATGTATATGTGATTCTTTTTTAAATAAAAAAGTGTAATCAATTTTAATGTATTTTTATTTTGTTGCAAATAGAATGTAATGTGATATTTTATTAAAAAAAAATGTAATCAATTTTCGTGTATTTTATTTTTGTGGAGGGGGAAACGATTATCCTCTCCTCCCTATTATTCGCTCAGTGTTTCATCAGCACGAGTCGTGAGTGGACGCACAAGATGCTTTCACACGATATCGATGATGACGATATCAATCCCAACAACAACCGCTATTTCAAACAATGCGGTGAAGCGGCGACGACGACGACGTCAATCAAGTACTTATCACCAGACGATAAAGAAGTGCAGGCCATCTTAATTCAAAAAATCAAATCTCCGTACCCGCGTTACAGAAGCTTGGAAAACCGTGTAAAGAGTTTTAAAGAATGGCCTGTATCGTTAACGATAACGCCTAAAGAATTATCAGAAGCGGGTTTCTTCTACACCGGATGCAACGATAGAGTGATTTGTTTTTGCTGTGGAGGCGGATTAAAAAAATGGGAACGTGGAGAATATGCTTGGATGGAACATGCACGTCATTTCACTGCGTGCTCTTACGTAATGTTAATGAAAGATAAAAATTTTATCATCAAGGCACTGGGTATCGTTACCGAAGCGCAAGCACCAACAGCAGCAGTGACAGCAAAGAACGAACAACGCACCGACACGATCAAGGAGAATATAAAAAACGTAGAAGGAAGCTCGAATCGTGATACGATGTGCAAAGTCTGTTACGCACAAAACGTGGAAGTTGTACTTATTCCCTGTCGACATTTTATCACATGTGTGAATTGCGCCCTTATGTAGAACCGCATACACCGCTTACATGAGAGCGTATTTCTACTTCGTTTTTACGCTTTAATTTACCGCCTAGTGAACACAAGGTTTGAAAACATATAAGCTGCTGTGACAAAACCGTTTAATCCAACCTCCGCTAATATCGCATACCTCAGTGTTTGAACAGCACGCGTTGACGACGGACGCATGGAGCTGCTATCTCCGTACGAGTACATACGCTGCAGTGACTTAAAGCATACAGTACTGTACCCTATAAAAATTTTTGTATACAACGTTTTGACATGTAAATTTGTTGCACTGATCCGTGAGGAAAATATAAGGTACAAAATAAACGTTCCGAAAAAATTCTTTACGGGCGTTTCACAATATACAACGTGTCTGTTCCGTAAAACGGATGGATCTGCAACGTTCCTAGTAACATCAAACACGTTGTTTATAACGAAAAAAGGATGTGCGAGGATAAACTAGCAGTCATACTTGACTTTCACTGTTTCATCGACAACGATGGAAACGAACTCGTTAAGGAACTAGACGTTATGGATGTCACCGCATTTGCCAGCAGGCATTGGATATTTACACATCCAGTAGACACGATTGTTTCGAATCACAAACATGTGAGGACAAACAGATGGTTAACAGACCATTATCATGGACTATCGTGGACGGACGGGGACACATCGTACGAACATCTTGTACCACTATTAGAAAAGTATACGTTTCCTTTTAACTTCGTGTTTGTAAAAGGATTGCAAAAAAAAAGATTTCTACACAAGCGTATCGTGCATTTTAATATTATAAATTTAGAAGATTTCGGTTGTCCCAAACTCGATCAATTACAATCAATACATGGAACAGCCTGTCTCGCGTACCGCTTATTTCCGGAAATATGTACAAATACTGGAGTACACGCTTTACGCGAGTGGGTTGTATCAGATTTTAGAATAATCAATTTGTTTCTGATAAATTACTAATTGAAAACATTATTGTTTAGCGCTTACGTAAAAAATAACAGTCGTCGCCTTTCTGTCGATTACATCACCTGTTTAAACAAAAAAATTAGCGTCGTCGACATGTTCGAACAAGCACGAGTGCTGTCTAAAAATAACCGACTCGCCTCCTCCCCGCCTACCCATCGAACATACCGTGAGAAATTAGGTTGTATCCTGTTCACACGGTTAAAAATAAGCGCTTACTGTGCGTTGAGTGGTTCCCCCTCTCCGGTTTCCACCTCCACAACTACCACCCTATTTATTTCGCTGTGCACGAGCGTTATTCATTCAGTCCTTGAGAGACGTGCGAGAAAAATATAAATTTCTTTATTTTAAAATGGCATCATTCACCGCAAAGTTTGCAACTATTAGCGCAATTGAGTATAAAAAAATAAAGGAATTGATAATCGGTGTAAAATATCCAATAGAAGAATTGCAGAACATAGACGCGAAGTACGGGAAAGCCGTACTCGTCACTCTCCTAGATAACAGAGACCCTAAACTAGAATATCGTGTATATCTACCAAAGAGATACGCGGACGTTTTCGAAGATGACGAATTGAAAAATTTATTACCATGTTCACTGCAACTGATTTATCGCGGAGAAAAGGATAGAGCGTACATAGTACACATTGTACAGTAAGACCGAACAGACATCTTCATGTATAATTTTCATTGTGCATACGATTACATATATATATATATATATATATATAAACATGTACTTAGCTGTATTTCATACAATTTCTTTTAATTATACACAATATATTTTAAATTATATATAATGTGCTTACACATATTTCATTTGATTTTATTGTATTCAATTGTCAATGTGCTTATGTCTAGTTAATAAAACAAGGCTTACGTGGTGTACATTTTAAAGTAAGCCCGGATAGACATATATATTTGTACATAATTGTCATTGCACACGTTTGCAAATAGTATTTAACATATAATATGCTTACACTTATTTCAATTTAATTTAATTCTACATAATGTTATAATATATTCTGCTTACACGTAATTGTATACAATTCTATTTTGTAATTGTCACTACTGTGTGTGTGTGTGTATGTGTTTATTTTTTTTTTTTTACATATTTGTCATGTGATAGTGCACTTGATTACGTATTTTGTAATTGTCACTACTGTGTGCGCTTATTTTAACTCGTAATTAGTTTTACTTGGATGTACTTCACATTTTTACATATTATGAATTTTGTAATTTTCACTACTGTGTGCGTTTACATATTATTATGTATTTTGATTACATGTATTTTAATTGTTATTAATTACACAGAATTGCTTTAACATTTTTTATTGTATTTTAATTTCAAAAATCCTTTGAACATTAACACTATTCATCACTCAATATACAAGCTAGAACGAGTGTTGCACAACGTGCATTCATGTGTTATTACATAGAACTAATTTAAAAATCAATTTGTTAAACAATAATTGCTTGATTATAATATACTTTAGAAATTAAAGAATATTTAAAAATCAAACTCACCCTGTACGTGTTCTCGTTGAGTCTCGTAGAACGATGTGATGTTGAGTCCAGCATTTCGTACAGCTTATATATACAGTATCTCAAGGATGTACGCGAAAGAGATGGTAACAACGACAAAAAAAGTTAGAGCTCCCGCAATGATAACATCTGCGCAGACAGTTGAAGTCATTTATTATACGACTAATAAAGCCCCCCCGCCCTCACTACGTTCACACGCTGCGATAATAGATGGCCAGACAGCCGACGCCAATTACATCATCTCAGCAGCTTGTGTTCTGTTATTAATTAAACAAATTTATTTAAGACTATGTTCACACGCAACGATAACATATGGACAAACAGCATCATGATGTAAGAAGTTATAAATAACTGCACGTGTAAGATGTTAGCGGGAGTCAACTGCCACTTCTCATTATTAACTCACAGATGGCCAGTCAGCATTCTGATGTAAGCGGATAAAATTGACTCCACATCTTAGCGGGAGCCGATTACATCATTTGTAGCGTCCTGTTATTCACAGATATTACATAAACAGTACTTATTTTCCATGAGTGTTGTGTGTTTTACATAAGTGAATTGACGTTCAATTATGCAATGCCTATCATGCGTGTTTCTTAGAATTTACAGTACTTTGACTTTAATTTCATATTAAAAAAACATATAATCAATTTTTATGTATTTTATTTTCTTAATACCCGTAACCTTGGAGGGGGAAACGTCTTATTATTATCCCCTCCCCCCGTACGTTCGCACCAACCTGTTGGGCAGAATGACCTTGTAGGGCTCGACATAGCGCGCGCTAGACCAACAGGTTGGTGCGAACGTATTTTTACAATCTGTTTATATCTTTACTTAACACATAGACACGCAGTTCACAAGTTGCCAACAATGCAATACACGGCATCGACGATATCCGGACGGCGGCGGCGGCGGCGTACATATACAAACCCGTACACTATAACACACGCACGAGTTGAAAACGTCGATAAACCAGCACAAGTTGGCAACGCCGACGACGACGACGCTTTTCCAACATGGCCGCACTTCCGGAAAAACCCCTTACAATATACAAACCCATACACTATAACACATGCACCAGTCGGCAACGTGGCCGAACCTTAACCACCACACTCCTAAAACAAACCGACAACCTCGCACTTTTCCAACATGGCCGCGCGCCGCCGACAACATGGACGACGACCCCACCACTCCAGGCCGCCATCAAGCCACAACCAGGCCGCCGCCGGACGGCGAACAGCGAACGGCGAACAAACGAAGTCCACGCCTACACCAATCAACGCGCACATAACCCCACTAAATGCTGGCCGCTGACAACATGGCCGAAAGCCGACAACCGGATGTTTACCCCCACCACCACAATTTTTGAATTTCCCGCCATATGACGTCACATCCGGGGTAGAACTGTCATAATCCCCCCTACTCACAATGCGCGAAACCTCAAAGTAGTAAAAACATTATTTCCTTGGGGTCTATTTCCATTTATTAAATGTAATTAAAATATACAGGCAAAACAGTACCGTCGCTGTCTATTTTTACATTGGTGAACGAATTTTCCCTTTGGGACTGGAACAGGGGATTTGTCTATTCCTTGATGGAAGAAGAAGAACAAGATACGCCACAAGGGAGAAGAGTGTCGGTTGCACTAGGAAGAAGTGAATAAGTGAAGGTGAATAGGTAGAAAAGGTGTCTGTTCCAACCTGCTTGTAATTGGAACAGACACAGCTGTCGAAACCGAAGCTGGATATAGTGCTAATAATGATTTCGATACAGTAGCCGACTCATCAAACAATCTGCAAAATTCGTTTGTGCTGTTTAAAAATTTGTATAATACCTATAAAAGCTAAAGAGAATGTATGTGGAAGTATAAGATATGGGAAACGAAAGAAAATAATATTAATGCAGGCATTAATTTAATGCTAACTTAGTCACTAATATTAATAACGTCTAACGTTAATTACACTTAATTAATTTTAATTATATATTCATGCTTATATAGACTTAACATGGTAGTATGCGTAATCGGGATAAGTATTTACATAGATAAGAGAAAACACTAAAGTGACAAAAGGAAAATCAGTTTAAATAAACAAGTCATTAGACAAGTTCAGTGTAATACGTTTTCAATTTTGCGGCCCGTTTATGAGATTCATATGTATTTGACAGCTTAGCGTATAAAATTGCATTGCAATGCTTGCTTTTACTATTGCATGTCTGTATTCTATGAACTTTATATTATTTATTGTTACATTAATATTGTGTTTTAATCTTAAGCCAATGTCCTAACTAATTTACAAAAAACTGGAACCAGAGCTACAAACGCTTAACATGTCTTCTATAGGATAAGCGGTACTTCATAATTCACAGGTATTTTTCCAGGATAGTCGCAATACAATAAATCTAATACTGAATGTGTATAACTTTCTATTTTCCTCTAACGTACTTATCCATTAAAGGGAATTAGACGTATTTTTCAATGTACCTGTATGAGAATTGTTTAAATACTTTAGAATGAAGAAATAATAATTCTGTCTTAAATTTATGTGTCCCTGTGTCTTATGTGTCAGGAACTGGCGTTCCTGAAATCCTATGATATTCCTATAACTACTAAAATGTGTGATTTGCTTAATTTTCTTTTCACGTTGTATAAGAAATAGAATATAGTGTAACCTAAAACTACTTAACTATCTCAATTAGCCTTCAAAAGCCATTATCTAGCTATTATTAGAGAGGTGTCGCACGTCAACATAAAACTAAACAACGTGTTCGGAATTCGATGCAATAAACAAGGTTAAATGCTATTGACAGCGTGACACCGACCAATATTGACACTGATCGCCTATCCAATTGTGTGGAGCAAAATAATGACAAAAACGTGTAATATACAGTGGCGTATAAACAATATAGGACGCAGTGTAACTGTAGAGATTACATTCAATTTAAAGCGGCTCGCGTTTCACCACGTAATCATTAGTAAATTGAAGCGTTTACAAATCGAAAAAGTAAAAATATTCTTGCGTCGAGACGGTAGATAATACGCGTAGCTCACGTGATAATAAGTCACGTATTGTGCAAGCAGCAGGTTGATGTAGCATTCTCATAATGTGCAAATTCTCAATTCCTTCTACACCTTCCAGACTCCGCTAGATCGTCTCGTAAACAAGACAAGCGAGACCTATATAAATTAACATGAATCATCGATTCACTCGTGAACGAGTTCTGCAATTCTGCGCGTTATTAGAAAGTGTGGTATTAGTAGACGTAGCAATTGTTAAGTGTTAATAATTGTGTGCGGACTACTGAAATTTTGTAACTCATACTAAAGTAGTGTTATTGTCAATTATTAGTTAATTTAATAACTACAACTATTGTAATAAAGTTTTTCATTTATTAAAATTGTTTAAAAATTAGTATATATTTCTATGGCGTTCAGTAACTGATTCCACTGTTATAAATCACGACTCCTGCCGCCTTCTTTCTAACAACTTCCGACAAAACACAGAAACCTAATAAAATGCTGTTTTTTAAACTGTAATCACAATAAGTAGGTATAAGGCTGATGTTTTTATAAGCTCCGAAAGTATAATTTTATTGTAGATATCCCTGCTAATTAAACATCTTTACAGGCTACTGTTTCTTTAAATACATGAGCGTTATGAAAAAAAAAATTAAATTATACTTTTAAATTAGAAAACTTAATTTATTATTACTATCAACACAAAATATGTAAGATATTTACATTGGGTGTTCTGTTAACTTATAATCGATCTATTAATACGACCACATAAAGAAAAAATAACTCCTTTCGTATACGTGTCTGATATGATTTCACTTATCTAGCAGTGGGTGGTGATATGAGATAACCATTTACATTGCTATGTGATAACAAGCCTGATGCGATTTATACCACTGGCCTGTTACTCTACTTTGACTATCGTTTTGGCAGTGCTTAAGTTTGACATTATAAACATGTGTGTGTGTGTGTGTGTGTGTGTGTGTGTGTGTGTGTGTGTGTGTGTGTGTGTGTGTGTGTGTGTGTGTGTGTGTGTGTGTGTGTGTGTGTGTGTGTGTGTGTGTGTGTGTGTGTGTGTGTGTGTGTGTGTGTGTGTGTGTGTTAGCAATTTATATTTTAAATGCAATACAAGGATAAATAGAGTTATTAATACAATGCATAAAAAGGTTTATTCATATTCGTGGCTACGTTAACATAACATTTGGTCCCCACGTTATAGTTTCTCCCACGTTCTTGAAGAAATAATAAAATGGCGTATTCCTAATACAACGTGGAATGTAGCTACACTTGGAGCAGGAAACAATACCTAGGACCAGCAATGACAATGTTCGAAGGTAACAAAACGATTATAGTCTTCATAGTCTCGAATATGTGAATGTCTCAGTATTTTAATCTTCCTAATTGTAAAAAATCGTGTTTTCAGTCAAAATAAACATAATACATGTTTTTTTTTAATGACTAACTTAAATCATAGCTTTCTTTTGCAGTCTATGCAACAACTTGTATTTTTTAGTAGAATTCAAATGATATAAATTACTCTTGTATTTATCGCAAAATTTAAGTTTACGACACCTCTGAATTCTACATTTCAGTGAATGATGAATTTAAATAATACTCTTAACACACGAATATTTCGTGTCACCCAATTTATGTAGTCACATAATATAACATAGCCGTTCCAGTAGACTTTGGAAACCAATCTTCCGCCTGTATATGGTTTCAGCAATTGTTCAAAATTTGAAGCGCATATCTAAAAAATGCATAACTTATTACTTTAAGTAATATGAACCCAAACTGAAATTTGCATAATCAAGTGTTATAGTATTCTCCATTTTGACAATCTGAAGAGATGTCTTTTTCACTTACGTCGTACAGTAAATTTTGTATACGAGGTTATCTTGAATAACAATAAGCAACTTCACAAATCTTTACAATTTTAGGCGCGCGCACACACACACACACACGAACGTACACACATGTGTATATGTGTATACAGACGCACGCGCGCTAGTGCGTCCTCTGTCTTGTAAACTTGTCCTGTTACCTGGTTCTTCTGTTTTGTTTTTGCCGTTTATTTCAATCAAAGACAGACAAGTAAAATATCGTTATAGAGGTTCAAATTTTTGGACGGAAGGGCATAAAATTTGGAAGCTAATTTTTTTGGTGGAGGCAATAGCGTGGCAACGTAGACAGCTGAAAAAAGGCAGTAGAATGTAATAGAAAAAAATTACTTCTGACAACGGTTTCAAACCTCTTTTTGCCAAACGCAAATTATTGTGTGAGAATCGTTATTCATGGCCAACTAGGTAAGCATTTGTCAGAAAAAGTCGGATATGTAGAATCAACGTTCTTATCTGAAGAAACAGATTGCACAACTAAATATTATTTTCAATTGTCATATTTATTTACCTTTTTGTGCAATAACGAAGGATTTCTGGTTCATTCTAACACACTAAGCTCTTCTTTAAACATTTTCCGATTAATTCTGATTCTGAGAAACCGTACAAATGTAATTATTTTTATTCCCTTTTCCTACTCGGCTATCCTACAACTATTGTTATCAAATGAAAAAATTTCTAAACTTAGCCGACGCATAAGGTAAAAACTTAGTCTCTGTTTCGTCTAATTAAATTTTAGGATACCGTGATTCGGTTTGTACGAATTCTTGTTTTTCTTTAGTTTATTAAAGATCTATGTTGGACTGATCTCTGAAAGAGGTATAGAGATACATTTTTTTAATATTAGTAAGTGTTCTTAAACTAGACATTGAGAGTAACGAAACAGAATTTAATCAACATCCTCCTTTGAAAAGCACACTGTAATGTCATATCTTATTTTCTTTCATATCAGATTTACGATAGCTTCAGTAAACGAATTATAGTAATGTAATAGCTTGTTAGTCAAAATAAAATAATAGTTTTGTACGAAATTAATATTGAAATGTATATTCTCAGTTTATTTTAATTTTTGCAGATTGAAAAGTTATTAATTTTACATAAAGTACTTGCGTAATTTAATTTTGATCGTTTTTTTTTTTTGTATACTGAAACTTGTTTCATTATTTGAAATTAACAGTATTTGCTTCATAATACAGGATAGTGTCCCAAGCGAGTGGCTACTCATAACCAGTACTATAAATTAATATTCTTATAATTTAAAATTGATTATCTCAAGTATTTAAAAACACATTGAGCTTACGAATATATTTTTAAAATATAACTGGTCGTTTTTTTACGTTTTCCGGTTTTGGGCTAATGGGGATTAGTAGGTTTTGGACATTTATGAATTATAGACAATGTAATTTAGTCACTATATATTTCTAAATAAAATATTTACTTTTTATTATAATTACTGCTTCTGGATTCACATGCATTATTTAGTTTAACTATTACTTATTTTAGTTAGACTACTAACTTGAAGATTTTTTTCGTTTCCTTTCTTTGAAAATTTCCTTTCTTAATGTTTTTGAGATCCAAATTTTTTTATGTTTCTCTCACGTTGCCCGCATTTAGGTGATCGGCTCGTCCTGAACGAACCAGGATTTCAATGTTTCGGAACACTCCTATGAGACAGCATCTGGTCTTTTGTTTCAGGAATTTCCAGTGATAGCTGATGGTCAGAACGTGTGTCACCTCCCCAGTCTGTACTCCCACCAACCGCTACTCGATTACTGTATCTAAGAGATAATTCTTCATTTAAACGAAACGTCCATAAAAGTTATTAATAAAGCCTCTGAATGTGTCTGGTTTGAAATAACCAACAGATAATAGCACTCTTTTAATAATTTGTCTCAGATGACAATAACTTTGTAGTGGAAACCAGAATCCAAATGCTATATAAAGAAATATTGCTTTTGCCTTTGCCTTGCCTAGTAATGAGTAATTTCATAAAATGGGGAATAATCTGTTTGTTTTCCTACAGTTAGAAGTGACAGCAATTTCTATTTGGTAAGGAAACAAATTACAATGGTATACAAGAAAGTTGTTAGAAGCAGAAAAGCTTCAAACAAATAAGCATAATTTACCACGAGTTTTCTGATTGGTGAGTTATGTAATCAAGTGACTAAAATATCTAAAGTGGAAGTCCCGGTTCCAACAAAGATTATAAAGAAAAGTGTCAGTGGCTGTAAAAATATTCAGGTAAAAAGTCGAATAAAAAAGTATTTGTTGTTGTTAAAAAAAATTTTATGGATCGTTAAAATTTCCCTTGCCACTTCCGGAAAGCCGATTTCTAACATAACTTTGAAACGATAATCAAAGTATGACAATAAAAAGTAATGATAATTAGTAGCCTTGAAAATTTGTACGTTTACCCGAATCACGAGGACACATGTTATCGGCAGGTCAACACTGAGATAATCCGGCCAATCGTTATTCTAGCTAGGTCTGCCTTCAAAAAGTCAAGCTTACCAGTCTGATAGTGAAGTGAACTGTTGCAATCAATAGTAGGCCAAACCACTAAAATCTAATGTAGTTTAGGAGAAATGACTGTACACAAGAATTAGTTAGCAAAGTTTGATTAAAGCCGATTGCTAGAATGATGAAAAAATTAAAATTGTTGTTATTGATTTTCCATACAATAATTTGAAAGAATTTTATATTTTAGAAAATGATGTGGCCATAAAAGTCTGAAAGATGTCAGGCAGATGGCACTCGTAGTTCTGTAATATTTAATATTAGATTTTAAAGAATATTTTAAACACGAAAAAGGTATAAAAGTGAAAAAATTACATTCGTCAATAATATAATGATGTCTACAAACTGCTGCCATAATTTCGAAAGTATATATTACATGTTTTAAAATATAGTATGCGCTTAAAAAATATATATATATATTATAAGATACTTCGGGAGTCCATAGGGAGGTGTGACGCGAACATATGCTTTCATAAAAGAGAAATGCACTAGTCTCTCCACTCTCACCCACACTTTGGTGGGCCCTGTTACGCTGAGCAATCCACTCCGAGGGGTGATAGCCAATCCCTTCGGCGGAGTGGATCGGTAAGCAAATGAAAGATGGGGTTCTGTCAGGGCAGCCTGGGGGTATCCTGCGTCCTAGCCTGGCAGGATGCTGCAATTCGGCAGCAGGTGTGCATCTAGTGTGGAGGCGGAGGAGCCTACAGTAGGCCAGCGGCTGCACACATGGGCTGAGCTAGTTAGTCTACTGCGATCGGGCAGAAACAGCTCATCAGCTGAGGTGAAAGACACTCTCTAGGGGAAGAGCAGCGCAAAATCAAAGTTCCTGGTCCTTCAAATTGGGGTTTTTCAGCAGGCCAGTAACCTGCTTAAGAAAAAATATATGTATTTACAGAACTCACATGACCCTAGGAAATCGGATGGGAAATACGGCAAAACGACCCAAGCTAACGCAAAAGGACAAAAAATGCAAATGGATTAATGATACTTTAAAAGTAGCAACCTTAGGGGTATAGCTAATAAAGAGGATGAATTAGTAGGAATATTTGAGAAGAATAAAATAAATATCGCTGTTTTACGGAAACTAAAATGAACAATTCTGGTTCAAGGTATGTAGAAAACTATGCAATGTTTTATAGTGGAATAGACGAGAACTCTAGAGGTGCTAAAGGAGTGGCAATATTAATTGATATTAAAAGAGAACGACGTCTAATAGAGTGTCAGTATGAAAATGAGAGAATCACATATATAAAGATAAAGTATGATTGTGGACAGGTGGTAGTAATAGGTGTTTATGTGCCTGAAGAGAGGAAGAAAGACGAAACAGAAGAGTTTTATTGGAACCTCATAAAATTAATTGATAAAAATGCAAACCTTGTAATTCTGTTAATGTGTGATATGAATACCAGGGTTGGGAAAGTCCCAATTTGTATTGTAGTGGGCGTTTTTGGTGAAGAGGGAGCGAATGTTAATGGAGAACTTCTGAAATAATTCGCTACACTTAACCAGCTAAAAATAACAAATACATTTATCCGTAAGAAAGATATTCACAAATATAGCTGGTCAGCAAGAGGACTTAGATCTCTCATTGATTATATAATAAGTAAGAAATTAGCAAGGCAAACTATTGACACATGAGTATATAGAGGATTTGATGTTGGTTCTGATTATTATTTAGTAGTGTCAAAGATAAAGTTTTATACGAGATAGAAGAAGGTTAGATCATTAATAGACAGGAAAATAAAGAAGTATTTAGGGTATAAGTATTAGAATAAGAAAGTGTTCAACGATTCTATCAAGATAGAATGAGTAGGCATTTGAGTGGGGTACCTACGAGTGAGGATTTAGAACAGGAATGGGATAATATCAAGCACCTAATAATACCAGCAGCCAAAGAAGCAACAGAGGTCAAAAGAAGATTCAGAAGAAGAAGAAGAAGAAGAAGAGTCTAAAAATGTGGACAGAGGCAGTGAAAGAAGCAGTGACCCAAAAACAGAGGTCATATCTTCAACACCTAAACTCCCCAACTCCTGCTAATGAAAAAGTGTACACAATGGAAGGCTGAAAGGAACATGGCAAACGATTGTCATACACAGGCAGTCATGGGATAGGTTTATTTCAAGTATGAAACATGATGTGCATGGTAGGCAAGTTGTAGCTTACAAAGTAGTGAAAACACTGAACAGTAAGGAACGAGAACAGTATCTTTCACTCCGATTGGAGTTAACACATGGAAAAAGCATTATTCTCAACTTTGGTATAGTGCTAAGGAAGAGTAAGAAAGTGAAACGGATGACTTTAATCATGCATGATTGTTATAAATCAAACGGGCAGTATAACTATAGAGGAATTACTGTAGACATTGAAGAACGAGAAATCGTAAAGCACTTGGTCCGAATGGTATAAATACAAAACTTTTGAAATGTGGAGGCATTCTGTTGCATTTGCGTCCATTATCTTTTTTGAATATGCATTGGAAAAACACAGAATTCCTAAAGAATGCTCAAAAGCAGTTGTAATTTTATTATTCAAAAAAGGAGATTTTAGAAAGACAGATAATTATAGAGGAATTTATATTTTAGATACTATATATAAGGTCTACGCTAGAATAGTAAATTGGAAATTGAAGGCAATAGCTGACGTTTTAATATCAGAAGAACAAAATGGCTTTGGGAAGGGGAAATCATGCATAGAGCCTATCTTTACACTTACGTTAATAATTGAAAAGAGAAGGAAATTAAACTTCTAGCATTCTAGAGACCTTATAAGAGACCCATCTAGCATTCTTCGATGTGTTGAAAGCTTTTGATAATGTGAAAAGTTCGCTACTCTGGAGTATAATGGAACGAAGGGCTTTCCTTTCGCAATTAATTAAAGTTCTTAGGAGCTTATATTACAAGACAGCGGTTGTCGTGGATTTAAATGGCAAATTATCAGAAGATTTTCCTACAAATAAAAGTGTGAGACAAGAGTGCCCTATTTCACCGACACTTTTAAATATCTACATGGACGACATATTTCGGCTATGGACAGCTAAAGTTGACTCGGGAATATCAATTCAGCGAAATATTCATGTAAATTCATTGTTATATGCAGACGACATGGTAACAATACAGAAAACACAAGACCAGTTACACAGGGCGATATTTACGTTCTATAGTATCATACAAGACTATGGGCTACAGATCTCTGCTACAAAATCTAAAACGATGTATATAAGGGCAGATATCCTACAAGAACTAAGGTCATTTTAATTACCGGGGTTGTGATATCTCCTATGGAACCGATATTGATTGCGATAATAAGCTAATGAAATTTATACGCATGTGTGGAATGACTCATAGGTACCTGAAAAATAAAACACGTAAGGATACCCGAATGACATTTTACAAAACTGTGGCTGTTACCACATTCCTGTATGCTAGTGAGACATGGACTCTTTATAAACGGGAAGTACAGAGGATACAGCCATCTGAAATGAAATTTCTAAGAGGGACGCACGTTTGTTCTCTCCTGGATCGGAAAAGGAACGACAATATTAGACGCGAATTAAACGTTTTATAGTTGTACCAGAAGACTGAAAACCACAGAAGGAGATGGTGTGAACAATTGAACCACATGGCTGATATCCATCTAGCCGTGGCTGCCTTGGGTTATCACCCTACTGGGAACAGAGATGTCGGTAGATCGGGACAGGCCTAGGAGCAGATGGGTTCCGGAACAGGTCAAGGGCCTAATCCTTAGAGTGGTGATGACGATGATGATAAGACACATCGCACGCAGTGCAAATTCACCTCACTTGTGTAACCCGACAGTGGTTAAAATTACTACTCGTACAAAATAGTGAAGTATCAGATAAGGAAGACATCAGTGTTAGCTGACAAATAGTGGTTAAAAACAGACTCACGTGCTTTTAACTTGTCGTAACGATATCTAACATAAAACGTACTGGTTTTGACGTGCGTATATTTTGATATAAACAAAGATACAATTCATGTAAATTTTATTTGGTTGTCTTTTATTCAAACATGTTGATTACTTATTGGAACGTACAAAAAAGTTCCGCGTATAAAATGCGTGTTTACTACCAACGTCTGCTGTGGAGTGCTATTGTATCAACGGTTACCATGGTAACGTCGCTTTCAATGAAGCACACCCAGTCACAAAAACGCCACATGTTGCTCTTCCTTCACTTTAATCACCTTTTCTTTTGCAGCCGGTGGCTATAAAACATTTCCCTCGTCTCACACAACCTACACTTCCCCCTTCCCTATTGTTAATAAAAGCGGCTTTTCAATTTTAGCACTGAAACGACTGTCAACACGCAAATCTAAGTGACGTCTCGCAGTATAACGCGTACAAAGTAGATGCGGAAACATTAACAAGACTTAAGATAATAAATTTCGCTTTTACGGTAAAGTATAAATAAACGGTTACAATCCTGAACGCGAGCAAACGTGCAAACTAATAACCCTACTTGGAAGGTGCCTATTCCTTGTTTTCCTGTATTTAATACAGATCTTAAAGTTGTATGCTCTTTGGTCGAATTTCTATTTTTGTAGTCTTCGTTCTTAGTTTATATTTTGTAAAGACTAATACGAAGACGAGTGTCACTTACCCCAACTAGCAACTGACAACCTACGCGGCGTCCGTTATTGAACCTGACGAACGTGAAGCTACAGAACATCCCTCAGTCACTTTTCGCAAGGTTAGGACACCACACTCCTCTTTAAGGGTGTGAATATCTTGTCAGTTTTTTTTTTACTTCTGAAATGACTAGATATTTGGAAGTCTCACAATGATCTTACTTTTCCTCTGTGCATTATTACGGATCTAGATTGTAAACTCACTTGTCGCCACCCGCCTACAGAATACGTCGCGATATAGATAGAATACTTTGTTACATTAGGAAACAAACATTACACTACCTAGGCATATTTTAATTTGTAAAGGCGTAGACAAGCTTTGGAATTTACAAAGCTTTCTTACGTATTACGTTTGAGAAAATGCTATTATTATTCTTAGAGAAATTGAAGCAGTGACGGCTGGTGACTCACAAAAACTGTGTACTCATAAGTGATGACACTGTACCTTGCTGCTGAACGGTAGTTTAATAAAACGGTAAATTACTGTAGTTTCATTAAATTCAGTTTCATGTAATTATATTCCTACCACAGAATTTGCACATTTGGCCAAAAATTTTCTTTGTCATGAAATTGTCACAAACAAAATATTTTAATAATTTAGGCGTATTCAGAACTTGTACAACTAAAAATTAGTACAATTTTGGCAGTACTATATTACAGGCTGCAGGAAGGAGTTTCACGGGTGCTGAAATAGTTTCGTTACTTAAACCTGATACAATTTTGGCTTACGTATATAATAAATATAATCATCGTTCCATGATGAAATATATGTCGAGAGTTTAATGGTAAAATTACCCAAGTCCAAGTTTTGGCCATGTTGCAAGTTGTTAAAAAAACATTTGTTTGTGTTTCTATTTTTCTTTTTATTTCTTAACAGATATGTAATAATTAAAAGAACCTGTACTTATAATAAAAATTAACTTTCAAAATCAGTTTTATAATTTCTCATTTCACTTTAAAACATTTAATTTGAGTTTTCTGTAAATCCACATGAGTGGACTTTGGTAGATTTATCACTAACCTCAAGACATGTAGGCCTATATATAGTATATTATATTATTATATCACACACACACACACACACACACACATATATATATATATTGTAACGTGTCATTCCACTAAACATAATAACCATTTAACAACCCCTTTTTAAACAATAATAAAGTAGCAAATGTAATACTGAAAGTACAAAGCTATAGCCAGAAGTATGATGTAGAATTACCAATAAATAAATGTAAAATGAGTAATATTAAATAATATTGTTATTAGAATAGGAAGTGAATAAATCCTCCATATAAAAAAATACCCAATATTAATGATAAGGTGAGTTGTGTGGTGAAATCAAGGTGAAGAAAAGAAAGAAAAATAGTGAGTAATAAGATTAAAGTGCATAAACGAACCAAGGAAATTATACTAACTGATATTACAGCAGTAGTAACAATGTGTAAAATAAATAATAAGTAATGTTTGTGTAAAAAAGTGATAGATTTATAATGTGGAAAAACTAAGGCATAATAGGCCTATCCAAGTGGAATAAGTAGAATTAATAGTCATGTTTTAAATTAAGAAAATACTAGTTAAATAATAATTATAGTTATCTGTTCGTGGTAAAAGGAATAGTATTATGTTTTGGAAATGATTAAGAATCATTAAATATTACATGTTAATTTGTTGTAGTTATGTTTAAAATAGCTCTGTTCCATGAAACTCATGAAATATGATATAATAACTGTATAAAGAAAGTCAGGTGATCTAGGCCTAATGAGCATAGAGTGAAAGAACAATAATTGGTAAAATTTAATATAATAGCAATAGTAAATAAGAAAAAAATGTAGGTAAGAATATTAAAATTGATAATATAAATTTAAGGACGCCTAATGAATATCAAAAGAACCAGTTATCAAATAATTAATATAAAAACAAAATTGTTAAAAATCATAAATCAGTAAATACTGAACAGAAACTAGACATGTTTGGTTTCTAATTAAATTATAAGAGAAATGCAATGCAATAATGTTATTATCTTAGGAATTCAAAGTAGTATCAGAAAGTTATGCTAATTTAAAAAATATCTGTTAATTTTGTAAAATTTTATTAGCAACATCTAACAATGTAAACAATATTTCCAACCAATGAGATCATGAGGCTGGCTACCTTGACAACCAAATATTATCAGAAAAAACCGTTAGTCCATTCTTAGATTCAGAGAAGAGCAGATCAAAAATTATATACAGCTCAATATTATAATTTAAAAGTAATAAATCAAATAGAAATGAAATTGCAATAAACACTAATGAGATGATGAATAAGAATTGTATGACAAACAGAAATTCAATAACCAGAATTATTTAAAATCAAGGGAAAAAATCTACTTAAGAAATTATAAAAGAAAACGAACTCAGAGAGACAAATCAGATGTAAAAAAATGTGATGAGTATAAATTAATTTAAAAACTAAAATGCAAAAGGACTAGTCTACACTGTGAAAATTTTTTCACTCATTAATAAACTTTATATAAACACTCACTTAAGGAATAAACTAGGAACAATCAGTTTATATCTTTATTCACTTTTTAATTTATGGTGATCAAATTATTGAACATTGGGATCTTCTTTTAAAACGAACTCATAACCTTGTCATCACTAGCTCCAGCACTTGTAATATAACCTAAGAATTAATTTATTAAGAACTGTATAATATTTAAGTTTGTATTATGTGAAGTTTTGTACTTTCAAAAGAGCTCTTGTTCATTTTACTTCCATATTCCTTAAGGAAATGGAAGTATGGTGATGGCAAAAAAAATCGTGTTCGAGATTATTGCAGATTCTGATTGTACTACACTCAAAACATGAAAAAAAGTCGTTTTCCGAAAAGTGTCTGTGTGTGTGTCTGTCTGTCTGTGTGTCTGTGTGTAGATTTTTTTTCTATGGCAAACGATAACTGCCGCAAATTCAAACAGAATCAAATAATTTGTTGCATACAGCCCTGATTTGTAGAGTACTCACGATCTATTGCTTTTGGTGAAGATCGGTTGAGGGAAAGGGGTAGTTTACCTGCAACGGTTTTTTTTTATCAAGGGAAATTGTTTTATTTGGCAAACGATAACAGCCGCAAATTCAAACAGAATTAAATAATGTTTCGCATATAGCCCTGAATTGTAGAGTTCTCAAGACCTATTGTTTTTGGTGAAGATCGGTTAAGGGAAAGGGGTAGTTTACCTGTAACGTTTTATGTTTTAACAAGGGTATTTCCTATGGCAAACGATAACAGCCGCAAATTCAAACAGAATCAAAGATTATTTGCATACAGCCCTAAATTGTAGAGTTCTCAAGACCTTTTGTTTTTGGTGAAGATCGGTTAAGGGGAAGGGGTAGTTTACCGGCAACGTTTTTTTAACAAGGGTATTTTCTATGGCAGACGATAACAGCCGCAAATTCAAACAGAATCAAATAATTTTTGCATACAGCCCTGATTTGTAGAGTACTCAAGACCTTTTGTTTTTGGTGAAGATCGGTTGAGGTAAAGGGGTAGTTTACCTGCAACGTTTTTTATCAAGCGTATTTTCTGTGGCAAACGATAACTGCCGCAAATTCAAACAGAATCAAATATTTTTTGCATACGTCACTGAATTGTAGAGGACTCAAGGCCTTTTGATTTTGGTGAAGATCGGTTAAGGGCAAGGGGTAGTTTACCTGCAACCTTTTACGTTTTAACAAGAGTAAAGTACTTGAAAATTCATTTAAACTTTTTCAAACAATAGTAATTGTTGAAAATAAAATAATTTTGTTGCCAGGCAATAAAATTATAATTTTTTCATTTTAATGTAAATCATGTATAAGAGAAAATATATCGTGCTTGGCAGGCAAGCATATCTCAGTTATGTACTGTTTACGTTTCCATTTTATTATTATGACTACCGCAGTAAAAAGGCAGGGAAGACACACACACACACAAAATTCGCGTTATTTCTGGCCTCATTCATGTTTATTTTCTTACATTTGCACGCTTTTTAAATGGAAAGTGCTGAACCCATACCAACATAACGCATGCAAACCGAAAAAGTGTCCAGCGTGGATAGCGATTTGCTTCCTGTGGATCGCTGGGCAGTGTAACTGCACGTGTTTACAGAGGAACGATTCATAGACAGACTTTTCGTCTTTAGGGAATGAACCCTCTGCAAGATGCTGAGGGGCCATGAGTGACTTCGGAGCGCTCCTTCTTTTCCGCGTGTTTGTTCTGTGAAACGTACACTGTAGATTCGCAGCTTTATTCTAAGCAACGCTCAATAGGAAATGTTGAAAATTCTTGTCCACGGTGTACCCTCATACACACAAAACCTGCTCTGATGTTTTAATTACGGACATCATAATATTAAAACTTTGGAAACTTGAGCACTACTTAAAGGAGATCAATCATTAACTTATACAAGCCATTAATTTTATGCATATTTTTTATATATATGTGTACAACCTTATCGGCAACAAAGAAGTAGTTTTTGTTAAAATTCCTTCCCGGGATATTTGGCCGTAGTCCAATGGTTTCTACAAAACCAGACGTTTCGGCAATGCAATCGACTTCCATCATCAGTGAAAATCGAGCGTGATAACGTGAGGTGGTATATGTTAGTGACCACAGTACTGTGGTTAAGGCTGAAGCAGTAAGTAGAAAAAAGTAGTTTCTATGGTAATATTTCATTTCGAAATTTATTTTAATTATTAATCTTAGAATATGGAAGTCATGTATGGTTCTCCATACCGATTTTTTTCTGTAATCACAAGAACCCAACTGTTTAAAATAATTTAAGTAAAGCATAGCAGGTTAACAAGCCTACCCTGAAATGTGAAGAGTTGCCAGCCGCTGAGCAAATAAAAAAACGGAAGTTGGAGCAAAAATATATGTTATATAAATATTTCATTTGTGTTTAAAAAGAAATTAATAAAAAACACTAGAGAACAATACCGTATTGCCTATTATTAATTGTATCTTTAACTTATGTTATTATTACTAACAATTTATTCATCCAAATAGCCAAGGTGGAAATTTCTTACCAAAAAATAGAGGTTGGTAACCCCTATTTTTTGGAACGAAAATTCGAATTGTCAACTAGACCAAGGTGAGTTGAATTAATTTCAAATAAGAGAAGAGAAGAATTAAGTAAGAAGAATCCTTTTAATTGTTTTTTTGGAAAATAAAACAATTTGGTGCCTTAAATCGGGAAACTAACAGCAAATAACAATAGATAGTCTTAAAGTAAGGTAATAGATTGGCAAAGCAAGGTAAGGCTTCAAAGACTAAGGCTGATTTAACTACGACGCGCCTTTCATATCTTGCTTTGCTCCCACGGCAAAAATCACAAGGGAAGTAAGATATAAAAGGCGCGCCGTAGTTAAATCAACATCAGTACGCCTTGAAAATGTTCCGGGATTACGGAACGAAACTTCGGCAATATAAGCATCACATACACGGATGTACCCAAAACCTGCTACAACATTCACACACACACACACACACACACACACACACACATATATATATATATATAAACATTATATTCATATAATCAGTAAATATTAAAGTTTTACCTTTTTCTTTCTAACCTTCACTCTGTAAGCATATTCCCTGTATCAGCTGTATTTGATGTTACTGCCTTACAATGCTTGCTAGCATACATCCCTTGAACTGTGTTTACAATACAGCTGCAAAATTATTTTCTTAGTAACAAACTCAAATTTCAGTTTGAAATCAATAGGAAAACCCGAAAAACGTGATTGATTTCTCTTTGGATCCATTGATTACGTCTTTGGGTAGTGCCTTGTGTTAATATAAAGCTAACGTAGCTTCTGAAATCCACTTAACACCCTTCATACTCTACAACATCAGTTAATCTTGGTTGTCATGATTTTTCCTCTTCATTAGTGAGTTACACAAATTAAATTTAAAGTTGAAACCAATACACGATTACACCAAAACGTACATTAAACAGTACATGTGTTTGTTAATAACATAATTATAATTTATAAAACAATTACAAGATTTGTACTGTATGTATTTTAGAAATATTATTTCAATATTGTAAAATTTCAAATATGGACATTTTTTGTTTAGCCTAATTAAACGGTTGGCAAATTCTTTATATTATCTTTATTTATTTGGTTACATAAATTATTTAAGGTTTAATCTACGATATAAATGTGAAAGTGTTTTAATTTATAACAAATTTGTAATCACTGTATGTTGAGTTTATAAAGTTTAAAATATTGTGTAATATAGACCTAAGTAGAGCGTTGCGTAACATATCTGTGGCTCTAATATATTACGATACGATATAATCATATAATGCTGAACAACGTTAACGGTTATCTGTGGGGAAATTGCAGTAATAAATTAACACCATTTGTCTGTGTTACTGATTTGCTTTAGTTTAATAACTCACTGCGAAATACAAGTTGATGCTCATTAATCCCGTACACAGATGCTATCCTGTACGTAATATCCTAATAAGCAATATAAATTAATATTAATATATTATTTGTATTGTGTCAATACACATTCTTTGCATTACCTCTGCAACGAACACGCGCATAACCGCATACAACACACCAGGGGTAGAAACAGATAAACCATAAATTTAAACGAGTTAAATATATGTTCATTATATAGTCTAAGAACAAAAATATTGTTTCTTCTTCTTCTTCTTCTTCTTCTTCTTCTTCTTCTTCTTCTTCTTCTTCTTCTTCTTCTTCTTCTTCTTCTTCTTCTTCTTCTTCTTCTTCTTCTTCTTCTTCTTCTTCTTCTCTTTAACTGAATATAGGCCTGTTGCCCTATTCCGGCTTTCTTATTCCTAGCGCTTCCTATGTCTACTTACAGATTTTGAATTTGGTGCAAAACACGTAGCCTATATGACAGCTGTTGGGGACTAATTGGACAGACACATGGAAGTCAGATGAAATTATACCAATCCTGTTCCTGTACTGCAGGCTATGGGACATTTATACAGTAAATTGTGAAATTGCCTTATTGACTACAAATTATATAATACAGTATTACCGTACTGAATCCACTTACAATAAAGACACGAATACTAAACCCCCACTCGGTTCTCCCTCTTTGTTTGCAGTGGTAGACCATTTTGGTATTCCGCTGCTTTCAACTCTTAATATGTCTTCTCCACTCTTCCCTCTGCTCATTTATATTTTCACTAATTAACAAATGTTTAGATAATTTATGATTTGCTCATCCTATTCTTTTGTGTATACCCTTTCACAAATTTAAGAAATTATCGTAATATCAAAATATTTTCGTTCCTTGAATGCGAATGACGTCTTTCATAGTCAATACCCAGGACTCGTTGGCGTACATTACCTCTGGGACAGTCATGAACTTATAAAGTTTCAGTCGTGTTTCCTTTAAGCCTTTCCATCTTAATGTTCTTACTATTCTACTGCACACGGCTTGAAATTTGTGTAGTTTGTTAAGGTCCCTCTCAAAGTTGTAGCTAATGTCCCAGCCTACTTGTTAAAATGCGACATTTGTTTAATCAGACAGTAATGTAAAACTTTGTTCGTACTGGACAAGTACAGTGGAATACCGTAACTCTGGTTTTGTTGGTGGAGATCGTAAAGTTATATTCCAAAGCAATATGAGCTAATTTATGAAGGAATAAATTGTAGTCTATGTAGAGTCCTGATTCATAAGAAGGGCATCTGCAAATATTACTTCAAAAGTTTTTGGTCCTAATGGTAAGCCACAAATATTGTTTAACCTAATTTCAAAGTTATCTTGATTTCAATTAAGAGTTGTTTAATTCAGATGTTTATTTGACCTAACACGAAATGAGTGTAATCATATGCTTTTAATCACAGTGTGTTAGTTTAATATCTGAACGTAAGATATGAATCAGTTTTAAACTGGTAAAACGAAAGAACTAGAAGAATCATTTTATATAGAAAGTACTAAGTTGTTACAAAACAATAGACTGTCCAAGAGCTTTTGAATGTGACGATTGCTTGAAGTGACTCGAGTATTTTATTGTATAGAAAGATGGAAAAAAGATGTAAACTACAGACATTGTACAAAAAATGCACTTTATAATAAGAACTGAAAATGTCTTAATATCATAACGTCATTATATATTTTTTTTAGAATTTTTGTAAGGTTGATTACTATAGAAGCATCGTATTAAGATTAACAGCTTTAAGAAACAATAGAATTTCTTGCCTGTAACAGTTTGGTACTTTTTCTATTGTCCTTATTATAAGTCGATTCAGTACGGTAATTTTGCATTACATATTTTGTAGTTTACAAGATAATTTCTCAAATGACCGTACAATTGTCCCATATCGTATACAACACGCATAGTATTGCTGACTTCCATGTCTCTGTCCAATTAGTCGCCAACATGTCACCTGTGTTGCGCCAAATTCAAAATAGACAGTTTCTTTAAATGCCTATTTTTGTCATAATAATTTTGTATAAGTAAAAAATGTATACATTTTGATTATATATTCATACTTCCTATATTCTATAATTACCATGACGCGGTACTTTGTGATACAATGATTAGGCCTACAGGCAGATAACTTCAAGATTTAATTGAGGTTCATCAAATAATAATATGTGTGTAATACCGTTTTACCCCCGAAATTTTGTCGTTAAAAATGTCACCTTGACAAACGTGTAATCACTAACATCACAATTTAAAGTGCCCTCGCGTCAATACATCTAGATGGAAATGAAATTGTTGACATTTCAACACACACGCTCTGCCCAGCTTCTTTTAATTTATTGTTTCAAACAATATATTTTTTCATTTGTTAGTTGATTTACTGTTATCTTTAGAGTTTTTATTTTTCTATAATTTATGCATTTACGGTCTTGAGAAATTAGGTAATTTTTCCTATATTTTATTGTTGAAACTACAAATCTATTTATACAGGCATGATCGGTTTAATACCTATGGATGGACTTTCTAAAGGAGGAATATTTATTAGATCCGATCTTAATGCAATAACAATTAAGATAAAATATTTAAGATCTTAATGCAAAAATGCTTCTAAATTTGCCCGCGCACAGCATTGTAAACAGAAGTACCAGCTCTCAGTGCAGTGTGTTGACTCTTGCTCACTTGGGTAAATATCCAGTGTGCATTATATAAACGTTTACTATATAAGTAATAGGCGTAACTTATATGTCAATATTTTTTAATATACCCTTATTTATTTTCTCACTGTATTGTTACAGTATTATTTCTTTTATGAATTTTCTAACTGCTACAATTTTTATTGTTCGACAAAGCTTTTCGTCATCACTGACATCATCAGGTCTTAAACAACCTGATGATTGTTTAAAGGGTTTCTTAAAGGGTTGTCTAAGACCTGATGATGTCAGTGATGACGAAAAGCTTTGTCGAACAATAAAAATTGTAGCAGTTAGCAAATTCATAAAAGAAATAGTAAGGATGGCTGCTAATTTAAACAATACGAAGAATGTTACAGTATTATTTTTACAGTTCTTCTAAACAGAAGATGTCGAATATACACCCAACACACAACCCACGAAGAAATTACGAGCAGAGCAGAGCGTATGTACTCGTATGTGCAGAGCGTAGATAAAACTACATCTTCGAATTGTTAAACTAATCTGTTAAACAAAGTTTAAGCGGTTAATTTTCATCTTTGAATATGTTACAGGTAACAATAAACTTTTTGGAAAATAATATAAAGATCAAAACCCATTTTGTGGCGGGTACATTATTTTTCGTGATGACATTTCGTTGGCAACGTTTTGGCGATACAGTTGGCAATATCTAGACGTGTTACGATTTAATACTTATCTAATATTAAATCGTACTTAATATTAATATAGCACTCTTTTAATAGACAAATTTCTAAATTGTTTAACTTCATCCCTTTTTGTTGATTTTTTTTTAATAATTTAATATACCATTTGACCAGATGTTCAAATTTACCAATTTTAACAACAGTTTCGAATAAGTGGAAACTGAAGATAAACATAAAGACAACTAAGGTTCTACTCCTGTTTAGGCTCAATAAAGAATGTGGTATCAATGTAAAAGTGGGAACTCAAAAAGAGCACAAATTAAAGAATTCCGCAATTTGTGCCGTGAGTTGCAGAAAATGACACGTGCGGCAAGAAAATGAAAAGAGTTTCGTGTTACGAGAGACAGTGTTAACTAATGGCAAACACAGACTTTAAAATACATCCTTGGTTTATGGTAGATTACTTTGTGTTGGACAATACGTAATCAGAATGAAGATAGACCAGAAAATTTGGATATGGAGGAAAATGATAAGGACAAGCTTTTGCTGGGAAAGAGGGGAAATGGAAGATATAAAAGAGAAAATAAAACTGACTAAAGAAATGAAAAAGAGAAAATTCAAGTTTCTATAAGGTATAACATTTATTTTGAGAACATAATAGACCGAAAGGCTTCGGAGGAAATGCTTGAATAAGTTATGGTTTGGGAGCTACCAGGAGGTGAACACAACAGGTGGAAAACGACCCGTCTGGTTTCTAAGGGAAGTCATTGCCTCTAGATAATAAACGAATAATTCTGAACCGATACTTGTATAAATACGTTTAACTTGTTTCTGGTACACTTGGATGTAGTAGTCCTGATAACATAGGACGTGTGTGAGAACCTATACGTATAAGTCAATTAGTATTTTTGATAGTCATATTTTGTACCTTCGCTGAAAATGCTTGTTTAAGTGTGGTCTTAATAATTTATAAATTCTATAAACTAAAGGTAAGAACGCTTATACTTCAACTGCTCTGTTTTGTTGATTCTACATCTTTTAGTATTACCAAGGCTGTCCGTAGTGAATATCATTTATACGGAATAAGTTTGTAGTTAGTACTTTCACAGTATAACGTCCGAGTAAGTTGCAATTTTACTTTAAGGAGCAGTAAGGTTCAATCAGATGTGACACTCCGAACTCACACAATCGGAAGTCCCACCTGATAATTTCAAGTTGACGGGTTTTACGATCTCAGTTTTTACTCCGTCTGTGTAGAACTTAAATAAAGGGATACTGACTATGGGTAATATGCTTATCTAGAAAAACATTTAAGGTATACGTATGTTTACATTATTACAATGTTTCGGGCTGTTAACCTGTGGTCTAAGTTGTTCATGTTTTTCATCAGACGTTTCGTCCACACCGATGATGGACATCTTCAGTGGAGCGGGGACACAGATCACAACACCCGCGAACGAATAAGAACAGTCGCGCGGAAACACAGACTACAACCACTCGCGAACCAATTGCAATTAATTAATTACAAGAATTTACAAAATCATTTACATAACAGTTTAAATTCGTCTTATTCTCGCTTATGATATTCATTAGTAAGATTCCGTTATAAGTAAATTACTATTGATTATATTTTATTAAAACTTAATTAGAAATGAAGTAGTTGTTATTAAATATTTTTACGAAAGCAGTGACTCATATTAATTTTTCTACTGTATTAATTTTTATTACCTAACGTTTAGATGCATTACGATGCGTTTGAGTTTATTTATGTAGATTACTGTTTAATTGTATCCATTGTCACATTAACATTATAGCAGTATTCATTTATTTATTTTATTTATTTATTTATTCGGGGAAAGTATAACATTCCATTACAAATACTGTAACAAAACTTTTAACTGTAACAATGAGTCATGAAATACTTTCGCTAAACATTTCATCAAAAATATTTAAGCTTCTGTAAACCCATTTACGCTACTGTACGTTGTACATACAGTGTCATGTGTAGAGTAGTGTGGCTACGAAAGAGTTAGGAAATTATGTAAAGACACTGCTGTATATCTAACTTATTAATATTTTACCGTACTGTACAGAATAATTTTTAAAAAACACACTAGCAAGGAAATGCAATTTGGTACAACAGACGTATGTTTCAAGCTGTAGTAAAGTCCGAGCGTAGCGACAAGTAGGGTGTAACAAAAGGACTTAAATAAAAAAAAACAAACACTCGGTGCAGAAAAACGTGTAATATAATGGAAAGCGCCTGCAGACACAAGTTTAGCATACAATTTTAATGTAAAGCAGAAGCACCGTATTTGAATAATTTCGAAGCCGTTTATATAACCAATATTGAGATCTTGCTTAACCCCTTCTTTCCTTTTCAATCGATAAGAATGTCTGAATTCTGTAATGTCACAATTCTTTTAGTAAAAAATTACAGTTTTAATTATGTTTATCTATGTTGTAATGACAACATCTCACTTTTAGTCACACATCGCTCACTTCTCTCTGCCCCTGTTTCTATCCCTATGCTTACTAATTTTGTGTTAGTGCATTAGTAAACTCTGATTCAGACATGAATGAATGAGAATAATTAAATATTATGTTTATTTAATTAAATTTTTAAGTTACATAATATGTATCGCAAATCACACAATTCCATTGAAAGACGTGCGCAACGACGCATGTCTAGTTGTAAAATTATTCCAATGCGTGCAAAAATAACTGAGCTATATAAACTGAAATTATACTGAGTTGTATCATAATAGATCTATTTAATAAGTAACAAAAATTTAAGTTAAATGCACATAACGAGTGGAAAATTGCACATTTAATGATTTAATGTAAATGTAGTTTGCACATTAAATATACTGTTATTGCAAAAACAGGCACGCGCGCGAGCACACACATACAGAATCGCATCTACCTCTTAATACTGCTCTTATCAATAACCGTTTTACTCCTTACTTAAGCAGTACTCAGGTAGAATATAACACGAGTGTTTACACATACAAAATAGTGAGTAGACACACTTCTGCCCCGTTTTACGAACGTCTGTTAATTTTCTTCCTAACGGCCCACTTGTGAACTGGCAATGTAAATTGTAATACCGTTTTCTTACTAGTCGTTTCATCAACGTCCGTTTAGACCAAGTTAGTAGAACTCTCGTTAACATGACTATGCAACCATGATAATGATCGATTTTTCTTCAGATTATCCGAAAAATATAAAACTTGTAAACTATCTGTAGAGTGGCGTTCCTGTTTCATTACTTTCTACTTGTCAAATGTAGGCCTACTTGTGTATCCTATATTTCATTGTAGGTCAACAATTTTTAGAGTAACTTTTTTTGAAATCCTCTTACCGTCAAAATGCCTCTTGACTCACTTTAATGATCAAAACCAGTAGGCCTATTTCTGTTAATACTATGATAAAAATATTCATTATCTTCTAAGTGTTGTATGTTCAGTAAATATTTTGAATTGTATAAGTTGAGCATTTCTTTGTAAATGCCTTGTTGACACAAATTTTTATTTACTCAAGTTCAAACCATTAAAATTGGTTGCTGATTAAGCTTAAGGCAAAGGAGAAACGGTGACGTATTTTATTGGCAAAATTAAAGCCAGTTAAATTAGTTTACTGGATGGCTCTGTGTTGAATAAGGGCTAACTGCAGTTTGGGTACATTAATTTTAATCAAATATTTGAAAATTAACGTTTATTGAATGTAAATCTGAATATTATAATGACATTTTCTTTCCATAATATACAATACAGGGATATTGATAATACTATTCTATACTGTTCTGAAAACAGTCAGCACACCAAGACCAAGCAGCATTCTCCTGCCATAGCATGCTGCATCCTTATAAATCTGACAACAGAAATTGAACACTGACTTTGAGATGTGCTGTGGACAAATACCTGGTTGCGAGAATAACAAAATTTTAATTCATTCTGCACGTGCGCACAACAGTCTTATCCAGTGTTTCATGAGCCTGGAGTTCAGTTCTTGACTGACCTGTTCAATGCGTGTTTAAACAGTCCTACTTTCCCTAAAAATTGCGAAAGGCGACAGTCATCGTGATCCCGAAGCAGGGAAAGGATGCTTCCCTTCCCCGACACCCTCCGGTCCATCAGCCTACTTTCCGCTACGTCCAAGGTTTTTGAGCGTCTTTTACAGCGTCGTGTACGAGACCATCTAATTAACTTTGACTTGACGGTCCCCGAACAGTTCGGCTTCTGCGTGGAGCACCCCACCACTCATCAGCTGATGAGAATGGTGGAATACATCACGGACGCCAGGTGTCGGAGAGAACAGACCGTTGGCTGTTTCTTAGAGGTAGAAAAAGCGGTTGGCATGATTGGTTTCTATTCGAACTTAGAAATGACCAGCTGCCATATTGCTATCTTCATCTGATCGAGAGGGGAGAGGAGAGGAGGAGAGGACCTTCTGCCTGAGAGTAGGCGATTCTGTCCCTTCCGAGAGACAAATCACTAGTGACGTTGCTCCAGGAAGTGTTCTTGGCCCCCTCTTGTTTTCAGTCTACGTCAACGACGTGCCGAGACAGCCTGGATTCCAGGTGGCTCTATTTGCGGACGACACGGCTGTATTCACAGCTGATCGCAACACAGAACGGGCTGTCTTACGACTGCAGCGCCAGCTTGACTCGCTCGGGGATTAGACTAATAACTAGAGGGTGTCTCTAAACGCGACCAAGAGTGTAGCTGTCCTATTCTATAAGCAATGAAAAAACCCGCTTAGGTTAGCTGTTAGGGAACTACGCATTAGCAGGACGTACTTGCGCTGGTCAAACGAAGTGAAATACCTCGAACGTCTCCTCATCCTGCCGTTCCCACGCTCAGACAGTTCTCAAGCGAGCATCCTCTTGTCTGAGCTTACTTGTTAAGTGTTAAGTGTAAACTTTTGATTAGCTCGATTATGACCAGGAAACTGGAAAAAATGATCGTCTTCGTGTATTTGCTGCCGGTCATAACATACGCTTGCCCGGTCTGGGGTTACCTCGCCAACGTGCATAAAAAGAAGTTGCAGAGCATTCTCGGAAGAGAACTTCGGCTAGCGGCCAAAGTCCCCCGCCGATTCTCTTCTCGTCTTCTAAGGAGTGGACTTGACGTCCGGTCCTTAGTTAACACTTTCAGGCGGCTTGCACGCATATTTTATGCACGTTCGGCGAAGTTACCAGACACTCCTCTAGAAGCCGGGCTGGGCAGGTACCGTATACGTCCAGATGATTCGTCGAAACGCCCTCGGTGTATACTGCGCTAGTGTAGGCCAGCACAACAGCCGAAAACACCCTGCTACAGAGCAAATTGCCCTACTTGGGCAGGACCATGAGGCAGGAGCCCCTGAAGGCAGCTCGGAACTCTGATTCCTTTGTGGTACGTCTCTGCGACACACAACTACACAGCCCAGAGTTGTGCCTCTCATTGAAATCGCACCATCTCGGCTTTAATGGGGCTTCCAGTATGTCGACGACACGTTTGTAGTGTGGAGCCACGGCGAAGAAGAACTCGGCAGGTTCCTGGTGCATCACAATAGTGTTCACCCGCGGATCCAGTTTACCGTGGAGAAGGAAGTGGACAATCGACTGGCCTTCCTTAGCGTCTTGGTCCTTAGAAGGGCCGATGGCAGCCTGGGTCACACAGTATACATGAAGCCAACACATACCGATTGCTGTCTCCATAAGCTGTCCAACCACCATCCCACTCAGAATCGGGCAGTTTTGAAGACCTTAATGGACCGGGCGAGCAGAATCTGCGAGCCCCGGTACCTCGACGAGGAGCTGCGGCATCTTGAACGGGCGCTGCAGGCGAACGACTATTCCATCGGGGAAGTGAGACGAGCGATCCGGCTGACAACAACAGCCAGTCTGGCGATGTCGGTGACGCAGGAGAATGTTGACTTTGCTGTGTTGCCTTATGTCCATGGGGTGACTGACCGCATTAGCAGGTTGCTAAGCCGGCGCGGGATTTTCTCATCTTCAACCCGACGAAGAAAATCCATCACATCCTTAGGCCGATGAAAGACGTCAGAATGTACGGAGTTCCTTGCTCGTGTACCCAGTTGTACATCGGAACTACGAAACGCAGTGTCCGCACCCGCGTAGGTGAACACAGCCGCTACTGTAGCTTGAGGCAGCCGGAGAAGTCTGCAGTAGCAGAGTACGCACTCTCTAGTACCGACCATCAGATCCTCTTTGAAGAGACGAAGCTTCTGTCGTAGGTGAGTGCGTATTTCCCTTGCCTGCACATGCAGTCCGTCCAGATTCAGGAGCATGCTGCGATTGCAAGCATGCTGCCAGAGCTGTAGGGATGCGCGTCCGAGCTCCTGTACTAGTGGTCCGGTCCAGTCAGATATTTTAATTAAATTTAGGGCCGTTACAATGGCATGCTCGTACTAGGCCGTTTAGTACAGTATTTGCCGAGGCCGTTTCCAAGAATCACCTGGTCGTGGACGGTACTTGGCAAGGCCGGCTATGAGGGGGTTTGTCTTGGCCCTTGCCGCTCAGACGTTAAATTTACGTGCAAGTCGCCGCACCGTGTCACCAAGGGGCACCGAGTTCATTTCTCAAAAGACGAGAGGGAACCGATGGGGATTTTGGCGGCTAGCCGAAGACCCCTGTCGAGAACACTTTGCACCTTTCTTTTATGAACAGCGGCAAGGTAACCCCAGACGGGGATCGCATAGGTAATGATCGGCAACAGGTACGCGTTGGACACCGAGGTACTTAACATCTCTCGACCAGGTAACATTTGATCTACACTTCGTGGGACTTTGAAAATTTTTAAGTATAGGTGCCTTTCACGGGGCCGCTAGCCACTTTTTCGCACTGATGATGGCCGTCAATGGCACAGTCGAAACGTCCGCTGATATGTATAGGATTGGACCACGGCCAAACAGCCCGGAATCCGAAAATATTAACAACATTAGTTTTATCTGTTTGTTAATTCACTTACTAAGTTATAAGTAGCATAAATGAAGCAACCAGTATAGAAATGTGTAGTCTACGTTTTTAATTATAAAAAATAAAAATGTGTACCAACAGGCATACTTTAAGGTAAGCTAATTTAAAATAATAAATTTTAGTTTACATAGACAATCATTTTCACTTTGGTCAATAATTGTAATGGACATTAAATGTCAGAAAATCCTGCAAAATAAAATAACAAGAAAGAAAACACGGGAAGAGGTTTATAGGCCTACTTTATCTGGATTCGACTTAGCATTAACCAGCATTAGCAAATAATGCCATCGTTGCCGTGGTAACCATACGCTTTTTTCCTTTTCTCGTAACGTCTCCTCAGGGCACAAACACCACGTACGCGGAAGACTGATATTTACAGGTTTCATTCATACTAAAATCCTACACATTTATATCTTTTATTGTACTTCTGACCAGTGATATGTTCCCCCCCTCGTTACTACATGACTTCATAACTCATATAGTTAACTATGAAATAAACCTTAGAGTTCATTAACAATCTTTACAGCAACTCAGTACCATTAAACAAAGCTGAAAATCATTAAATTCTTTTTAATAATATTAAATACTACATACTTATTATTATTATTATTATTATTATTATTATTATTATTATTATTATTATTATTATTATTATTATTATTATTATTATTATTATATACTTACTAGAATATGCCATTACACATGTAGGCCTATGTTACTTTGCGTGAAGTTGAGTGAAAACTAGCAAGATATTTCAATTATCTGGGTTGGAGTGTAACTTACGGTTAATGGTGTAACCTACGAAAAATGGTATCGCCTCGATTAAACTTAGCAGGCATTAGCAACCATATATGCAGAGGCATAAGCAAAATATTTAAGAACAAATTCTAAAATGAAACTGCATACTCGCTCGTAAGGTTTGTGATTTTCATAGTTAATAACAATACGTTTTCACTTTAGTATATTGCGTTCTATTTTCCTTTAAACCGAATGATTGCCTTATTTGGTGTTCTTAGTGGCTCAACTAAACCACCGAGGATTTCTCATCATAGTATGATCAAAATTGATTTAAAGAAAATAAAATGCGTGTAGCGCCGAAGTAAGTGTTTTGTACACATAAGTTCTGTAAACGAGTTGTAGTGTCTCACGTATATATAGAAGCAAAACGGCGACACGTGGGTAACAAAGATTAAAATTAGCATACAAGAACAAGAAATTGTTAAGCAAAGTAAAAGTTCGTAATCATGGAAATGAAACAATTTAGAAAAATCGCCTTACATATATTCAGCCGTATATATGTAATAGCAAGAGTCGTTGGAATCAACACAGACGTAAACAAACGTCAATTATCAATAAAGCAAAAAAGAGTAACCAAGTGAAAGAATCGGCAGACCGCGGAGAAAATGAGTACCACAACAAGCTCACGACCTAATATGTGAAATACGAAGGGAGGAGAAGAAGAAGATTAAATACACATACGCGACTAAAAAAACTGTTTTTTGTTGCTATTTTTTAATGATAGCACTAGGAAAATGTATATCTGCACCATAACTATACAAATAGATAATTCAATCACTTTCTGCTACAGTTCGTTTCTTGATATATATAAAGTAATTTAAAATTTATGTTTATATTACCTCAAGATGTTATATTTTTCCTATTCGGAAAATGTTTCTAGAGCTCCCGTGCTCTCATCTTCAGCCTTCGCGATCTTGCGTCTGGTGAAGTATTTGTGTTTTGTCTGGATACTATTAAGGTTTCTTGTTGGTCTCTGGTCTTTTAATTAAATTTAGGGCCGTTACAACGGCATGCTCGTACTAGACCGTTCTAGTACAGTATTTGCCGACGCCGTTTCCAAGAATCACCTGGTCGTGGACGGTACTTGGCAAGGTCGGCTATGAGGGGGTTTGTCTTGGCCCATGCCCTCGGACGTTAAATTTACGTGCAAGTCGCCGCACGTATTTATTAAAAGACCAGAGACCAACAAGAAACCTTAATAATATCCAGCCAACACACAAATACTTCACCAGACGCAAGATCGCGAAGGCTGAAGATGAGAGCACGGGAGCTCTCGAAACATGTTCCGAATAGGAAAAATATAACATCTTGAGGTAATATAAACATAAATTTTAAAAAGATAATTGAAGCACGAACTGTCAAAAAATCTTAACCCCGGAAGAACTCATTAAATCTGTAATGACGTCACTTATCAGAAACCATGTTTTATAGATCCTGGTAATCTAAATACCATTTAGGCATATTCTTCTTACTCTAAATTGTTATTTCTTTCATTTAATAACAAGTCAGTAGTCTTCCAGAAAATGTTAAGTTAAATATGAAATCTATAACGGTAGATAGCAATGTAAGGACAAATATAAATATTGCTTTAAGCAATGTAAAATGTATCTGAAAAGACAAACCTTCTGAGTAAATTTATAAACAGGCCTACACATCGCCACAACATTACATTATGCGTCAAAGGATAATTTTATACGAAAAGACCTCATTGATACGTAAAGCTATCTTATTGCTGTTGCCTAGGAAAAGGTTATGGCCATTTAAAGAATCCCACTATTTATATAAATATCAAATAGAATGACAACTAAACATGTGAAAACGATAGAGATTTATACATATCCATGTAGACATATCTACATTTCCATGCAATACAAAGTACTCACCAATGACAAAGTAAACTTACCCTAAAAGTTAGTACCTTTAAAAAACTAAAACTTTACGTAAAGCGTGTTGCATACTATGTAGCTTCTGTTAGAACGGAGGGAAACAATACACTGCAGTTTTGAACAATACGTTTTACTGATGAGAAAAGGTAAGAAAGAAACACTTTGTTTTTGTATAGAATGCATTTACCGACGACTGCAGAAACGAAAACTTGGACTGTAAATACAGCTTGACAGTTCTGCATTTGTCAGTGTCGTTTTTCTACAGATCTCTAACAGAAAGTAGGGCATAAAGTTTTACCTGAATAGACAGAAATTGTTATGTAAAGTTTTATATTGTCACTTACACTATTGTCATTTTTGTCAATGAAAGAAGTCAAATATTCCTTTAATTTACATTACTTCGTATATTATTAGATTAACAACACCGCTACCAAACGGGGGTCTTGTCGTTCATGGTATGAGAAAGTATATAGGGAAAAGAGTAACAAATTCGTAAAAATAAATGTATCCATCTGATTTCGGATAGTAGTGTTTATTTATAGAACCCAGCTTATAGTGGCAACGTAATAATTGGTCGATATTTAACCTGAACTTGAAAGCGGAAGAGAAAGCCGCTCCTGTTGGCGGAGGGTGGAAGAGTCTAGGGAGATCACCCACAAATGAAACACCTGTATGTTTAGATGTAGTAAGGTAACAGTCCCGCAATCGGGCTTAATCTGAATAGCATATAACTAAATGAAAGGAGTCTTTATTACTGAAAAAATATCTGAAAGGACTCAGTTTTTAAAGAAATTCACAGGTAAATGTCTTAAGGAAAAACTAATTTCGAAATATTCCACAGTTTCAGCATGAAATGTTGAGGATCTTGCTTTGAAGGAAGGCAAGATTTTTAAGGAATTATTGGACCATAAAATTGATATTGCCTTGTTGTCAAAGACAAAAAATAATTTGGAAGCTACTTTGGATTCAGGAATTTAGTCTTTGATATTCTTTGTGTATTATGTCTACTATCTCTCTCCTACTATCCTCAAGAACAAAACACCAAACAAACAAGGAAATCAGAGATATCTTGCAGGTAAATGGGAATACGCTGAAAACAGTGGCCCGAAAACAACTTTTGTGGTGTGACCAAGTCCAGACGATAGACAGGCAAAAATCCCGATATGGGAACGAATTACTTCTCACTAAGGAGAGGCGTTACGTTGAAGGGAAAGTGATATACATCCAGACTGCTTAACTTTAGAACTCAGAAAAAACAGTAATGGAAAACAAACTTAGCCAATCATTCTGTTAGAAATTAGTATTACAAAAAAAGCCTTAATGTGTTTGAAAGAAAGTGAAATTATTTTTAATGTAGAAAGTCTGATTAGCTTGTTTTGCCTCTAATATACAAGGAGATGGTTTGTTTCATAATGAAGCATTAGGAAAAGCTACTTTCGAAGATCTTGGTTTTAAAAGTCGGTGGTGGAAGTAAAAAGCTCGTATGTATAGAATTGTGAATTTCATAATGCGATAAGAAAGAAGAATTATCATTCCTTGAAATGCCAGAAGAAGAAGAAAAAGAGAAAGGGAAAAATAAGAAGCTGAAGTAAAACTATATTAATCTTTAAATCAATAAAATTTTAACATTGGAAATGTTTATAAGGACGTGTCGCACATTTGCGGCCGATCGCTGGTGCGTGATCGGAAATGGGAACCAGTGAGTTTCCATAGAAACTACTTCTTTGTTGTCAATAACGTAGTACACATATAAACCTTCGCTTGTGAATGGGACTACATTTCACTTATAATCTGTACATTGGTAAATAAAGAATGAATTCATTGATAGGTGAATGAAGAATGAATTAATTAATTGGTGAATGAACATAAATATTTTAGATTTATAGAAGCATTTTTAATGCCCTTCTCTGTGCATTGCATTTGTGCAATGCCTGTAATTTTATTTATTTTCATGTTGATAACTGGAATTTATAATTATTACAGTGACACAGCACACAAACAGTTTTTATTCAGTAAACACTCGTACAATTTAGTTGGTTTCTACCTACTGTGTACCTTTACACGACCACTGTGTAGTTTTTACCTAGATGTCGATTACCTTGTCCACATCTATTACATTTTTTCCTATATTTAAAAGTGTTCGTAAGTTTTCTTGACATCACATACCAATTTAACTACTATTTTAGGATATATGTGTACATCATATGATTGGTTGAACATATAGTACACGAACATGTAGCTGATACATGATTGGTTGGAAGAATTAAAAAGTCAGAATTAGTATTCATTAAAATTTTTCTGTAAGTTAGGTAAAAAAGTAACTAACTAGCCTCAAAGATTTCGAAACCACTAAGCCACTTTCAAAGCTACTATCTTTCTTGCTGGGTTTCAGATTCGAATTCCACACGTTTAAGTTTAAGCGAATCATTTACGGCATTCCACAAGACAATCCAGTCGCATTAACCGCTATAACAATTACGGCATTCCACAAGACAGTCCAGTCGCATTAGCCGCTGTAACAATTAGTCCTACAGTTTTCTTGCTAAAAATTTTCGTATTTTCCAGTGGCAAACGTTGACCCAAACAGTGGGTAATCTCCGAAAACTCGTGACCTTCTCTCTCCTTCCCCAAATTTTATGTAACCAATGGAGAAATTCAGTTTCTTTAAAAATAAATTATATAGTGCGTGTAAAGGGCCAGTCTTGCAGGTAATAGTTGTATTAGATTTCGTATTATTAATCAATAATTTAAAAAATTTAAGTTGACCATTTTAAAAACAAAACAAAACTATAGAGCCCTATAACACAATAATATCATAACAAATAAGCCTAATTAACCAACAAGGTACATATGCGTGAACACGTTAATAATTTTAAGAGTAGTATTTGCTGATTTGCATAAAACAACCTGTCAACGCATCCGGTACATTTTTATACGCTGACGGATTCTCAAAACAGAGAGATGGATAGTGCCCTCCCCCCCCCCCCACCACATGCGTGAAAACATAGAGTAGTTGTCATCATCGCTTAGCGCATGAACCATGCTGTCCATCCCAAGTGCTAGAGGATTCATATCTTGAACGAACTGGACCTTCCCTAGAGGCGGTTTTTCGCTTCTAAAATTATTCGATTTAGATAGAAAGTACAAACAAAAACGATTAATTTTAATTAGACATACTGACATTATGAAAGACAATATTAAATATGGCTACCGTCTTATTTGTACACAAAATTTCTGGTCCATCTGAGATTCACTAGACTAAATCCCTTTAAATATATGGCTGCAGATGTTTTCTTAATTCATTTGTTGTTAACCCTAAATATGATTAAAAAAAAGAACATGAAATGTCTGTACACAAGCTTTCTCAAACACTGGTTGTAAAGATTTATTTAATGAAACCTCTACTAAAAATTAATTTTTTTAAATCGTATAAAATTAATGCAATTTTAATTATATTGATCATTCATTTCTTTAATTATTCTGCCACACTAAATGCAAACTTAATTTAAGTTATTAATTTAAGTTATAAATTGTATTACAACTTTCATTTAACTTAAATTATAAGTAACACGGACACATAAAAAGTGAAATTTAATTGATTTACAAGTTATGTTGTTAATCTAATAACTTTAGGCTTACTAAAGTAAGTACGTAAGTAAGTAAAATTAGTAAGACAACAATGAAATTGCTTTTTTAGACTTACAGTTGTTAAAAATAATTTACAAGTAGGTAACGAGGAAGTTTTGTTGATTAAAACTACCCCAAGAGGATTAACGGAAATGGAAATGTCAAAGTTCAAAACTTAATGTGGGGCTAGAAATGTAGTCATATAACTCTGATAAAAAATTACTGTAATTAGTTATGTGAGTACGAGCCTTTTTAATTGCGGTACGCGTAGCCGTGTTGCGAGTAAAGAATCGGTTCGTGTGAACGTAGCTTGTAGTTCGGTGGTTGAGAGATGGTGCAAATTTTTATCCTACTTTTTGAGATTATGTCCTCCTAGCGTGTAGAAATGAGATAGCCTTCGAATATTTATTCATCCTACAATGTATCCAGCTTAGTTTATCTTATAATAATATAGTAATTTATTTCACAGCAACTAAAAAGTTTCAACTTTAAACAATTTTTTCCTTCCTACTTGAATCTGATACAGTTGCGTCTAATGTTGTACAGTTTTTCGATTCCCATTCTATTTTAGTTACAATTACCTAGATAAAGAAGAAATTCTTATAAAAAATATAGAATTATGTCGCTTGTCCTCTTAGTTTAAACAAAAACATTTATCAGTAATATTAATCTTATTCGTAAATGTGAATACAATGTTTGTTAAATAAGATGTCATGTTCTATAATCAGTCCCGTCTAATGTAAAATGTCTTCACGCATATGTGCAGTGCGGGCAGTTACTAAAATTAAACACTTGACAAATATAAAAATTTCAAAAAGTTTGTCTGTATAAAATGAAGTTTCAGTAATTAATTTCATACCGTTTTTCGTACCCATACATGTTACACATCGTTCCAACGTTCGTTAAAACTCTCTCATTTTAAACTCGAAAATGATTTTGCTATCGGCAGTGTTGCATAGGTAATTGTTTCACTACCGTATTCAAAGAATCATAAAAAGTAATAAAATTAAATTATTCGTCGTATGTATACTAATAATACACACATACTCTACATAAAAATAATGAGTCTGTCTTACGTGGAATGTACGTAATGTTTGCTGTACTAGTTTCCTCATAAACCAATAAAAATGTATAGCGTATTAAAAGTGCTCAACATTTTATAAAAACTACGAGTTTGTGACATGCAGTCTCTGTAACAAAGTCTACTGTTGACATCGGAATCAAATGCGCACTTGTGATTTCGCATTGAAACTATTTACCCTCTTGAAAAACAAATGGAACCCACTCTGCTTTATTTCATTGTACGTAGGGTTCGATTTTAAATGAATTTAGAATAAAATTTGCCTATGCGTTTAGATTGTTACTCTGTTTTAATTAAAAACTTATCGCATACAACAAAATGCTTTAGTCACATGAATACTGCAATGTTTATTCCACGTTTTATCTTGAATACAGTGATATTCAAGATCCGTATAGGTCTGGATAGTGTTATGCAAATATACTGTTACGACGGTCATCTGATGGTACAGTACAAAATACAAGACAACAATTAAGTCACTAACCACCAGCTTTAATTATCACAATTGAACAATTTCTAATCAACAAGATAGTCTCTTACAACAAATCAAATCAAAATTTTTCACATGCAAATAAAATGTCGACTAATATAAAACACAATTGTATTACAATTTTGTACAATTATAAAACACATAACACTTCGCCACAATACTTCGAAACACACTAAAATAAATCGCAACTAAAACTGACTAATCGTCGCTGAAGTCTTGTATTTATACCCCAGTGAGATAGCAGAATACTCCATACTACGCGTCAAGAACTCTACTAGAAAACACCTGAACGTATTTGATTGCGACCTTGCACAAAGCGCGCGCGGACTGGTGAAATCTGGATGTCTCGGACGCGTGACAAGTGTCACGTAATTGTCCTTCACCTCAGTAGCAGCCTTACGTACGGGCACACACATTACAGCTGGAAAAGCCGAGAATCGCGTAGAATGTTCTGTAATGTCGTAACAATACTTTTACGAATATTACTGAAATATACCCATACCCAAACTCACCCCCCCCCACACACACACACACACACACACACACACACACACACAGAAATATAAACGACTTGGACCTTGCACAAACGTTAAGCACTATATATAGATCCCAACATTTAGATGTTGTTTTAACTTTATCTTCGTAAATAATGTAATTGGTAAGAGATGTTTAACGATTACCCTAACAACTGCTACTGACTCTTCAAAGTTACAATAAACTTTGTATTACACAGCCTGTCTCCAAAAGAATGTTTTAAAAATATATTAGTAATTTGTTAATACGCTTTAAATCCTGTTAACTCTTCAAACTGTATATGCTGCTCTCCGTTGGTAAGGCTATCAACACTATGGGTAAACGTATTGTGTCTATCTTCATAATGCGATAACCACTTAACGAGAACGACATACTACTCACCACAGGTTTCAGAAGTGTAATACATTTCTAAATCTGATTTATGTTAATAACAATTCACAATTGCATAATCAGCGCGCCTTAGACGATAAAATACCGCTGAGGAAATAAATAGGGTCACACTGAGGAGTGCCTACGTGATTCTTGGCACGCCGTGCCCGAGACTGTTCCAGACGTTTACAGATCATTCTATGAAACTGAATTACGTAACACCAGAATGTTCTAGGTCACGCGAGATGGCGCTGTCCCTTCCAGACGTTTCTCGGCTACTCTGCCAGCATCCAGGCTCGCTATCTGACTACAATGCTAGGTGGTGGAGGAGAAAATACCAGATTTCGAAGCTTCCCAGTTCAGTTCCAGCTGGCGAGATATTCAAGTGCGGATCAAAGTATTGTGGCAAAGTAATCATTGTGTCAATTAGTACGGAACTGTAATAAGGTCACATTTGTATTGTTTGTTTGACATATTTCATAACTGATTGCTTTGTGATTTATAACTGATGTTGGTGTCTAATTAAAATTTGTAATTTTCATTGGTGTCACTTATTCTGTTCCACTGTACCCACTACGATCCGATGTGACCGTCTAACAGAGGTGTCAGAAGTTGGATTGAACATTTAACAGTGGAAAGATAGGACACCTCATAGAGAGAAGTGTGAGTGGTATTTAATTTGCAAACATGGATACCAGTAAGATGATGGAAGCTTTCCAAGCGCTTCTACTGCAAACAGAGAAACGACAAATAGCAAAACCCCGACGGGAAGCGGAAGAAGCAGAAAAACTACAGCCTGGGAAACTTTAAGAGGAGGCAGTCGAAGCAAAGTAGTGACACAAAATAAAAATGCCGAGAGGAAAGAAAAGAGGCAGGAATGCGGCAAAAAGGATTCTTACTCGAGTCGGAGGTACGACAAAAAGAAGAACGTAGCCAGGAATCAGAGGACATCAATGCGTTGATACAAGAGCTAAAACAAATGCAAGAGCATACTCCTACAGAGCCAGGTTTATTGCAAGGTGAGCTGAATAAACTGGTTATTACAATATCGGTGGTACAAGAATCAGTGAAATTAAAAATAACTGACTTAGAATAATCAATGACAAACAAATAAGCTGAAGTAGAAAAATCTATCTCGTGTGTTAAAGAAGCTATGTTCAACAAAAATATCTGCACTAGAAGACTAAATTCGCGAAGACGTAATTGTAATAGTCACCAGCTAACCTGAAGTATTCTAAGTTAAAAAATCAGCGGCAGTGAAGGTAGACGGAGGAGATTTTTGAAGAACTGTTGGCCAATCCAACTACTTGATTGCCTTGTGGATGAGTCACTTAATGAACGTGTAGTGAATGACGACGTGCCGCAGACGAACCCAATGCAAGGAGGCGACCGAAGTGACGGTGTAGAGAAATAATTCGAAGTAGGGACACTGTAAAAAGATACGTTGTAGCATAATCGGGAGAAATGAAGGGGCGCGGCAAAACGTTCCACGTTACACAATACGTGTTCAGCGGCACTGTGATACTACGCCAGCAGCCAGTTCCTCAGTGCTACTTTACAAATATCTCATTAAAGTAACAATCTTTCTAGAGTACAGAGATACTGGTAATCACCCGATTCTTCACAGAATCTAAACACAACCTGAATACTATCATAATGTTTTTATTGGTCCGTTCACCTCAAATTTGCCCCAGCGAGTATCAGAAAAAATTAGTTTGCTGAGCATTTTTATCTTGCTACCACGATAACTTTAGGCAAATGACAAAATACAGTTCCTAATTTTCAAAAGTCTATTTCGGCAATTCTGTAAGCGTCTGCGTTAAAGCATGTATGTTTAGTTTAATTGACTTGCAAATAAAATTTCCATCTAACAAAGAGCACAAGTACGAATACGTAGTGTTCATACACAACAGCATAGCAACGATCATTTGTCAGTCTCTGGCATCAAGTACTTCATTCCATAGTGGAGTATTTGTGAGTCTAAGGGAGACATATCTAAGAACGGATGGTTTTTAACAAAAGTGTAAAAAGACGATCTAAAGTGTGTTTAAAATTACAACTGTTTTGGCCCCAAATAATTATGAATTTAGTAGTGTGAACATTGTTATATTTATTTAGTGTTCATATAAAATTGTCAATTTTATAATCATTAATACTAATCATTTGTAATTTAAACCAAACCATATAAAATAATTGTCCAAAACGTAGGCGAGGAATTATATTTTACCTACGTGAAGATTACTTAAGAAACATAAAAATCTGTGTCCAAAATTGTACTTGAAATAATTTAATATTGTCGTTGTATTAAAGATATATGATTATACTAGTAAAATATGTGCTCTACGCAAACAGAATACACGTTCAATCATGTACATTCTTTGTGTAAACCATTGTGCACATTTGATGACCACAGATTTTGTTGTTGTTTGCTAATTAAATGGTGATAGTGACTTGTACTAGCAATGTAAAACTATAATAATATCAACGTTAATATAATCAAGTATAGCCTATAGATAGTTTTAAAAGGATGTCTTTGAATTAATAAAAAGTGACTGTGTAGAGGTATGGATACTTTGAAATCGGTAATTAGTTTAATATTTAAAGGTAAAATTTATTGTATAAATGTTTAGATATTTTGGAGGTTTTAGTTTTTCGTCTAAGAACTTAACATGGGAAAATAATACATGTACAAATTAAGTGTTATCAACTAGGGGTTATCACGTTGATAATTGTGGGGCAATAAGTAAACTATCGCTTACATACCTTCATTGTGACATGTTTATTGGTGACTTACTGCGCACTTAAGTTTCCAACTTTGTTTAATTTTTTTTTACTATAAGTTTGAACAATTTAATGTACATTCGAATATGAAACATTTCCATGCTAGACTTTTAATCATTTTCCTATACTAATTTTGATGTAACATAACTTTCGGTTCCAAAACCTACTTGACAGTACTTTCTGCAACTGCTCTCTCTCTCTCTCTCTCTATATATATATATATATATATATATATAATTAATAATAATATAAAAATAAAAAATATATATTATAATAATTGAGAAAATATGAATATATATATATACATATATTATTTGTACATATTTTGAACAACTAAATTACCATGTATAATGTTTAATATCTGCTTCCCATTCCGAATCATTTTCATTTCATTTCCCTCGAAATATGTAACTTTTATGTATACTATCAGTTATTTCTTACATATTATATATTATACATTGCGTATTATGTATTATATAACTTCTGTTGGAATTTATACACATTACTTTTAAATATTATACATCCTAGTTAGCACTAACAAGAAACGAGTAAATTAAAATTATTTTCAGGAATATTCGAGAGTTGCAAATCCTGTTACATGATACAAGTATGACGGACTCACTATTGCATAGACTAATTCTACCTTAATATTTGTTACTGTGAATTTATAATAATCTTTATCACTCATGAAATTAAGTGTAACAAAGCGAAAATTAATTAAATAAAAAGAATTAATTTATTTTACCCCATTCAAGTGGGGAATTGACACTACATGCAAGAATTGGTAGTGGGTAATCCTTAACTTTCTCCTGTTCGGTTTACAGCGGCTGTGTTATAGGCGTACTAAGTAAACCCGAATCTCCTAACACTTATTGTTTGTTAGATAAAATATCATCGATTAACGGTAAGTTGTGAACTTGTTTAACGTAATGAGAGTACGATACCCAAAAGCACGGACGGGTGACCCAAAACTTACACAGCTGGACAATAGTCTCATTAAAGTATAGTAAGGCCTTTGTCTGCTCTAGTAATAACTACCGCCGACAAAAAAATTATTAATTTGTGGCATGTATACAAATTTCATGATGAGCAGTCCGCAACTGAAACGTTTCTACCGTCTAACAGTTCGTTCTACATTCTACTATACTACGTTAATCAAAGTAGGCCTTCGTATTATGGCATACATTTTGGGCTATTTACAAATTTGTATTGTGTTGTTAATATACATTACGAAGTCACAGTGTGAACAGAGGCAATCAATATGTGAGCCGCCGGGCATACGCTAACAAACTAACTCAGTTAACGCTGTTGTCATTCAATTATTCATGTGCCAATTCAACGTTCTGCATACACATACGCCAGCGTCGAATAATTACGCCGGCCGTTCTTATTACCGCGACAACTATTACACCATTTTATTTGTTATATACTGTACCTCTAGAAATTTGAACCGAACATTCTCATGTTAATTTGTGTGTACCGCTAAAAAAGTGAGTTTATGGTTTTTTAATATTATAAACATCTAGTTATTTCTGTTGTTAATTTCATTTTATAATGCAAAAGTTTTAATGAAAGAAAATTAAATGTCTTCTTTTTAAATAAAAGAAGACATGGAATTTTCTTGTTTACTTTGATGGGAAATGAAATGGTAATGATTGGTAATAGCAAATAAATGTTAAACATTAAACATAGTAATTTTATGAATACCATTATGATAAATCTTTTAGAAAGTAGTATAAAGATACTACTTACGTTAAATGAATAGAAAAAAGTGAATGTGAATTTGTTTATTAAGCTTTGTCTTCTTTTTTAATCATGATACCAGAAGTAAGTCATTATGCCAAACGTGTCATGAAGGTCAGACTATCAATTTCTAACAAAACTGATACGTATCTGGAAAAGTTACTAAAAGCTAAACAACTAAACAGATATGACTCAATTGGCTTCTGCAGGTATGGTGAGGATTGAAAATTAAATATGAATTAAAATATTATTACAATCATATGAACCATTCATAAACATATGTGTCTGTGTGTGAGTGAGTGAGTGAGTGAGTGAGTGAGTGAGTGAGTGAGTGAGAGTGTGTGTGTGTGTGTGTGTGTGTGTGTGTGTGTGTGTGTGTGTGTGTGTGTGTGTGTGTGTGTGTGTGTGTGTGTGTGTGTGTGTGTGTGTGTGTGTGTGTGTGTGTGTGTGTGTGTGTGTGTGTGTGTGTGTGTGTGTGTGTGTGTGTGTGTGTGTGTGTGTGTGTGTGTGTGTGTGTGTGTGTGTGTGTGTGTGTGTGTGTGTGTGTGTGTGTGTGTGTGTGTGTGTGTGTGTGTGTGTGTGTGTGTGTGTTTGGTGCAATGCGTTTCAATTTGAATGTCCAATTCCTCAGCGGCCGAATGTGATTAGCCTTTAATTAGAAACACTTCCTCTGGGAATAAGCTAAACTCAGTAGTCAACAAGGGCCTTCAGATTCGCTATAACTAACGACACAATATCCTGATTGACGACCATCATTAGGCAAATAAATTACCTATATTCGTATGAGGTTAGAGATCTACAGAAAGGCAAAACTGGTAATAAATCTAACACGGTATGTTCATAATATTTTCCATAAAAATAATTACGGAAGATGAGAAGTTAATTATAGGATACAAATATATGATTAGTATTAACCTCGTTAACTCATAGAATGATCCGCTAATAATACGGGACTAGTACAATGATTCGTATAATACTCTATTGTCATCTACAAAACATCAGTGTTACTCACACAGTTAAATCGTAAACTCTGACACGCAAACGTTAAACATTTATTTACTGGAAGCTCTGGTAGAGGAAAGTAGTGTGTATCCGAAAATTACCTATACCATTAGATAAATATTTCTAATCAAATATTTGTTGCTGATTATTGAATTTACTCTTAATTCCTGACGTGCTATCATTCCATCGGTTAAATGCTCTGTCATCATCATCTCTCACCAGTAAACGTCTAACGAGGTTAGAGGTGGTACACGAGCTGGGTAGACAAAATCGTCTGTGTGTGTGTGTGTGTGTGTGTGTGTGTGTGTGTGTGTGTGTGTGTGTGTGTGTGTGTGTGTGTGTGTGTGTGTGTGTGTGTGTGTGTGTGTGTGTGTGTGTGTGTGTGTGTGTGTGTGTGTGTGTGTGTGTGTGTGTGTGTGTGTGTGTGTGTGTGTGTGTGTGTGTGTGTGTGTGTGTGTGTGTGTGTGTGTGTGTGTGTGTGTGTGTGTGTGTGTGTGTGTGTGTGTGTGTGTGTGTGTGTGTGTGTGTGTGTGTGTGTGTGTGTGTGTGTTTGGTGCAATGCGTTTCAATTTGAATGTCCAATTCCTCAGCGGCCGAATGTGATTAGCCTTTAATTAGAAACACTTCCTCTGGGAATAAGCTAAACTCAGTAGTCAACAAGGGCCTTCAGATTCGCTATAACTAACGACACAATATCCTGATTGACGACCATCATTAGGCAAATAAATTACCTATATTCGTATGAGGTTAGAGATCTACAGAAAGGCAAAACTGGTAATAAATCTAACACGGTATGTTCATAATATTTTCCATAAAAATAATTACGGAAGATGAGAAGTTAATTATAGGATACAAATATATGATTAGTATTAACCTCGTTAACTCATAGAATGATCCGCTAATAATACGGGACTAGTACAATGATTCGTATAATACTCTATTGTCATCTACAAAACATCAGTGTTACTCACACAGTTAAATCGTAAACTCTGACACGCAAACGTTAAACATTTATTTACTGGAAGCTCTGGTAGAGGAAAGTAGTGTGTATCCGAAAATTACCTATACCATTAGATAAATATTTCTAATCAAATATTTGTTGCTGATTATTGAATTTACTCTTAATTCCTGACGTGCTATCATTCCATCGGTTAAATGCTCTGTCATCATCATCTCTCACCAGTAAACGTCTAACGAGGTTAGAGGTGGTACACGAGCTGGGTAGACAAAATCGTCTGTGTGTGTGTGTGTGTGTGTGTGTGTGTGTGTGTGTGTGTGTGTGTGTGCGCGCGCGGGGGGGGGGGTAGGCCCGGCGATGGACTCTTGCAGAATAAGATTGATAATGGAGAGGACACCGAAAGGCCAAGTTCCGAACGTAGCGATTAGAAGACTAGGAACAAAAGTTTATAGAGCCAAAGCAAAGATTGCTAACAACACATGTTCAAATAAAAAAAATGATGGATTCAAATTAAATTTAATATTTATACCAATTAATAAATTCCACAGCTGTCAAGTTGGAGGGGGGTAGGATTTATTCATTATTCTTTGTGTCTTCATTGACCTTTTATTGTGCCTGGTACATTTACCTTTTATTAACTGCCAAAATTACAATTTAATTAAAAGAACTGGAATAAAGCCATTAATTTTATCCGCCCCGCTTGGTCCCTAACGAATTCTGAGTACTTTTTAGTAATGGCCCATGAAGAGACTCCCAGTCGTTGCAGGAATGTTATCTACTGAGGCTGTCATCTTAACGACCATTAACTTGAATGATTTTCTACAGGAGTTCGCTCCCTTAAATGCAACACGTATTCATAGGTGGCAATTGCTTTTACACCACTCGTGAAGCCTACAATACACCTCCGCCAGACCCGTCGTACCGAAGGCCACTTACTCTTCGTCCGTAACCCTAGACGAAGGAGAATGCTACTACACCCCGCTGTAGCTGTGCCCTCAGCAGAACGTACCACCGATTCAGTGCCTGTTGAAAATTATTTAAGTGCAACAGACACGAAAATTCTTGTTTCCCTTAGACCGGATTAATACACATGTGTTATACCGCAGGCAAAAGCAACAATCGATAGAATAGCTCACACAGACTACTGTAATCCTCAGAGGAAACAGGATGTCTGGATTCTCTATGGAATGGTGGAACAGACAGTGTTCTTAACCTTAAGCAAAAAGAAACAGAATAAAAAGTGAACAGAATAGATGTTTATGCCTTATTATTTCTTTACCTCCTTGTTATTTCCACTGTTCTTCCTGTATTGTACATTTCTACAACTTTCATCATTAGTTAATGTTGTCTTCTTTTCTCATCATCATCACCTTCATGAGGGTTTTGGGCTTTAGCGGGCTGTTCCTATTCCAAAGTCTACCTTTTCTTAGGTCTACCAACTTTTCTTCTGCTTCTAGGGTTGTAATTTTTTGCCATCTTCGGTATTCTACTTTCTTTCAATCTATTTATGTGCTGAATTAATTTTCTTCTGCATTCTTTAATCCTTTCATTAACTGCAAAAATATCTAAATCACTTCTAATCTCTTCATTTCTTATATAATCTCGTCTATTACACCTTTTAACTGATGTCAGGAATTTCATTTCTGCTGTTTGTATCTTCTGTTCATCTTTTTTCTTTATGACCCAAGTTTAAGAACCATACAGTAGTGTAGGTATTGCCATTGTTTCATAAAATTATATTAGAGTTTCTTTTTCTACATTTATTTCTTAACGTTCTCCAGATCGTTCCACACATTCTTGTGACCATAAGTAATGTCACGTTCAAGATAGTTGAAATGTTTTACTTGTTCTGTGCATGTACTGTAGTATCCATATTTTGGTCCGAACCGGTTCAACTTCTACAAAGGCCATTAATGTTGTCTTTGATTCAGTTATGTTACAGTTATATTCTTTTCTTATTTTATGTAAGATGCATATTTCTCGCTGGAGATCGTCTTCTAAAGTCGCGAATATAGCTTGGTCATCCGCAAAGAGATTGGTTTACAAGCTTTTATTTTGGTGGATTTTAATACCATCAGGGGATTGTTCTTTCCATTTTTTGAGGAGATCATCTAGATAAAGATAAAAAGTAATGGTGACAGACAACAACCTTGTCTTACGTCTTCCTTTGTTTCAATCGGGATAGGGTCTTCTCCGTCGTCTATGATTATCGCGGTCTATCTATATAAACTCTTTATGGCCTGAACTAGGTGTTGTGGTATACCTTTATTTTCAAGTATGTCCCATAACCTTGGTCTGATCACTCTATCAAAAGCTTTGCTGAAATCAATAAGGCAATATGTGTTTCTAAATTCTTTTTACGTCGTTTTTCTATCACTTGTATGATAAATATGCAGTCTTTGCAAGAGCGTCCTATCCTGAAACTAGGTTTTTCTTCCTCCAAAAGAGTTTCTGCTATGTTTTGTAGTCTTGTTGCTACAATACGTGCGTATAATTTATAACACGAATTCAGGAAACTAATACCTCTGTAATTGTTGGTGTCTCTTTTGCCTCCCTTCTTCAAAAGGGAGATCATTTACGACACTGTCCATTTTTGTGGTATGTGTGTCTGCTGCCAGCACATATTAAGCAAATATAGGATCCGTATGCGAAATAGCATATAGCATCTATATGCGAAATATAGAGCCGTTTGGACCACAGGCTCTACTTACTCAAGACCGTCGTGCGTGGTGAAGAGCCACATCCTTTTCGAGGTGGTCCTATAACAGAACACGACGGATCTAGACCGGAGAAGGTCGATAAAAAATCTAGCCGGCATAGGATTGGTTGTCTTATACGATGGTATCAATCAACAACTCACAATTCCAACAGTAGCCTTGGAAACCAGGTCTTTGTTTCTATTTCTATTAACTTTTTAGTATTATAAAATTATTGTATTGTATACAAACACATGTCTAGTATCATATTAGTGCATAAGCATAAAATTGAAAGCCGAAACTCTGGCTAACTTACGTCTGGCATTTTATAGAAAAATACAAGATGAAATTTATTAAACACATAAACTAACAGGAATATTACTTCCTATTGTGACAAAAATTAAACACTGGTGAAGGTTGGAGATGATTGGAGTGGATACAATAAAAAAATTAACATCATCATGTTGTCTTATCGACGTATATAAAGAAATGTGTATGCACATAGGGGTTATTTGTTTTGCTAAATACGTAAGCTTTACTTGTTTAATTACCACTTGTACACTACTTCATATTAGAGTAAAAATCATACTTTAATATAACTTGAAAGCACATTATTAAAATCTCAACGAACCAAAAATAAACACTTAAATAAAAATTTAATTTTGCCACGAATTTTGCGTTATTTGCGATTTCCGTCGTTTTCGTACTTTGAATAATGTTTAAGAACATCTAACTCAGCACTGTTTCAAGTTAATATAATATGAAATATATATTTAAAATATTCGCCAGTTATTAAGAATACCTTTTGTTCTGCATCTCCTGTTAACTTCATTTTTTCCTGTTTATGCAGATTACACATATATTTATTTTGCTCAGTTCTTTTGTGCATTTATGCTTCTGCTCAATACATTTATCTGTTTTCATACAAATGTGCGGTTTGTGTGCAATAGAACGTATGTGTTTAATCAATTATTTTGAACGTGCAATTTTACTATATTTCAAAAGTATTTATAAGGGTCATATCACTAAGTGATATTACACATTTAAGGTTACACTCATGAATAGTTGAATCAATAGATGCTTTTCATTTCACCCTCTTGAAGTGTTTGCTTTTCTGTAAGTAGCGACAAAACTTATTCCCGACATTTGCAAGAAAACGTTTAATACGAGACATTAAACAAATAAGCTATTCACATACAATTGAAGATTTATATACATATACAGATATATTTAGATTCATTACACTAGTACGGCAGAGAAAACATTTAAAACTTACCATAAATCCATAAATCCTAATGCAGTTATCGTACTGATAACTATATCAGAATTATCAAGGAAGACTTATTAAGCAACCAACCTTAATAAAAAGCCTTATGTCGAAATACATGCTCAAATTGCGGTTAGTAACAAATTTTTTAAAATTCTAAACCCGATAAAATTGGCACAAGGAACTTCACCTCATAGGCGAGTTTTTAACGTTCTGCCTATACGTGCCGTGTTAACGAAAACAACCAAATACTTCCTACATCAAAGTATTCAAGTATTTCGACACATAACTAACTGTTAAACTTACGCTAACAGGCTTTACGTTTGTAAACATGCAGGGTTTACATATCTTCAAAATATATGCGCTTTGCGAAGTTTGAAAAGAAGGAAATACTTTGTCATGAGAAATTACTAGGCTTAGTAAAACCAAACCAATTGCAGAGAAGAATAAAGTAATCCCGAATAATACGTTTGTTTTTAGAAATATACTTTTAACGATTGTTCAAAAACACAGGATAACTGATGTCACTAAAAAACGACTTTCCCTGCAATGAAACGATTTTCGGACACGATATCAAACTTTTTATAGTTTTGCAATAAAAATTGAAAATAATCCTTTCGAGACAAATTACGCAATATACCAAACATTGCAGTCATGTCCGATGCTTCATATTTCAAATTTGAGCAAGGAAACGCTTAGTACCTTTGAGGTGGTAGTTTCTTAGGAAAGTGCAACCGAACCTTTCATTTATTTGCTGTAAATTTAAAATATCTTTATGAGTTTGCAATTAACACCGTACCGATATTTGTTGATGACACAGTTACAATGGCAGAGGACACCAACAGTTTAGACGCCATAAATTGAAAACTGCTGAAAAATTACATATTGTAACGATATTGTATCGAACAGCAGAGAGCGTCCTCCAACCGTCCCTCCTGTAGTTGGGCAGGTGTAGCCTCAGTCAAGGCCGCACTCAAGTACGTTCCAGATTGTTACGGAAAGCACTTGAAATACCAATTATGCTGGCAGCTGCAGTAAGAATGGAAAGTTGTTCTCAAATACCTGTGCTACCTATAAAAACAAAAGCGTCTGGCTTTGTCAGTCAGTTAAGTCGGATCGAGTTATTGTTGAAGATTAGTGGAAAGTGTTTACTGTGTTATAATTAGTGTGGAACTCTATTACTTGACATTATTATTGCGTGTGTGCAAATTTAACTTGAATTATTGTAAGAATTTATTGCAAATAATAAATTGTGGTTAATTAAAGTTGGTAATTAGTGTTTCATTGGTGTCTGTATTTGCTTCCACTGTACCATACGACGACCAGTAAGACCGTCGTAACAATATTAAATTAAGGAAAACAAAGTTATTCATTCTTCACTTACTTATATATGTTATATACTTGAATATATTAACGTTTTGGATATATGTCCAATTATGAACCGTTATTTGGCTATATTAACGAAAAACAACCAACAACACGAAACGGAAATATATTTTTTACACCACTAACCATTAAACTTATTTGCAATGCCTGTGTAAAAAAACTACATAACAGATCTTATATTTGTATAAGTGCAGGGTTTTTGTATCTGTAAAGCCTTTTTTTTTTATATATATTGCAAATTCTTAAAAGAAGGAAACGCTTTGAGTATAAAGATGCACAGCTGAAAAAGCATAAAGACCTAAAGGTATAAACGTAAAGTTAGAGCACTGGTAAGTTAACTTTATAGGCACAAAATAGCAAGAATATTTAAGACAAAAAGATATCCCTTTAACGTCTTGGCTTTATCAAAATGCTAATGTACTGAACAATAGTTTATTAAATTTAATATAATAATTATATTGTTTAACCATGAGCTTACATCCAGCAACTACAAAAATAAAAGCGTGATAGCCGAAAAATGAATCCGACAAGAACCGTTTAATCAAGTAATCTGTTGACTAGAAAACCTAGAGTCTCACACAGTCCCAAACAATCGCCACCATCAAGGTGGAAGTTAATACACTCAGCTTTGTACTAATGGCAAAGTTTAAGCACAGAATATCTGCAGTTTATCAGGATTGACGATTGCTGGTTAGAAAAGTCATGCAAGTTTTATTGTTAAATTAAAACTTCAGAATATTTATTATTAAAAAACAAAATTATTTTTTTAATAATGCTTTTATTTTAACATTTACATTTTGTTTACCTAAGTGTAAGTGTAAATTGCTTTATATTTAAATCGTACCTAAGTGGAAATATAAAATTTATAGAATAAAAGGATGAATAGTTTTGCTTACATCACAATCGAGAATAAAAATTGTGTGAGAATTGCAACAATATAAAATTATTTTTAAAGAAAGAAGTATAATATTAATAACGCAAATTTTTATTACAAAGCGGTGGTGAAGAGAGTAAAATTAATAATAAGCTAAACACAATGTTTTATATAAATAGTAATCAAAGAGAACACCTTCTTTGTTATGAGCAATACAAGAAAATTAAGGATATACACGTTTTCCCAGAATTATCATTTTTATTCGCTAAAATTATTATGTGCAAAGTATCTTTTGCTTTTTTTAATATTATAATGAAATTTCTGCTGTAATTTAATAAAGAGCCCTACAAAACGTGCTTGGCGTCCCTCAGTTGTATTTGTCGTTACCATGGAAACGCTGCTCAAGTCCAGCTCGTATGTAACCAGGAAAACGTGTTACAGCCTTTAGACTTTCTATCGCCGTCCTACTGAGACAGACTTTTCTCAGACATGATATTTAACGTTAAAACCGCCAAATCATGTACTTTATTGTTCCGACTGAGTATTGCACGCTGTCAACAAATGTCAGCAGTAACTACAGTCTTTTAGCTAACAATACGTTAAGTTACTTCAAAATTTGTCCAGCTATAACGATAAATATTGAAAAATTCTGTAGCCAAAAAATGGTAAATTAAACATAATCTAACGTACGGGTGTTCCATGTACTGTTACAAATAATGTGACATAATACATAACACATAATACATAATATATATCTGCATGTGATGGCTTTTCGTAGAACTGATCCCGTACGGACAAAATTGTTATAGATGGTACTGTCCCAGAACAAGTTAGCAATTTTGAATACCTGGGCTAATGCAAGCAACGACGCTGTGAATATGTTGGATAAGTTCAACCTTATGTGCGGGACCATTAGGTGAACCATTAAGGCAGCAAATAAAGGAACACGCCTAAAATTCTACAAGGTGATGGCTCTTCCCACACTTCTTTATGGATCTGAGAATTGGACTTTAACGAAAGTCCAGGCCACTCACATCCAAGCGGCTGAAATGAGATTTCTCAGGCACGTGACAGGGTATACTCTCCATGATCATAGAAGAAAGGCGGATATACGGCCGGAACTGAATATTATGAGTATACTCGTCAGGATCGCCCAGTATCGGCTGAATTAGTGAGAACATCTTTGCCGAATGGATGACTGCCGCATCCCGAAACAACTATTAAACTATAAGCCGAGGGGAAGGAGAGGTGTGGGACATACGAGGAAGCACTGGAATGACCAGCTGTAATATTTGAGACCGGAACAAACCATCATTGTTTTAATCCTTGAAGAGAGTGATGATGATGATGATGATGATGATGATGATGATGATGATGATGATGATGATGATGATGATGATGATTTCGGCGACGACGACGACGACGACGACGACGACGATGATGATGATGATATGTCTGCGTAATACGAGACTCATAGTAGAGGCAATTTCTGTAGAGGCACACTAACAGCGTTCCTTTTAACAATACCAATAACCTAAGCAAACTCTAACTTTCAGGATGGTTCTAGACAAGCGAAAACACTTGGGTATTTTTTCACTCTTAATCAACTTACCTACCTAAAAATGCAGCCTCACGAGAGCGTAGTGTATACACAACACACGCTCTCGTGCCTCACAGGTTATGTGTATTTTAATTTAAAGAATACTCTGTACTCTCTAAGACTATGTAACGTGGACCAGCAGATCTTACTTAAGTTAGAGAGTAAACTATTTGTACCGAACACGTGCCTTCCCAGACGGTCTAAAGATATCCTGATAAAATGACTTTACAACAACTTTAATAACGATATTTTCAGCTTGTTAAAAACAAAAATCTCAGGCAGAAAGAAAGAAGATCTGAGCAAATAGAAAGAAGGATTTATTTGTGTTTAACAGACGTAACCAACATTTATTTGCTATTAATACGTCAATCAAATTTATTAAAAGTATATAAACTTTTGTTGTGCATGCCGAAATCAGTGCACTTGGTCCTCCAGGTTAGGGGTTGTGCGAGTGGCTGGTAACCCTTCCATGTAAAATTTAGTTTACTCGAATATTTCAACAGAGAGTAAATGAGTACAGGCAGAATTGGAAGTCTCATGTGGAATTCATGGTAGACACGCGTATTCCTAAATAAGTATTTGAATATAGGCCATGGGGACGAAAGATCAGAAAAATTGGTCAGATTTGTATTTGTTCAGGTATTTTACAAATACAAAAAAAAACACCTGAACAAATACAAATCAATACAAAACATGACACAATTTTCAAAGCACTCAACATAGAAATACACAAAATACTAATATTATAACGTAGCGGTTTTTGTAGAGGTTTTAGCGAAAACTTTGTATGTTGCTTATTGGGTGTTCGTCTTATTTAATTAAGCTCCCAATGTTGTTTACGCCAATCTGTAATGTAGCAGTTTTCTTAGAGGTGTTAGCGTACTACCGTTACAGGTATATTGTTAATTCAGCCCCACTATTGTAAGCGCCAATCTGTAACGTACTGCCTTGAGATATTAAAGTTTCCGCCTCTCCGCAGTCGCCACTTATGAATTATAATAACTAAAGTTTAAAAAATAAAGTATTTTGTAATGTTACTAAATCTAAGCAGAAATCGAGAGTATGTGATTTGGGGTCAAGTAGGGAAGTTGTTCAGCCTTATGAGGAAGAAAGAGTAAGTGCCGATTATTTACACTCGGTTTAGGCGATTTTGGAAATTTTTCTAATTGTTCGCTGTGATTTAAATCAGCTGATGGTGAGACGAGTTTCCACACATAGTTCAACCAGCCTACCCTATGGCGAAATATGACCCAATGTATCAATCTCTTCTATTTTGTGCTGAAATCAATTACAACTACCCACTACAAAAAATATAACACATTTTTATTATTCAATATCATTTTTCAATAATATTTATTAATTATATTATTGTTTTTTGTTTTCCTGCCACCAAAATACAAGTATCACAATCGATCTTTACTTCATTGAAACATAATATCGACTTTCTCGAATAAACATGGAATTGTCAAAAGAAAAAAACATATATGGTTTTGTTTACCAAATTTTATACTATTTTTTAAAACATCAATCAATATATAATTCTTTTTATTTCCCCAGGGTTAAGGGTAAGTTCTTTTTGTTATGAGATGGTCAGAAATGGATAATTACTAAGCTTTACAAATACTGAAAAATATTAAATAAATTTGTTTATTTTTTCGTTTAGTATGTAGTTCCAGAAATTTCCGTAAGAGAGCAGCGGGTGTTTGTTTACTTTAGAACATGTGATTAATTTTGACTAGTTTTTGTGTTCTATATAACCATTCGGAATGCGTTTTCTTCGTCAACTATTAAACTAAATGTTTATATTACCTCTCTTCTTATAGTTCTTACTGGAAGGAAGCCTTTTCTCTAGTGAGGTCCGTCTTAAGTTGTAATTTCATTACAGTCTGGCCCATATTCTATCGTCAACTTGAAACATCACGAAACTAGGCCGAATCATCAGAATGGTTTTCTTTCACAGTTTATTATGGAGAATAATCCTTTAATTTTGATAAATAAGGTATGATTATATAGAGTTCATATTGCTTTTTAATTTGGTACTAATTTTACACTTCTCCCAAGTTTCAAAAAAGATATTTTAATAGAATTGTGGTAGCATCATTTTGTCAACTCGCCAGGTTTTTTCCAAAAAATTATTAACAATACTTGTTATTTTAGTCACTCTTAGTAACCCAAAATATTTTTATTATACAGGCAGTTTGTAATTATTATAAATTTATATTTTATTTACCGAAAAATAATTCTTTTTAATTCCGGTTTCTTTACCAATTTGTTGTATATAAGAGGTTTCTGTTCATTTTCTTATGACCTGGTATATAAGTATTTAATATTTTTATTATCTCTAAATGAATTTATATAGTATTTATTAGTCTCTCATAGTATTCCTACACTGCACTACTTCCTGTTGCCATTTCCCTCATATAGAATTATTTTAATTTTTTATTATCCTTTGATATTTAAACTTTTTATGTTTTTTTTAAAACGAACCCTGGGTTATATTATATTATAACACAAATATTTGGAAAAATATAACATGAACTTAGGTATTACAATTGGTTGTCTACACAATATAAATATTACAATAAATTAATAAAAATACAGAATCAGTTAGTAGCATCATAGTCTACTATCATAGTTTTATAATTCCCAAACCTACAGCACAATTCTGTAATAAGTTACCTTCACTTTCACTTTTTACCTCAATGGGTACACTATAACTCACTTGTCACTGTATATCACTCGAATTGTTTATAATGTTTAGTGATATACTTTAATTTAGAGCTAGTTATAGGTTACCCATTTCTGACCTTTATGTTCTTACATGATTTAATTTATTGGGACCGGGTTATGTAACGTTACAATATATACAACAAAATCACACAGAATAATACCAATTTAAAGCACCAGAGACCAACAGGAAACCAAAGCAACAACCAGCCAACACATAAATACCTCACAAGGCTCAAAATTCCGAAGGCTGAAGATGGGAACACAAGGCTACCCGAAACATGTTCCAAATAGGGAGAAAACATCTTGAGGTAAAGTCATTATAAAATATATTATATATATATATTTAAAATTTTTATTTATATTATCTCAAAATGTTATTTTTCCTTATTTGGAACATGTTTCGAGAGCTCCCGTGCTCTCATCCTCAGCCTTCGCGATCTTGCGTCTGGTGAAGTATTTGTGTGTTGGCTGGATGCTATTAAGGTTTCTTGTTGGTCTCTGGTATTTTAAAGTTGTATTATTATGTGTGACTGTGGTATATGTATTTGTATTTTGTGTATTTTCGATGTTGAGTGCTTTGAATATTGTGTCACGTTTTGTATTGATTTGTATGATTTGTATTTGTTCAGGTATTAGTTTGTTTTGTGTTTTATGTTTGTATATTTGTAAATTTTCCCAAATGTTCATTATGGTGCCTTTGTGTGGTATATGTTTTATTAGTGTCGCATTGGTTATGTCTGGGAGTTCATGTCCTGTGTTTATTGCATGTGTGTCTTAATTGGATTTATATATTTCTGGTTTTTTGTATGCGTTTAGGTGTTCAAAATAACGTTTTTTCAGCTGCTTTTTTGTTTGTCCTATGTAACATTTATTGCAATCTTGTCATTCAATTTTGTATATACCGTTAGTTGTTGTATTATCTTTGTTGTGTGGGCTATTTAGTTTTTGTAAATTATTTTTATTAGTTTTTATGCTACTTTTATATCTGTGTTTTTAAATAGTTTTGTCAGCTTTGTCAATAGCATACAAAACTAATAAAAATAATTTACAAAATCTAAATAGCCCACACAACAAATATAATACAACAACTAACGGTATATACAAAATTGAATGACAAGATTGCAATAAATGTTACATAGGACAAACAAAAAACAGCTGAAAAAACGTTATTTTAAACACCTAAACGCATACAAAAAACCAGAAATATATAAATCTAATTTAGCCACACATGCAATAAACACAGGACATGAATTCCCAGACATAACCAATGTGACACTAATAAAACATATACCACACAAAGGCACCATAATGAACATTTGGGAAAATTTACAAATATACAAACATAAAACACAAAACAAACTAATACCTGAACAAATACAAATCATACAAATCAATACAAAACATGACACAATATTCAAAGCACTCAACATCGAAAATACACAAAATACAAATACATATACCACAATCACACACAATAATACAACTTTAAAATACCAGAGAACAACAAGAAACCTTAATAGCATCCAGCCAACACACAAATACTTCACCAGACGCAAGATCGCGAAGGCTGAGGATGAGAGCACGGGAGCTCTCGAAACATGTTCCAAATAAGGAAAAATAACATCTTGAGGTAATATAAATATAAATTTTATATACTTTATATATATCAAGAAACGAACTGTAGCAGAAAGTGATTGAATATATATATATATATATATATATATATATATATATATATATATTGTAACATGACATTTAGAACAACATAATATCTTACCTGATTTAATGAAGACTTTGATTAAGAAGCTGACAAGAAGAACAATATCTTCAAAGATGATAGTGAAGAAGAACGACTGACAATTTCAGACTGACTAGTAAGACAACTGACCGTACCCAAATTAATGATTTAGGCTAAGTGATGCAGATATCTTCAAACCCCAGCTATGACAACAAACTTTCAGTATTGACCAAACAAAGAATTGTAAAGACAAACAGTTTATGAACCAGGACTATAAAGAAACAAATGGTTTCAGTTGATGTATCATTAAATCCAGACAATCAAAATACAAAGTGAGGGATAATAGACCCAAACATATAATATTATGTAAGAGAAATATTGTTAAATAATTAAGTTAATCAATGTAACAAAAATATAAATACACCTGGTTATAGATACAAGAACCATACAAAAAGTGTCACATATAGGGTTCATAGAGTTGTCCAGTAAACAACAAATTATAACATGGTCACAATAATATTTATAACAAGAATAAAACACAGATAAACAGTAAATGTAACAAGGCTATTAGAACTGTGTGTGAGGTAGAGCAAGTGTTCACTTTATTGTAATTTTTGTAACACAAAACATCAGTAAGTATACGGATGTTTAAACCCATATGAATAGTAAATATGGCATAGACAGTGTCAGAATAATTCATAAATTAGTTGACAAAGGACTAAATAATTAGTATAGAATTTATTTTGTTAAATGTGCATGTTTTATGTTATAGCACAGTGTTTATATAATAGTATTTGTGTGGTGTTTTTTGTATGTACCAGGGGATACAGTTAGTTTAAAGGAATGCCAATTTTATGATATTAATTCCATTTTTTGTTTATGTTGTGTTAAAAAATATACCAATAGAGCTGATATTAAGCCATGGTAAATAAATTAATTAACCAAGCAGAATGGACAATACAAAGATGTTTTGTTAAATGTCAAACACCTATACAGTTTGAGTAGAAAACAACTATTTGTACAAGGAGTTGGTATAATCATAGCCATGTGGACATGAATTTAAATATTAGAATAATATATACTTTGTGTTGTCAAAATAACGTTATATGTTAAACCATTTTGATGAATGTTAGAAGTTAATTTAATTGTTAGAGATGTTATAACATGATGATGAAAATAATACTATTACATAGGCCAGGTGAAGCCAAATTTAGTAAATTTTGAACAATTATATTAGAAATTTTGTAAAGCAAATATGAAGGGATAGATGTATTTATAGGTAATAATGTATACGCGGAATATAGAACCAAAATAACACATATCAAGTTATTTAAGAAAATTCCAAATAACAAAATTGTAACATCTATAGTTCTTAAGCAAAAATAGGCATGTTTGGTGTCTAAATATAACGCATGTGAAGATCAAAATAATGCTGATAATGGTTTTAAACTCCCATTCAGTATAGAAAAGTTACGTTAAATTAAAGATTTTGAACAAATTTAGATTCTGAAATAATAAAAGTTTATGACAATGTCTATTCGGATTGACCAACCAGGTTCCAAGTTTACCCTCAGCAACCAGAAATTTCGGATAAATAAAATGAGACTTCTTTGACAACGATCTTAGCAGATAGACGCGTTCTTAAATCGTCTTACATTATATGTTATAAAGTGTGAAAAAACAATACAAATAGATAAATACTGTGAGAAGTACATTATACAAACGATTTGCAACAACAGAAGACTACCCATTAGATGGATGAGAAGGAATAATAACCAGAAAGAAGATTTGAAGTGGACGAGGGACGAGAAGGAAGACCTGACGTGTACTTAGGACCTATTTACATCTAAGAAGAGTACAAGAAGAGGATTTGGTGATCTGACATCTCATTATATCGTACTTCAACACATACACTTGTATACACGTATTTTAAGCAATAATCAACTGAATTACAGACACCATATAACACGAACACTAGAAACAACCACTAATAACACCATATAAGACTAACACCTTTTAAACACAACAAGAACTTTTAATTCACATAATAACTATAAAAGCCTGATTTAGACATAACCTTTTTAAAACTGGCAACCACTATACGATTTCTGTGTGTACCTATCACTCTAACGTTGTAATATCCCACGATTGTGAACTTGTATTTTGATTAATAGTGTAATATTTTGTATAATTATAAATCCCCGAACCATATACGCCCTGAGATAATTGATATATTTTAATTTAAAACGTTAACAAAAAGCATTGTTTTGATCTAAGGAAGGAATACTGAACAGCTACTGCTGCCAACTGGTAAAGAAGACTTATATTTTGTACTACAATTGCGATTATTCTGTTTAAAAATTATTAAAACAAGTTAACCAGTGTTTTTTCCAAATAAAGGATTCCACAAGGATATATGTTTGATGATAATTGTGAGTCATTATTATTGCCGTTACATTTAGTAAATAGAATTCACAGGTTGTAGCTGACCCGATAGTTGGCATCGGTGAGTGACGTCACGTATAAGAAGCAGCATAGTGGGAGTAAGCGGCAATTTACGAAATCATTCGCCGTTCGACATAATACATTTGTAATTTACATCGACGACTCCAGTGCGAGTTTATCGCTACATCATTTGTCCATATTACAAGTCGACATTTCTAACGGACGGTGTATTCAAGTGCACGCTACATAAATACAAGTAAACTGATCCACAATAACATTGTATGTAACGAAATTTTCTCTGGTTACGAATAGACGAAACCGAGGTGAGGCTACGTCTCGATCGTAAGGAACCCGAAACTCCTCCCCCCTTTTATTAACGTTACAATATATATACATTGCAACAGTACAAATAGGTTGAGTACGTGCATTGCACCAAGTAATTTAAATAAGTCATTAGAAGACTTTGGTAATAATAATCATTCAGCCTGCAATATAAACTGTAATAGAACTTGCATGTTGAGACAGGGAGTAGAGCCAGCTGCTCTCTGCATGTGTGTACACACGTAAAAGGTTTGTGTGGGTGCGACTAGTTCATTCATGAAAAGCACCACCCTTTTCAGTAACGATATAAATTATTGTATTTTAATTAATTTATAATGCTTGTGTGCACGATAGCGAAAAACTAAAGACACCAAAATGTGTGGTTAATAATAACAAACAAGTGTATAAAAAATAGTGAAAAACATACAAAAAGTGTTAGTGTAGTAAGTTAAAAATCAATAGTAATTAGAGTAACTAAGATAAAGAAAAATGGTTTGTGCATGATGAACGCCTAAAAAATTACCTATCGAATGAATATCGGATAATGTACTAAAGACTTAGCAATTCGCGAAGACGAGCATATTAAGTGTCATTAGAAAGCGTGGGGTAAGAGTGACGCTCTTAACAATTTCAAACATGCAGAATATTGTCGAGACACGATTTATGGCGCTCTGGGTATAAATACGAGGACGCGCAAACATCGTTCTCTTTCTCGTCTGACCATCTTAGCGGCCGGAGGCTCTGCTCAAGAACTACAACTTTTCTTCGTTCGACTACTGATGTAATTGGAGGCTATATCCAACAACTAGAACTTCCAGATTTGATTGACTACCATGGCAGCCAAAGAATCTACTTAAGAACAACCACATTAGATCAACCACAAGCAGAGTACGAGAATCCAGTGTAGCAGAGTACGAGCATCCAATGATCCAGAGTACGAGTATCCAGCGGACGGGGGACGACTAGACTCCTAGAATACCCGACTCCAGGACTTCCAGGACCGAAGAGGATCATCCGTATCCAGGACCGAAGAGGACACACTTAAGATGTACCACACAATAATAAGGTGACAAATAAACATGCATTTATAAGAAACCGAGACCGAACAAAAAGACTTTAAATATTAAAGAAGAAATGAATAAACAATTCGATTCTAGTATGACTCAAGTAGCTGTATAGTTGTAGATATGTTTTTGTTTGTACGTTAAGTACAGTAATATGAAAGACTGTGTAACGATAAGAGTTAGCAGTAACTGTAATTTAAAATATAATTGTTAGTAGTAAATGACGACCTTGTCAGAGAAATTAATAGAAAGCAATGCATATGCCATAACAAAAAGAAATTAATATAACAAATTAAAAGAGTAGATAATCAGTAAGATAATTGGGCTAGCTGAGAGCAGCATAGAGAATTAATAACAACGTATTAACAATAAGATTTTATAATATGTTTTTGTGTCAAATAAGACTACGAATTATACGTAGTAGGTACGTAAGAATACGAATCATTTGGAATCATAAAATAAATAAGAAATTAACTTGTAATCTGAGATTGCAAATTACCTGTAATAAAAATGTCAAAATAATAATGAGTTTCTAAACCGCAAAACAAATTAAAAAAAAAGTGTTAATAAAAATTGAAATGATTTATAAACAAATCAAATAGCATTATTATTATTATGACTACAACCTTCATTCTTGCACACACACGACTTTAATGTAACGTAATGTACCTAAAGATATGTCACACATCAATTATTAAACACATTAAATTTGGTAGTGTTGTAATATATAACAAATGGTAAGTAAAACAGATGTTATGAACAATAGAGTACAAATTTATTTAATCATTTATTGGTAAATTAGTTTTAATGGATTGGTAAATTAATGTAAAATAAACTGTTGAAACATTGTAAAATAAATAATAAAAAATATACTCTTTTATTTTTAACATTATTAACATTTAAATAACAAGAATAGCGTGAGAAATTTCGTATATAAATAAATAACATATAAACAAGTAGCGTAATTTAGTAGCCTAAATATATGTGTATCTATATTTCTATTAATATTTTCGTTTTTTTCAATATGTTCCTCCTACACAATACGTATATTTTAAAGCTTTCTACGTGCATTAATTTAACTTGATCCGTGTGTATATAGCATATTTTTAGGAACAACCCGATTGTACGATTTTGTGTCATCCATAAAATTGGTGGAAGCCGTGTTGAGGTTTTGTTATCCTTTTGTTACCTGTCTCCATTAGTCACCGAGGCTTTTTTCCCATTTCTACTCATCTGTGCAATATGATACAGGCATATTATACTAGAAATAAGATATTTACCCTTTTTATCTTGTATATAATAAATCTCTAGGGGGGTCTAGTTTGTCCCCGGTAATCTCAGAATCTACTGAACCGATTTCAATGAAACTTTGCACGCTGATAGCAGGTACCCAACGGAAGGTTTTCCACTTTATTTGATAACAATAGGTTAAAAACAACCGAAGTTATTGAAAAAAACCCATTTTTTTAAACCCGCGGCTTCGACCGCGAATAACGATAGGGTAAAAAGAACAGAAGTTATTGCAAAAAAATAACTTCTAAATAAATAATTTAATAATTTTTAAATCTAGTTTTAACTGAGTTGTATAGAGCTAGAATTATACGGTGCATAAGTTACTTATTGTTATTGCAAAAATTTAATATCCCATTAAAATTTCTGATTTAAAATTATTAAATTACATCTGATTTAAATGCTATTTAAAATTACATTATATTTAAAATGTATTATCACTCATTGTATATTTACATTCAGTAGCGTTACGGATTGAATACAATTCTGTAGTTAAAACCAATGTACAATGTGAATTATATTGTAATATAAAACTCACAATAATTGATGTCAATCTACGTTGATTATAACGTCTTAAAACACCAAAAATAACTCACTAAAATAAAGTATATCTCTTTATCGGTTTTCGAAATAAAAAGAGTAATATTTATTTATAATAACAGTCTCTCATCTCTCCGTTAAATAAAACGGTAAATATACATTTAAAGATTTTCTTCCTTTGTATACATAACGAATTAAAGTGAAAATATTTTTGAGTACGGAATTTCTATATGGTGTATCCAGCATCATTTATATCTCAGGGCGTCCTTTGTATGAAATCAAGTTAGTGAGAAGTCACGTATGTGAAATAGTTTATAACTTCATAAGTTATACTGTCTTGGTTTCTACATACGTCAGGTTTAGGTTTTAATTATAGGTTCCTTACTTTAAACACTGTAGCTCTTTGAATGCTTTATCCCGGAAGGTCTAGAATACCACACTCGACTTATGATATAGCACTGAACACTGAAATCGGCCATCAGCGAAAACTGTACTTTGAGTACCAACCCAGCAATTGTATTATTCAGATAAATAACAGAATAATATTACAGATAAAATACAGATATTTTCTGTATTACAATCGTTTAATACTATTCGTTTAGATATAGTTGGAAGCCCTTATGCTGAAAGTGTTAAACTGACCAAACTTACTTTTTTCTCTGAAACCAGATAAGATGTTGAAATATTTGTAGCTATGTTACTTGTATGTTGAGATTCTACTAAAACAGACTTCCTTAATTCCCATGGCTAAAAAAATGTTTGTTTCAATTATATAAGCCTGTTAAATTAAAAAAATTATATAGCATTCTTTTTTTCAATATACTTAGTATGTATATAAAAAAAAAATAGGCCCAATTCCATTTCGGTGGATAGAAAAGAATGCCGTTCATCACTCAAGACAATTTTAATACTCTAGGTAACACAGTTTCTGAGATGAATGTAACTATTTGGCAAGGAATGAATTATCCTTTTAATGTGTTTATAGTACACCGTAAACCCAAATGACTATTACATTCCTGTTTTCTTAAAAAACAGTCTACATAGTAGTCAAGATCTTCTTCGTTTATTTCTTTAACTAGTAGGTCACATTTTATAGTTACTTTTGCTTCTTTGGTATTAATTTCAGTTGCAGATTAAGCTTTGCTGATATGAATTTTATTCATCTCCAAAATTTTGTCATGTGTACTACAAGACTAATGTTGAAGGCTTCTCTCACACTTTTTTATAAGACATCACTTTAATTTTTTCACCTCTGCAAATACATTTTGAAATTCTGCGTAAGCCATGTAAATATTTCGCAACATACAGTTCTCATTCCCCTTTCACAGTTGTCTCGCTGGTGTAGTTTAGATACGCATTCGTGATTTTAAACTTCCAATAATTTTAGTCTTAGGGTGTTTGCACCAGATTTCATGACCAGGTGGGCAACATGAATGCGGCGTGTTTTCATCATAAATATCTGCTAAAACAATGTTGCCAAAAGGCTTTCTTTATTCACGGTTCTTCCAGACCTCTTAGACGAGCTGCTATTCTAATTTCTTTTCAGCGGTGACTCAAACTTTTAAACTATTCGGGAATTAACGTTACATGAAATATATATATATACTGGAGAAAATGTAATAGTACACTTACTGATGGAAGTTTTGAGATGGCACTTAACCGTGTATAGTATATATATATATATATACTATTTAAATGAAATGAATATTGCATCAGATTATTTGTATTGAGACGGTTAAGTGCCATCTCAAAACTTCCATCAGTAAGTGTACTATTACATTTTCTCCACCACGAGCCAAGCGCAGTCGACAATCGTAAACTGATCTTAATGCATTTATTTAGTACATATTGATGTAGTGGACTCACTTTTAGTACATATTACAACTTTATTATTACCCTACAATACTGCCACCTATTTTACTAGCTATCTTACCAGCTATTTTGAAACGTGAAAGCCTACTTATATCTTATACAATGTGTAATTAAAAACAACATACACTTGATAACATCTCTTTTTAATGTGTATTTATTTTTTGTTACAGTTATTTTCATGGTACATAAATAAATTTATACTATATTCCTGTACCACCAGGATGTTTTGTTACTTATTTGAGATACAATTTGAACACTACGCAGTATACTCATCGTCAGTAATATTAGTTTGTTGTTCAATGAAGTAGCTGTGCTGTGTGTTGTTGTTGACTGCTGCTGTAGGCTTTTGATTCGTTTTTGTTGTGGTGGTTTGTCGTTTCATTTTTTTCATTTTTATATCCTTAATTTTGTTTTGAACGTTTCCTTTATTTCTTCTTCTTCTTCTTCTTCTTCTTCTTCTTCTTCTATGGCGTCATATTTCGGAATCAAACCTTAGCCTCCATAATCATCCGCCTCCATTTCCGATATTTAGTGTTCTAAAAATTGTGTCATTTTTGTATTTATTTTTATTTGTTTAGATATTAATTTGTTTAGTTTTATGTTTGTGTATGTGTACATTTTCCAAATGTTTGTTATATTGCCTTCGTTTGGTACGGGTTTTATTGCTATTGTTTTTTAATGTCTAGGGTCCATTCCCCTCCAGCCACCCAACAGGATCGCTACTAGTTTACACCACCTCAAAGCATCTCGTGGCAGGCCAGTGTAAATTTCAAATGACGCTGTTTACCCTTTGCAGAATGCGTGACCGGGTTTTATCTACGACGGCAAAAGAAGAGTCAACGAAGCAACTACATGCTAAGGCAGAGGACTAGGCATTCCAGGCATTCGGCGTTACTTGAGTTTGCTACTGATTATCGAGTTTATGGCGTTAATCTCATGCTACTACTTGTTAAAGAGAGGGGTCATCTCTGGCTCTCTTTCACGCTCGTTACTAGCCAATCCCTGCACTAGCTACTCACCATGAAAGATAACCCCCTGGTACTATTACACAAGGCCCGGTCCAAATTCAACCCAAGTTTCGACTTCACTCCCGCGCCACATCCAGGGGTTCACGGCTTCAGCCCTCCCCGCGGAATGAGCATACTGTGACAGTTAGTTGAGTGCCTTTGTTGAAAATGCTGTCTATATTGGTGTCTTCTTGTATCTTCTTGTTTATGTGGTCACCGGAGCGTATGGGATATTTAAATCTGCCCAAATCCTGTGTTTTGTATTGAGTGAGTGAGTGAGTGAGTGAGTGGGCGAGTGAGTGAGTGCGCGCGTGTGTGTGTGTGTGTGTGTGAGTGTTGAACAATAACGGCCGATGAACCAGCATGTCAGATTGAGTGTCGTTGTGTAGTGATATGAGGTGGCTTTCAGCTAGCGGTGTGTGTGAATGTGGAGGATTGTGTCTTCTTTTGGTGAACGTTATGTGAGAATTCAGCTTCTTACTGTCATTTAATCAGATAATGTGTTATCCACGTTCTGAGATACCATCGTTATCATGCACGTAATGTGTATTCAATAGGTAATTACTGGTAGTATACTTATATCCTTACCAACATGTCTCCTTAACAACATGATTGTTAAAAAAAATATGGTGTAATGACTAACATATAGTATATATGTGCTTACAACTACTATCCGCAGACCTGCAACAATTTACGTATATTGTAATTCTGGGTTTATATTGAATCCATTATAATTTGAATACCAAACTGTCAACTCAGCAGCCATACCACCACCCTGTTACTAATTTAATATCAATCAATAATGTATTACGCCACAACATGTAGGCGGTGCTAATTATCTTTCTATTATTATATACACTGACTAATTAACATATAATTCAAGACAATAATAATTATTTCCCTAATGTAATATGCCAGTGGACACATTTCGCAGGTTTGGCAGTGTAAATGATATTGCAAGTATTTGATATAGAATATTTCAAACTAACCCAAAATAGGTAATTGTTATTGACAAATGAGTGAGCTAACACAATGCTACGCACGCGCGAGCGCGCACCCACACACATACATATAGATATTGTAAGGAATTAAACAGTAAAGTAGGGGTGAGTCTTTGTTTTGTGCAAACAAATGTGATCAGCATGTGTTTTAAATGAATAGGGAAGGGGTGGAACAACAGAAACCGCAACAGTGCACAATTTTAAACATTCTTTCAATTCAGTCTGTCAGGAATAGCCTATACACCTATAGTCCAAGTCATCTCTTCTATATTTTGTGTGTGGTAAAAGCTGTAATTTCCTTTACCGTTCTTCGAGACAAGATGGTATGCAGACAAAATACTCTTCGCCTCCAATATTCGGGAGTTTAATTAAGAAAGCTGTGTTAGTGGTTATAATCACAAACAGAATTATCACTGTTCCCAACCACTATAGAAAAATTATTTCGATTAGAGCTTTCAAGCTTCTCAGCTCATCGTCAGATCGGAAATAACAACTCTGATCTGACGGGTTGTTATTTCCGATCTGACGATGAGCTGAGAAGCTTGAAAGCGCTAATCGGAATAATTTTTCTATAGTGGTATGCAATAGTAATATTTGGGAATCTACAATGTTAATACGTAATTATAACAAAAAACTTGGTTAATAAAATATAGCGTACTGAAATTATCCAGGACTGTTTCCAGGACCGATAATGTTGCCATGTTAAAGTTCCGGGACAATAAATGGCATTAAATAAAAGTTTCTACTATAAATAATAATGAGTAGTTTTTGGAAGACATAAATTAAGGTAGGAAACACATCCGTATAAATAACTGACAACTCTAAAAGAGCTGATAAAGCGCTAGAGTGACTTCATGTTGACTCTACACGAAGTATCCAGGTTGGCAGTCGTTCGTGTACACGAAGTATTCTCCACCAAGCAAACGTATAGAGTCATTCTGTGTAACATACTTTTCTCAATAACTTAGTTGCTAAATCATTGCGCCATCATGTCCAATTCTGAGTTGATCTGAAAAAAATTGATTTTGCACCATAATATACTGCAACAATACATATTTTCATATTCGCCAAGGGTAATTTATTTGTACATATAAAATAAATATAAACAGTTTTACATAGTTTAAATGAAGCACACAGGAACAGACAATCCCTAACTTGTTTTATTTGGTTACCGAGGGGTGGCGAACTGCATGCATGTGTGTGTGTGAGTGAGTGTTCTGTTGCATTACCTGATCGAAAGAAGGAAAACAATAGTTTCTTTGCGTACTAGTGTATTTAACTTGTAGTAGTGTGCCAATCCAAACAGGCAGAAAATACATTTAATCAAACAAGTTTATTTGACAAAAATTTGCACACTGACATTACATACAGCAAAGCGAATAATTTCGGTTTGAGACGTGCAAAAGGACGCATGTTTAGACACAATTTGAAGGTACAGGGTAAACGTATAAGCAGACTAGAAACAAATTAATTAATTACTTCTTTAATTAATATGTGATGAGCAAGTAATTAGTATCTTAATAAAGACAAAAATCTCATGAATCGCTTGATTTTATTAGTTTGCACATGAACATTAATGATGAGTGAGAAAATACGAAAAAAATGTTGTGTGAGAAACCGACGCGCTGAAAAAATCTGCACAGGTTTGAAATGGTTTTTGACCGTCTTCAACATGTCGTCCACTATATAACTGCGTTCGATTCTGAACGAGAAACAGACTCTGATAATCGTTCACGAGGACGCTATGTCCGATTGCTCAGCGACACAAAACGGACGACAATCGTTCTAAGACGGGGAACACTGTTCAACGGACAACCGGCACCAGGAACGTCAACATCATCATCATCTTCATCATCATCATCATCACCATCATCATCAACACACACACACACACACACACACACACACCACGGGAACACAACATGAAAAACAAGTTAATAATTAACAATTATTTTTTATAAACAAAGACAGGAAACAAGTCATGGTATAAATAAAATAATAAATAAATACTTGTACTTAGTATTTTAATAATTAATATAATTTTAATAATAATTTTAATAATTTATATAAATAAATACTTGTACATAGTATTTTAATAATTAATATAATTTTAATAATAATTTTAATAATTTATATAAATTATTAATTTATATAATTTTAATAATTAATATAATTTAAGTATGTAATGTTAACTTCTGTTTTTCAAGTAATTTTTCTATTTAGTTAAAAATGGGTGCACAATAATTATTGTTTACTGAAATAAAGTAAATATTATTTTTAATTAAAATAATATAAATAGATTTTTTGTTTGAAAAAATTACTTAAATGTTACATTGTATTGTCAGACACTCAAGTATTTAAAACAATTTTAGAAATTCTTTGAGACAATTTGTTATAGCTGTGGTTATGTTATTTGTTTGCATATTGTGTATGTGTAATTTATTATATGTATTCTACAACTAGTACGTGTTAAACAGCTTCTCGTAAAAGGCAACTTTTAATACAGATTTCTTTTTAAATTTTAAAGATTTTTTTTTCTTTACAAATCATTGTTTTACTAACGTTTATTCAACGCCACAAAATCTTTTTCCTCTCTTCCCACATCAAAATTCTTGTGCAACAAAAAGAACTTAACGTAACGAAAACAGAAATCCCACGACATAGCTGGTAAGTTATTTGATAGTTACGTTGAGTACTTCAGATACACAAAATACAGACCAGAATTTTGTAAATACAATGGTGCAACACCGATGTTCCGTAACACTACTGTATATAAAAATTGTAATGTTGCAATACATATTGTTATCAATTAACATTAAGACATTCTAAAAGTCTAACATAAGTTGTCATTTAAATGTTCCCGTATATTTGTGTGCGTGTGTGTGTATGGGCGCGCGCGGTGTGTGTGTGTGTACATATTATGTTTTGCAATGGGCATTTTAATTCTATACTAAATATAGCAAACAATATGCCATATGATCATATAAATCATATGATTTTATATTAGTGAAAAATGTTTCGTTTAAATATTTTTAGACATGTAGTGCAACTTTAAGCGCAGCGAAATGGTCCGTAATGATACTTAGGCACGCGTGTTGTGCGCGCGTGCGAGGGTATGTAATTATGGTATATTCTTGAAAAACAATATAATTTGAATAACTATCGAAAAATATGGGGGATTTTGAGATGAGACTTATATCAAAATACTCGTAATAAAACGAGATACCTGATAGCAGTTGTTTTTAAAAATTTGTACTGAATGTATGCCTTTTTTTAGTTAAAATGTTTTATAGCCCATAAAATCGGACATAAAATATTTCAGTTTTTTTGAACATAAATTGTTCTGTTTCTAATCGTTCTTGTACAGGTAAAGTTATTACCTGTACGGAGAGCATCCAAAGGGATTAAGGAGGAAACAATCAAATCAGTGGCGTGCCTAAGCCACTGGAGGCCCAGGGCGGATTTCTTTCTGTGGCCCCCCTCCCATAAAAGGGTGTTTATAATACAATTTATCTTTAAGTAATATATAGCAAAACACTTTACTGTTATATATTTACTGCCTAATCACTGCATTGACACATCTAGTTAGGAAACTTTATAAGAATCTGTAGTAGTGTTTGAAATAAAATTCCACTTCCATATTGTAAATACAAAGTTTAAGGAAATAATAGAAGTAGCATTATTCATAGATTGCATTAACTTTATTACAATACTTTATAATATAGGCCTACTGTTACGACGGTCTCACTGCTCATCGTATGGTACAGTGGAAAACAAAATACAAGACACCAATTAAGTCACTAATCACCAGCTTTAATTAATCTCAATTAACAGTTTGAAATCAACAAGATTATACTCGTACAATAATTCAAGTTAATCTGTCCACACAAATAATCATGTCAACTATAAAAAATTCCGCACTATAATCACTTTTCACTAACACACCACTTGACAGGCACTGTCAAAATCGCCCGACATAAACTGAACTGACCGTCGCTGGATGCTTATATTTATACCCCACTGAGATGTCACTTTAGATGAAGTGTTAAACTTTTTTTTTTATTTATTATAATGTAGTTTTACAATCTACTCATCTACTCATTTCACAGAGTAATAAGTAAAAGTGATGTATAAGTCGTCACTTGAGGTGGGAACCATCCAGCGATGATTACCACGTTCACCGGGTCAGGTCATCTGGCCACTGTCTCTTCAGCCTTCTTACATCCAGTGATGGATTGAGGAGCTCGTTGATCAGGTTATTGCTGTGTCCTATGTTGCGGTTCCTGTACTTAGCGGCGTGCATCTTGATGACATCAGAAATGTATGGAATGTTGAGGTCTTTGTGAAGAGTATAATTAGAGATGAACCAGGGAGCATTCGTTATGCAACGCAAGATTTTTAACTGAACTGTCTGCAGCATCTTTGTGTTGGAAGGTTCAGAGCATCCCCACAATTCTATACCGTAAGTCCAAATTGGTCTGAGCACAGCTTTATATATGATGACTTTGTTTGCGAGAGATAGTTGAGATTTTCTACCTATGAGCCAGTACATTTGCCTAGCTTTTAAGTTGAGTTGTTGTTTCTTAGCCTGAATGTGGGCTTTCCATGTTAATTTGTCGTCCAAATGCAGCCCCAGGTGTTTAACTTCTGATTTTATAGGTATGGGGGCATCGTTTATGGTGACTTGTGGACAAGAGCTACGTTTCATGGTGAAGGTTATTTGAGTGGATTTTGCAGAATTAACTCGGATCCTCCACCGCTGGAACCAATCTTGCAGGAGGTAAAGATGGCTTTGCAGTTTCTCAGATGCTCGTTCCGGGTTGGGATCTACTGCGAGGATAGCGGTATCATCAGCGAAGGTGGCGGTGGTAGTGTAGTCTGTCACAGGTAGGTCGGCAGTAAATATAAGATGGCCCCAGAACGCTGCCCTGAGGCACTCCCGACTTTATAGGAGAGATTACTAACACAGTGTCTTCGATTTTGATTTGGAAGTGTCTATCTTGCACATATGATTTCAACAGTAAATATAGTTGATCAGGAAGTTGTTTCTTCAGCTTGTACAGAAGGCCCTCATGCCAGACTTTATCAAAAGCCTGCTGAATATCCAGGAAGACAGCTGCGCACATCGTCTTCTTTTCCAGGCTATCCCTAATTTTGTTCACTATTCTGTGGCATTGCTGCACTGTAGAATGTTTTTCTCTGAACCCAAATTGGTGTTCAGGGATCAGGTACCTAAAGGGCACTATTTGTTTTAGTCTGGTCAGGAGAAGTCGTTCAAATATTTTTGACAAGAGTGGAAGAAGGCTTATTGGCCTGTAAGATGAATTTCTTAAGATGAAACTTGGGTCAGTAGGGGGTTTGCCAGGTTTTGCGACCATGATATTATGGGCAAATTTCCATTGGATTGGAAAGTAGCACAGTCTGAGCATACTGTTGTAAATAGTTGTAAGTAGTACTAACGCTTTTTTGGGAAGATGTTTCAGAACTTCTCCAACTACTAAATCGTATCCGGGGGCTTTATGTGTCTTGGAATGTTTTATCTCCCTGAGAACTTCAGAGAAGGCAAACGATTTGATTGGAGGAGATAATTGGCAGGGAGCATCAAGGTAAGTTAGAATTTCTGAGTCATCAATTGCTGATGAGGTTGGGGTGAAAACCTGGGAAAGGTGATCTGCGAACACATTCACCTTATCTTCATTTGCTCGAGCCCAACTGCCGTCAGGTTTACGAATGGGGGATACTGGGATTACCGGGCGTTTGTTTTTTTTTGTCGCCTTTCCATATTGAATGGTCATGGGGTGTTAAACATGTTACGTAGTGTTCAAACGAACATAGCTGCGCGAATTCTATGGGTGAGCCTATTGAGAATTGTTTTATACTGGGGGTTTCTCGTTCGTTGCCACTTACCGCGAGCTTGTCGTTTTTCTTGAATAAGTTGTTTGATGTGCAGAGGTATATTATGATAATCAGGTAAAACTTTTCTTCTTTCTGGTGTAGCTTGCCATGCAGCATCCTGTAGTAGTTTAGTAAAGTATTGAACGGCTTCTTCAAAGTTTCTGGAATCCGTAATGCGAAAGTTAGAGTTGATATTCTCATTGATAATGTGTTGAAATAAATACCAGTTAGTCTGCTTAGTGCATAAAACAGGTGGAGGTTCCCTCCAGATTACATTAGTGCTTAATGTAATTATAATGGTGCTATGATCAGAGCTTAAGTCTAGATTTGGTTCGATTTTGGTATATAAGTGCGAGATTCCTTTTGTTATCGCAAAATCAAGAAGATCTGGAATTTTATTTAAGTCTGTGGGCCAATACGTAGGTTCTCTTGTTGATAAGTAGCTGAAATGAAGATGGTGTATAGCTTCCAGTAGATTTCGACCCTTTGGTGTGATAAACCTTGAGCCCCAGGCAGTATGCTTCGCATTCCAGTCCCCCGCTACAAGAAAGTGTAGTCCCACAGTGGCGAAAAACTCTAGACATTCGTCTGTTGATATGGAATGGCGTGGTGGGCTGTATGTAGCTGCTAAGGTCAAGGGCCATGGAAAGGCGAGAACTTTAATGATTGCACTTTGGATTCTTGCAGTGACATGTGGCTCCATTACATAATGATAAAGAGTGTTTCGTATGATGACAGCTGAACCTGCGTGAGCTGAACCGTCAGGGTGGTTAGCATAGAATATGTTATAATAAGGTATTTTGAAAACTGTTCGATCCGTTAAGTGGGTTTCTGAAATTAGGAGGATGTCAATTTTATTGATATTCAGGAAGAGGATAATTTCTTGTATGCGGCCGGAAAGCCCATTCGAATTCCAGACAGCTATTCTTAGTGCCGTGGTCATTGCTGAGGTATTCTATTTATGACTGTAGATAACATGTTGAGGATAATGCTGTTTCGATTAATGAGTTGAGCGAACATAGTTTTGAACTCACTTAGGAAAATTGCCAGTTGGTCCATTACTTCCCTGTTAGTGGGGTTTGCGCCATGCAAACTTAGCAGCCACTGTTGCTAGTCATTTGTGTTCTACTTCCGCCCGTGTTTTGAGCATATGTGGAAGTTGTATTACGCGGTGGTGGTAGAGGGGATGGAGAATTCTGAATCACCATTAGATTGTGTCTGTGGAGTAGCACTACTTAGCAGTAGTGGATTTCCCCTAAGTTTAGATCTTATCAGGTCTTGGTAGACAGAACAGCCTTTATAATTGCCTGGGTCACTGCCATCGCATAGTGCACAGGTATCCCTAGGTTTCTTGCACGTTTTAGTGTCATGGGATTTTCCACACTTTACGCAGATAAATGATTTTCTGCAGTAAGTTTTGGAGTGGCCATATTCCTGGCATCGTGTGCATTGGATTATTGCCTTTTTGACTCTTGGCGGTTCAACTTTAATTTTTGTATTTTGTAGATATTCCAATTTATATATTTCCTTATTGTTATCTTGGGGCTCAAGGTCTACAAAAAATAGAGGCAGTGGGTCCTTGGATTTCCTGTGTCTCGCGTTTATGATATTCCGAATTTTGTGGCCACATTTAGCTAGCTCGTCTTTAATTTCTTCTAGTGGCACTGAATAGTGAAGATCTCTTATGACAACATGGTAGGCTTTCTCATGTTTCAGCTGGTAGGTGTGATGGACTATATTTTTTTCACAGAGTAGTCTAATTAATTTTCTGTAAGTGTCAACGGTGTGGGGTGAATTTTAACTGTGTTGTTTGTGAGAGCTTTGCTGTGGTATGTTTCGTCTTCTGTAGCCGATGCCAGAAAGTCTGTCATTGCTTTATAGTTCGTAACACCGTATATATAGATTGGCGGAGGCTTTGGTGTTTTCGGTTGATTGTTTTTATTAACGTTATTTGAGTTGCCAGAATCCTCATGATTAAGAGGCGTATCTATGTTGGACAACGGATCGAATCTATTTGATGTTTGAGTTAAGTAAATGTTTTTACTTGCTGTAGTAGATCGTTTCCTTTTTTAGAGGGGCGTTTAACTTGCTGCCAAGGCATGTTATGTACGCAAGATTCATTTGCAGTTTCAGTTTCATTAGGTTCAGAGTAGGATAAGTCTTCACTTAATGAATCATAATCTATGTCCTCGTGGGAGTTCTGTGTCATGTTGGTAGGACAGCTGAATGGAGGTATTGCTTGGGCGATATTGGTATTAGTATTCGTTAATATTTGCGATGACATTTGGTTCGGGAGTTAATTGCAGACATTAGGTGCCGGCATATTTGAGAAAGGACAACTAGTTTGTTGTTGATATAGCTGCTGCATTTGTGACTGAAAGTGAGGTAGCGAATTACCTCTAAGATGAGTATCTTGTTGTTGATGCTCATAACTAGGGTTATAGTTCTGGCTACTTACATAGAAGTTTGGTTTGTACGGAGTCTGAATATGTTGCTGATAATGTCCATCGCTATTTGTCTGCATATTTACCTTATCTTGTAGCTGAGTGGATGCGATGTAGAACCAGTCCGAACCGGGTCACAAGCCAGATAACAGTCAAATGCACTTGGCCGATAACCTGAGCCGCCAAGCACGACCGAGATAAATTGTAACCAACAATAATTATTAAAGTTTTAAGTACTCACTGAAAGCCCTTTTAGAACTTTGAACACAAAATAATATTATATCTGCACTGATTACTTAGCACAAGTCACTAACAAGAGATAAACTATATTTAAACATAACATAACATAACAATACTCGATAACAGCGCACAACAACCGTCTACACGGTTCCACGGCTAAATCGCGACTCACAATTGCCACTTACGGCGTTCTCGAATCCACTAGAAGCAGTGTCGTTTCTGGCCTTGAACACAATGTGCGCGGACCGGTGAACTCTGGAACAGCCTCGCTTGGTGACGCATGATAAGTGTCACTTAATTATCCTTCATCTCAAAGTAGCAGCAATATGTACGCACACACACATTACAGCTGGCCTCTGCTGGGCTAGCCGAGATATTTGTAAGACGCTCTGTATTACGTAACAATACAATAAACGGCAATACAAATTTATCATTTCTGCAAACAATATTTGGCAATTTTTTTAAGTCAGTTAGCAGTTTTAGTGCATAACAAACGCTGTTACTTATCTGTACAGTTCTACGTGCAGTTGTCTTCGATTTGACTCAAGGTTTTGTTCACTTACACAATACGTGATGCACTTTTCTGTGAATTCTTTCATTCGAGTAACTGACCTGCTTTTCGCACTCTGATTTATCCACTGTTTGGAAAAAATTCTGATGAGAGGTTTTAAATAAATTTTTAAAACAGGTTTCCAGGTTTCTTAAACTTAATTTTCCAAATCTGGAGGCCCCCTACTAAGTGTGGCCAGGGCGGACCGTCCCCCCTTTAGTCCGCTACTGAATCAAATTACAAGAAATGCAGTTTTTAAAAAAAATTTGAACATACAGTCAGTCTACCTTTGGAATTGATAACAAATGAACGCTGCGCTGGTCCAAGACGTTTGATCTACCAGTTGTGGCGAACGCAACTTAAAAATTTCCTTAGAGTTACTACAAGAGTTATTGTAATTGTTTGCTATCCGCGAAGTGCAAGAGAGTCCGTTTAGGATTACATAGACACTTCAAACTAACTGGAAAGGTGTAAGCCTAATACACCAGTTTAAGCAGTAACAGTATCGGTTCCCGCTGTGAAATTGTATGTAACCGTGCCAACGAGAACTATTTACACTCCCGGAAGCGACCCTGAAGCAGGACAGAGTAAACTGGCCCACATAATTTCTCCAAATAGTATCAACCCGTCATCAGAATGACCTGTAGTCGACATTACAGGGAAGAGAACGGTAATATTTTATGCACATTAAAGTTCTTTTATGTTCTTAATGTTGTTCCTTTGTTTAAAAAAAAGAATTGTTTGTCACCTGTGCATTTGTTGAGCAAATGGAAGCAGTTAGCATATATCTTAAAAAATATTTAAATCAGACCATGAAAATAAATATAAACAAAATGATAGATAAATAAAAAATAAATAAGGCGTATCAAACAGCATCTTAATTACTATCACTGTCACTATATTGTTCTATCCGAGAAAATCAGATAAGAGCAAAAAGTTGAAGTTTTACATATTCAACAATAAATTTGAAAAAAGAAGCTGCATATAAGACACTAAATCACTTGCACACAAATTTAAAATTTCAGATTAATAAGTTATATTCACAGCATTAACTATCATAACCCTCACAACATGTATTCGTAACCGTAGGAACTAACGGAAAGTTAAAACACATTAATGGAAATACCTGCTTCCAGCCTACAACAACAACGCAATACTAAACACATTACAAACTTCAAACAAGTTTACTTTAAATTTAACATAAATATATCAGTATTTAATTGTAGCATTTGTAAACACTTAGTTACTCACCGTCTTGTGACTTTTTTAAAATTCCAATAACAACGCGTTTCAAGGAGAAACCCTCATCATCAGGTTATAAAAACACCAATCCTTCTGGAAAAGTTATTACCAAACATCACAAAGCACTTCACGCCACGTTGGGACCTGGTGAGCACCACTCCCAGCCCAACACGCTCACCAGCTTGTCAAGAGTCTCTTTAAATTTCTCAACGATAAACGGATTATTTCTGTAAAAGAGCTTTAGAAAATCTCAGGATGGAAACACGTGTTGCAGGTTGCATGCGAACTGTGTACGGTAGATAATTAAATTTATTAAATCACTTATATCATATCATTTATGTAATTATAAATTTAATTATTTATTTCGTTTTTTAGTTTATAAATATGTAAATAAAACTTGGTCATTCACGTGAAAACACAAAAAATAATCCATGGGCTCCGTATTAAGAGAAACGAGTTTTGCTGGATACATAAACAGTTCATCCGTTTGCCTCTGGCAGAGTTTCATGTTATTAAAATGACATCGCTCTCACTGCTGAGGGCTTCACCACATAATCCAGTTACAAACAATTTGTTCATACTGGAAGCGGTCACGAAAAGCTGTTAATAAAATTACCATGTTTGAGAGTTGCTGTTTTATTTTTGTACTCAGATAACAAGCACAAAGCGCTCGCGGTGTGTAGATAGATTTACTCAAAGCAAATAAAATAATGATGATCATTGTTACTATTATTATTACTACTAGCACTACTACCACTACCACTACTACTCCTACTACTACTACTACTACTACTACTACTGCTACTACTACTACTACTACTACTACTACTACTACTACTACTACTACTACTACTACTACTATTGTTATAATAATAATTATTATTATTATTTGTTTATGTTGTTATACAGTAACAAAATAGCCTATTCATTACATTAACAAAGATTTCAACAGTTAATACCGTATTTCTTAGTGAGTATATTGAGTCTATATGTTTTAGTTTATTTTCCTTCGTGTGCAATATATTTGCTTTCAATTTGATTCTTTAGAATCCTAAGAAACTTCAAAAAAATATTTTTTATGTGTATGTAAATATACAAATAATTGCAATAGTACATCTATTATTCAAACACTACTAACTATTATGGCAACATAAAACGTATTAACTAGTGTATAAAGTTTGTAAGAATAATTCCAATAAAAGTAAGGCATTGATTTTTAAACACACGTTCTTAACGTTACGACCTGTGATTCGGAAAAATTTTTGATTCTAATAAGTACACACAGTTTACTAATATTTTCGAATTATTTCCTGTATTGAGTAATAAGCTATGAATTCTCAACAGATAAGGAAAAGTGTATCACGTCAATAATGTAAGTTTGTCTTTGTGTGTGTGCGCTTGTAGATTAATAATTAAATAGACTGCTTATTAATAAATTACTTTGTTTAATTTTCCACTTCCCTTTCGGCCTCCAGTAATGTCTTCATCAGAGCCACTCAGTTATTTTGGGACAAAGGAACTGCTGGATTTTCTGAGATTGTCAGTTTGTTGTTGTTGCTGAACTTGTGTGTGTGTGTGTGTGAGAGAGAGAGAGACAGACAGACAGTCAGATGGACAAAAGACAGAAGGAGGGAGGTAGAGAGAGACTAAAATGTTCATGATAAACTAAAGATCTGTTGGCTGTAACTTAATGAAATATAATCTAACAACGAGAGATAAAATGTTCATGATAAACTAAATATCTGTTGGCTGTAACTTAATAAAATATAATCTAACTAGTTGTTACCCGCGGCTTTGACTTTTAATAAGTATTTTAATATCATTTTTATTGTCTATATCTATTTGGCGTTCTGTCAGCTCGTATAACAATTTTGTACTCATCAGTCAAATTCTCTCCAAAGCTATTTTCAACACTTGTACTATTTTAACTTGTACTAAATTATTATGTTGGTGCAACAGCCTTTGGAGATTAAAAAGTACCCGTTTATAAAGCCTTTGGAGATATTTATAAAGTACCTGTTAAATCAAAAACGCTAAATTCTTTATTTTAAGTATTACTGTGCTAGAAGCATTGTATAACACATTAAATGTTTTGTTTTCTCAACCATGGCATTTATTTATTTCAGCAGTAAACTAGAAACCAAAAACCGTTGTCACCTAACCTCACAAATGAAAAAAACACGTATTTTCGCTTTCCATTAAGTAATAGGACAATTTACAATTAGTACACTTCTTCTTTCCCACATCGTATTATATTGATACAATCGCATATTATATAAAACATTGAAAATGTACTGCAGGCTAAATTTACAGTTCTGATGCCGTTAAATAGCTTTTGCTTATTTGCTTGTTACTATGGTAATTAATTCTGGTTCCCATTATTTTGTTGACATCTTTAGTAGTAGTATTTAATATATTTCATTACTTATTCATTGCTTCGTCAGAAATACGTATAAACATAAATTTTATAATCGTTTAAGATAATTACAAAATATCTACTTATCTGTATACTAAATTACAAAATATATAGATACAATAGCATACTAAAAACATTAAAAACTGCAGGAACGGATAAAGGTACAGTTCCGATGCCGCTAAATATCATTTGTTTATTTACTTGTTTCTATGGTAATTAATTCTGGTCTCCATGGTGTTGTTGACATCTTTATACGCTACAACGAAAAGGTATAATTAAAAGGGCCTAAATCGTGCGAACGGGGCAAAATATAAAATTCCAATTTAGATAGTATTTTGCGCCTTGTGTCAAAGGTTACCTGTGCAAAATTTGGTGGCAATCGGTGTAACGGTGTGGATTTGTATTCAGTACCCATCAATCCTCAGACTTTGAGTTTTATATACAGGGTGTCCCGGGAGGAGAGGGAAATAATTTGAGAAATGATTCTATAGTGTAAAAAAATTTAAAAAGTTCATATAAACATATGTCGGGAAACGCTTTGTAAGCGAGTAATAATACTCTCTGTGGTTTATGGAGTGCTATTCATGAGAAAATACAGTAGAATGTTTTTAGGCAAAGATTTTTCTGTTTTACGTCGGATATCATAAAACGTATGAAAGATACAGTTCTGCGACCTGTTTTATTCGATTTTTCAGGTCAAAAACCATAAGAAACAACAGAATTCGCCCCTTAATTTACCTTCCCAGAATTTCAGAAAGTCTTCATTTACCCGGGGGAACCGTAACCCGGGCGAAATCTTTCGCTAGCCGTAACTCGCTTACAAAGCGTTTCCGGACATATGTTTATATGAACTTTTTTTCTTTTTTTACACTATAGAACCATTTCTCAAATTATTTCCCTCTCCTCCCGGGACACCCTGTATATGAATTAATGGATTATATGGTCCCAATTATATGATGTCCAAGTAAAATATTTGTCTTCATTATTAATTAATTATAGTGTACTTATTGCTAAGGACAAATAAAGGAATGGTCAATGCAAACTACAGATATGTTAAGCGAAACCTTTTTGTAATAATAACAATAATAATAATGGCTCCTATTTTGCCACCTAAACAGCCTGTTAGACAGGGGAGGGTGCCTTGTGTTAGCCGTTCGGTACACAAGGAAGGTAATGCGGCGATTCAAATGGCTATTATTGCCATTCCACATACTCATTTCCATAGGTTGAATCGACGTAAGTGCTGAAAAAAAGACGACTTGAATTTATCGTTCACCCTGGAATCGAACCCGATACCTCGAGATTACTAGGCAAGCACCATACCCGCCCGTTTAGTAGGGTCACTTTATTTCCTAACAAATACCGAAAGTCAGTTTTGTTGGAATAATTCTACGTCATTTGCTTTTTACGTTTGTAGATTTTTTATAATGATATTCAGGCAGTAAATACAGAATTATATTAGTCTACTAGCTATTACCCGCGGCTTTGCAAGCGAATGTTTGATTTTAACTATGTCTTTTAATATAATTTTAATTATAAGAGTAGTAATAAGAGATCCATTAATTTTTTTAATTTCAAATGAAACATTCGTGCTACTAAGTTACGTTTATCTTGAGATGGGGACAACTGAAGCAACTCTGAAGCAACTACGGAAGATTCTCTTTCCATTTAGGATTTGTAGTGAAAGTTATAAATAAATCATGACGGGAATTCTTGCGAAGATAGAAAAAAGCGTCGTGAGTTAGTTCGTACAAAATTAAAGATCTACAAAGTTATGGCAGTCCCTGTACTGCCTTACGGGTGTGAATTATAAACAACAACCAAGAAAGAAGACAGTAAAATACAGGCCTCGGAAATGGCGTTCTTAAAAGCAGTTAAAAAGTCTTCTAAACTTGACCGTATGAGGAATGAGGACATAAGAAATTAGTTACAAGTTTTAACTTGAATGAAAAATTAAAAGATTACAAACAACAGTGGAAAAGAAGACTTAGAAAGAATGTTAGATTCCAGACTAGCCAAACAAGTCTGGAAATACAAACCTGTAGGACACAGATTATGTGGATAGATCCAGGAAGAGATGGCTGGAGGATTTTTGAAGGCGGAACAAGCAGCAGCTTGTCTATGCCGTGTTGTAAAGATAATGATGATGATCAGTTAGTTCGTGCATATATCGCGGTCCACCAGTAAAGCTTGACGGTGGAATAACCAAACACCCTAAGTTGTCAATACCTTCATAATTTCTCAACGCATCTTGCAAATGTATACGTTTTTTAGCTCTTAACTTAGTTTGATCGGTTCGAATGAATATGTCTTTCCGTTTCTACGTTAGCATGTCTACAATATACTGATTCAACAGTTACTTGAAATAAACCAAATGATTATACTCATCTATCCTAACCGTGAGCCTATACAAACGAAAGTGTAATGCTGAAGCTTGCTTATTTGTTTCCCTTCCAGTATTATAATCATTTAGTTTCAATGTAAAGTGATACCCATCTTCTCCTCTCCGAAATATTAAAGGTATCGCAAAGCATCGTGTCAGCCCTAGGTTCACGCGATGTTCACTTTTTACAATCCGTTGGTTGGTTCTAGATGTTGTCCAGTAATAATCTGGCTATAGTGTAATGCCGAAAACGCTACAGTAAAAGAGAACATTGTACCGCTGTGCCAAGTACATTTTTCATAAGAATGTCTATTACAATATAACGTCTAATCAAAACTATAGGATCTAATTATAATAAAAAACATAGCACTTAACTAAAAATGAACTTTTTTCATGTGAAAAACTTACTATTTTATCGGACGCGTTTCGGCTTAGTATCCGCCTTCTTCAGCTTTGGTAACAGACCTGTGAGTCTGTTACCAAAGCTGAAGAAGGCGGATACTAAGCCGAAACGCGTCCGATAAAATAGTAAGTTTTTCACATGAAAAAAGTTCATTTTTAGTTAAGTGTTAGTGCTGTGAAAGAAGAGATGAATAATCAAGACAACTAAAAAACATAGGTTTAATTAGTTTAATAGATAATTTAAGCTTACAGTTAATTATATAATTTAAAACGCTTATCTTATGCCTTTTATCTTTTTGTTTAAAGTGTAGAGAGTTATCTGTCAAATTGCCAGATTATGTTATACTAAAGTCGAAAGATTATTTTGGACAAAGTAGAATTGGAAAGTGTAAAGGCGGTAACACGTGCTGCTGGACTTAGGAACAACGTTGCTATGGCGACGAAAAATACAGCTGAAGGACGACGACTGTGTCTCACCGACTGCTTGCTCTTTATTATATTACAATAGAGATTTTTCAGTCATAAAAGAAACAACATGCACACAACTGTCCATGTTATTGGTTCCCCAAACTTCATGTGACAATCGTGAAAAGAGGTTAGTTAATTTGATACTTTGTTACTACACAAGAAAGTCAGTGGACGAGTTGACAAATTAGAAATCTTTCTACTGGCCAGTACCTGTACTAGTTAACTTTCATGAAAGAGAAATGATGATATTCAGCTGATCTCGTCTTCACAGCACAAACATCTTTCACCTTTCTTTTCACGGATAACCACTGACGCACTATTTAGCGTAGTCGCAACAGCTATAGCAAATATATATTGTACACGTATACTGTTAAAAATTATTATTTTAAAATTATTTTGGAATTTAAAATTTTTTAAATACGTATTGTAATGTTCGGTGTAAAGGATATAATCCAAAAACGAAAACAAAGTCTAACTAAAAATTTTGTAGTGCTATATATATATATATATATATATATATATATATATATATTGCAACGATACAGCCATATGCTGTATTGGGCATTGATTTAAATAAATATAAAATTTGTAGAATCATTATAAGTCAGGGGTAAATAGACAGGTCTCAGATTGTAAAAATATTTCATTTTTATATTAGGGGAGAAATTAACCTGTTTCGACAAGCAAGGAACACCTGCTCGATTGTATGTGTGTTACGCGTGTATCTTGTGTGTGTTAGTGATGCACGTACAGACAGGAATCTCAGCTACCCTCCCCAAGTAATTGCTAAAATAATTACTTTAATTATTTGTGTGAAATCTAATTAGTGTATAAACAAACAAAAGGCACCAAAGTGTGTGTAAATTTTATAGTTATCCCCAGTGAGAAAATGACGTTAATAGGACACACTACGCGAAGTCAGTGCGAAATAAACGTGCCAAAAATACGCAAATTGCAATAAGACGCTCAAATTAATACAGTGAGTGCTTAATCAAATTATCTATGACTTGTGCTATCTCGATTCCGTGCAAAACATTGCCATTTGCTAAAAATAGCAAATATATGAAAAGGTTCGGAGTGGGGGCTAGCATGTGATCTGCAGGTCTCGACATGATAATTTCGGAGCCAACAGTTGCGGAATCTCGAGAGGGTATAAATTAAGGTTTCGACTAAAAACTCTTCTCTTTATTTCAAGACACAGTTGCAGTCGGACATGCTGTCCGTCGGCAGAACAGTTTTTATTTTATTACAAGTCTCATTGACGAACGAATAAAGACGTTCAGTAATTATGTTGACAATAGTTCGGGAAGCGTAAAGTACCGGGACCGTTTAAGTCTACAAAGAGTATCTACGGAGAAGCTACAAGAGCGACGAGGGATGCTGGACGTTAGATGTTTTTTGACGCCTAACCGACGATTGAGATCCACCTTGCAGCAGATAGCAATTCTCTGAGACGGACCACACACTGCTGGAGAACGACGTTGGACTCTGGACATAACCAGGACCACGCCAAGCCAGGAGCAACGGAAACCCAACTCTGGACAACGCTGGACCCCGTCAATAAGTCGTAAGATCATCAAAACTCGAGCTGACATGCATAATGCATTTATAAATGCTTTTTTAAAAGAGCTCATAAAGACTATATAAAAAGGCAATAAATTAAAACAAAGAAAAGTTTATAATTAGAAATAATATATTAGAATCTTAGATAAACGTTTAGTCGTAAGAATGAGCGAGCGCATATAAAGAATTAAGAAAAAAAAAGAGTTTAAATTTGAGATAGTATATTTTTGTTTATCAAAGTAAATAATTGAATTGATTTGATATTTGCATTTGTAGAAAAGAATAATTTAAATTTTGAATATTAAACAAATGCCAGTCTAAAATTAATTAATTTTTAAACATTGGTATAGACTGAGCAAGCTGATGTCAGATCTGAATTAAAAGAATTCAATTCAAATTACATTTTAATTTTATTTGTTTTAGTAAATCTAATTGAACAAATGTCTAGATTAAGATTATTAACATGTCTAGATGTAAGAGTGTTTTAAATGTGTGTAACACCGTATAGTTTAAGAGATAAACACTTAATAATGAGTGATATCTTGATCGAAGATTATTAACGATGTTTTATTATTTATAAGGCTTGATAAACAATAAATATGAATTTTTAAATACTCATAAATCTAATACTCTTATTATAGTTACACCTGGTATTGTTATAATTACTTAAAACCTCCACATATAATTGTGTTGTTATATAATTTTGTTGCCCGTTAACTTGGGGCTCGACACGCTTACATTTAATAATATGTATCGTTGTATAATAATGGCGCTCCAAGATCGTGGGGCTCCTCAAACACAAATAAATTTATATTTGCAAAAATAGTACCGTTATAATATATATATATATATATATATACATATCTTCAGTTTCTACAAGGGAAGTAGCAACTACCGATGTGTCCAAACAACTAGCACATAGAAACATAATTCGGTCTTATACTTTCTTTAAAATAGTTATTAATTATTTCCTACGTTCATACACAAAAATGTACTATACTCAGTTTTCTGTGTTCTGGTTATCACTATGGCCTACTAATCTCGGCAAGTGTAGGTCGAAAATGAGAGTTTTGGATCTTATTTGCTGTTAATTTTATTTTTGCTACTTTCATCCTTCCTGATTTTTAAACCTTGCTGCTTAACCATAGATATTAACATAAATAAAAATAGATTTTTTTTTTATTCTGAAGCTAATATTACTTCCTTATTATAACATAAATTACAATATGAAATCACGAAGATTTCACACTGTATAAAACAAGTAAGACTTTTGTATTAATAGTTGTAATAATTTTATAATTATAATTATTAAATTTATAATTGTTATTTCTTAGCCGCTAGCTGTGACTGTTCATGTAATGGATACACGCAAGAATTTTCAGTAAAATATTTTCTAATTATAATCTGACAAAACAGTAATTATAAGAATTTAAAAATTGTAAGTTTATTCTGAGAAATACAGAAATGCACTAAGGACTTGAGTCAGTCCTTATAACGTAAATGGGCAAAAGCCACAAACGACCAAACACTTAAAAATTGCACACCAAGATACCTTATTATATGGTTTTTCTTCTTTTGGAGTCGTCAGTCTTTCGACTGGTTTGTACACTCCGCCCATATACTGTGGTGCATGTGGTATATTTTTTATGGTTTATGCTTTAATTATATAGTGATAAATGATATTAAACATAAATAAATAAATTTGTATTAGGCTACATTTAATTGTATTAAATAATGCATTTTATAGTTAAATACAAAAATAATAAATTTTACTGTCTTTGAAATAATTACAAAAATAACTTTTTATCTTTACAAATAAGTTGCAAATAACTTAAAATACATTATACCTGGAATTTCATTGACTACTTGCCTGGTATATTACTACCTGCTTAAAACCCAAGTTTAATGCTTCTTAGATATTTAGCTAAATTACACTGTCTTGCCTTGTTCAGATATTGTTGGCAATGTCACAAACAAATATGGAAAGTAATAAGACCAAAGTTTTCTTTCAAAGTACACTATTATGAATAATATTGAAACAACCATTGTTGTTCGGTAATTATTATTGCTGGTTAAAAATTATTATACTCGTGGTGATGTTAATAATTTGACAGAACAATTATATTTTTATTATTATTTGTCAAACGCAACATACAAAGCGCGTCGCGTTTCTTACACTTTATTTTTTCGTTACCATGGTAATGCTGTTCCGAGTCCAGCCAACATATATAACAAACAACATACGTTGTCGCCTTCAGACTTTCTAACTCTGTTTTACTGAAATAATATTTTTACAACCGCGAAGTTAATTGGAAACTCTTGTCAAGTCGTCCAGTTCACACTTCAACAAGAAAATTATAGAAAAGGTAAACGGACTTGAAAATGTTGAAACAACACAAAATTCCTCTTTTTTTTTTAAATGTAAAATTATTCTTCTCTAAAACTTTACTGAGTATTACAGTTCCAAAATATATACTTCAAAAATTTATAAAACAATATTAATTTGCTATTCGCAATACGACAAGAGAACTTAATTTATATCCGAAAGTTTTTGAGAGGCATTTAATAAAGAGGAACAATGATGGCGGTAAAAGTGAAGGTAAACAAACCGCCACCTTCTTTCTAATTACGTTCAGAAATAGTTATTACGCCGATAAAAATAGTTCTTTGTGTGATACAGAGATTTTGGCAGTTTTTTTAATCATTTTATTTAAGATGTAAACAGTCTGTTTAAAATACAGAAATAATTATATCGAAGGTTGATTGTTTTACAAAATAAAATTCAATGACATGTTAATAAAATTAAAAAGTTTCGTTAATACAGTATTGAGTGTTATAATAAAAGAAGACTTCGCCAGAATAGTAAGAATCTGTAATTGTTTTAGTAATTTTTATTTTGTTTTAGATAAACATTATTTGAACAAGTGTTAGTGTAAATTGTATTGACATGTTAATATAAATATTCAGATACTTGTTGCTAGAGCTCTTTTCCTCATATCTGAATTACTAATACTACATAGTATAAAATCAAGATGTCATTTTATTTTAATTTTTTTACTTTTATTTTCGAACTCTGAATCAAGTTAGCATATGTGATAGTCCTTGCCGCTATCAGACTTTCTAGCTATATTTTACTGATAAATATTTTTACAGTCACATAAGTTATTTGGAAACACATATCAGTCGTCCAGTTCACACTTTGACAAATAAATCATAGGAAATGTAAACGGACTTAAAAATATTGTACAAAATGAAAAAACCAAAAACTCTAAATAGGCCTAGCATTAGGAAACAAGTGAAAATTTTGGAATGATGGAAGCTGCACAATGATGGAATCGGGCACTTATTCGTACCAAATTAATGCACTGTTTGAGGCAAATGAGACCATATGAGGAAACAGACACTGAGTGGAATAATTTAAAGCAGTAATTCACAAGGCAACGTTAGAATCCATCAGAGGAAAAGAAAACAAAACGAAAATGGGTTAAGAATGTAGAATACTTCTGAACGTAGTCCTAACGTTTAAAAATTTGAACATTTTTAAACCCTAAATCCAAAAAAAGAGCTAAAATTTTGTAAATTGTAAAAATCTAGCAATCTAGCACGTTGTTATGCTAAAAGGAATTCAAACACAAATCCGAATGTTTCGAATTTTTATTATTCACTGTATGATTCTGTACTCTACAGTTGTTATGTTACTAAAGTAAGAGTAGACAAATTGATATTTTTAAATTTTTTCATAACTAAAAAATTATCTAATAACAAAATTTATGTAATAATAAATGTTACATTCATTATGTGCAAGTTCAAGTAGTGTGTTAATTCTATGAGTAGGTTGTGTAAGAAGATCTCTACAATAAATATAAACAACAATGTATACAAACTACATAAAATACATGGGGTCAGTAAAATTAACCATACTCAATTAGAAAATTATGAAAACTCTACATTCGGTGTAACATGTAAAACAATATATGGATACACAACAATAATAATTAAATTGTTATTTTAAATGGGATCCAGTGGAAGGAACCTAATAACACTATGAAATAACTCAGACTGCTTCTACTTTACAAAAATTTTAACTGTGAACTTTCACACAATCTAGCACAAGAACGTCTATCCAATTATGGAAGTAGGCAAAATGCAACAAAAAATTAATGATAATATAATTCAAAGTCAACCTTAAAGTACTTACCTATACATGTAAGTAAAGTGTCGCTTCTGATGTGACAATTTTATACTGGTCATACATGAAAACGAGTAGAGATAGAATAGTAAGGCAACGATGTATTGTTAGCCTCTTGACAGCTAAGAGTTCAGGAGTGGTAGCAGTGGAATGGACGACGGCAAGTACTGAACTTACTATAATCACTAACTACCGAGTATACATTAACGAACCCCGTTCATTGCAATATAGTATACATAGGTTTGCAACTCTATACTACAGTATAAGCAGACAAGGACATTAGTCAAATTTCATCTTTGAAGCTAATAGAATCTAACACAACACAGATCTCCGTTTTTGTTCTGTATTTCCATAATTTATTGCAGTGTACAAAAACAGTTATATAATTAAACGCATATCTGCACATTATATGCTCGGCCAACAAGTTCACGTTACACGTATAAAGAGAAAAAGAGAGACAATAAAAATGTACCATTCTATTTTAACAAAAACTTTAAGATTCCCAGCTTTAAAATGTATTTATTCTCAGAATGTGATCAGAATTAAATGCAACAAAGGTAATAAGTAAAACAGAAAATTTTCAATGGATATGCTGAAGTTACCTGTCAGTGTATCTTTATAGATACCCTCATCATAAAATTATAATAAACAAAAATAAAAGCAGTAATCACATAGAAATTGGAAGCAAGTTAAAAAAGAAATTTGAGAGCACCTGACAAACATTTTCATTTTCATTTTTGGCCAAGTCATGCGACCAGGACACGCGCGTCCTTGATGTCCATGTTCATGTGCACGTTGCAGTTTTTCCTTGCTGCAGGAAAATATTAGCAAATCTGTCACTTAGGAGAACGAAACGAAAGAGTCATGAAAACCCTTCCATTACCTTAAGAAGGTAATTCCTATCGTTATGTTAACTTAAGAAATAAAATTTAATAATTCTTTAATTATTAAAGAATTATTAATAGTTAATTTAATTATTAAATAACTTTATATTATTCAATCTGTTATTATAAATTTATTATTAAATTTATGAACTTAATTAAATTAATTTAATTTAATTATTCAATAGTAATTTAAACATTTCCAAACTGGTTGTTACTATCTCTGCAGTTGCCGTAGACCAATTAATACGGAGCAACATATTAATAGGCTTGTTGCAGTTATCCGACATACCTACCGAATGTAATAGACGGTTAATACCAATTTAAATAAAACAAGTTAAATAGTCGCACGGCGGAAAATCTTCCGTTCATCTTTCAGTTTCCCTGACGTCACCCCCCCCCCTTTTCTTTACTAACTAAGGCGTTTGCCGGCAAATTCATTTTCAGTCGACCGTCTAATCGCTTAGTGAGCAGAGTTACCCGTCGACGCCCGCTCGGCATTTTAGTTTGGAGCCTCATTTACCAAGTGTAAAACTTGGTTCCACGAACTGGGCCAGGAACACCAGAGATTTGATCCAGTACATGATTTCTTCACTTTACTTACGGCGACACAACCTGTGAACAGCGCAGAAACACACGCCCATGACCGACGTACGCATGGCGTGACCAGCGACAACAGGACGCTAGTAAACGCATTGCACACTTTCAAGTAACAATATATTTCATTAATTACATCCAGCAGCAGTTCCCAGTTTTCAGACAACTATTAAAAAAGGAACATGAAGTAAATTGCTCGCTTTGCGCGACATGAACTTATATCTTTTACAAGAACTTTATAGTATAAGGAAGTGTTAGAAATTCATCAACACATCATAGCATGTGTGTTACGTATAATTAAAATTGTAAACTAGTATTGATTTATGTAGCTGATTTAATTTAATTGATCTGAATCTGCATTCAATTTACTCAGTAAATCAGCATTTAGTAACCGCTCTATTCAGAATTTAACTTTATTCAGTATTTATGTTATTCAGTATTTAACTTATTCAGTTCTTAACTTATTCAGTATTTAACTTATTCAGTATTTAACTTATTTAGTATTTAATTGTTCAGTAACTGATCTTTATTTGCTGGCTGATCCGTAATTACGCAAAATTAAGAGGCTGATTTTTTGAAGTAAATAAACCTCATCTTAACTGTGCTCACTAGCTAGTTGTACCGACTCCTTTTTTACGCACCGTTCTCCTTTATATTTAAGTTAGTTATATGAGTATTTTAGATGTACCTTATGTTCGTAACGTGTTATAGGTGGTAGCGGATATTATGATTTTTGTGCTATATTGTGTTACATTATTGTGGTATATTATGGTAATGTGGTATATTGTGTGTCACGTTTAATTTTGGGGCTCAGCGGTATAAACGTGGTACAGGCTCTTATTGCACAAGTCGCTCTTAAGATAAGTGCTCTTACAGTTTTTGCCCCATAAATATGTCTATTCGTAATTAGCTAAATTATATAACGTGAATTTGCTAGTGACTTATCAAATTTATAAAGACATAGCCCCATTAGCCGTAAAACGTGTTTATTTATAAATAGTTTCAAAATATGTCAGAACGGAATTTCGGATTTAGATCACGTTTTGTAACATAAAGAAACACTCAAAGGAATACACATACACAGTTCAGAAACACATTTATATCTACAAAACCACTGCAGAAACAAATACGTCTCACAAACAAGTGGATAAAGTGTGAATCTATCAGGTGAATGTTTACTTTCCGTTCTCCCTGCTTGTCTGCGGAATTACAAGCCACTGGTTCTTCGTTGTTTTCTTTGTGTATTTTACTCTTCCTTCCGTTATTTATTATAAAATTAATCTAGATTACTAAGTTGTACAAAAGTAACTTCAACATTTGTAATAATTTTTATATAACAAAATAACAAAACACAATTGTATAAACTAGGTTTTATTTGAAGACTGATTTCTATTAAAATATGTTGTATAGCCTTCTTCTAATTTTTTATAAATCTATTCAATTATAAACTAAGCGTTTCAGTAACAGTAAAATCTACAAAAGTTATAGCTAAATTTTAGTCGCAGATAAACAATTATGCCACCATGAACACCAGCACTTGCCGGCCAACTGCTGGGTAAATGCTTTAGAATCAATCACCAGTGAGATACTTTGCTGAGAAAATGTGCAGCCTCGCGCGCGTGTGTGTAGTGCGCTGTTTACTATTTTACCTAATAATAATAATCTTTTATGGCTCCCACGCATTTCCACACCTTGCCGGTGCACCCACTGGGACAGGAAAACACCCAGTAGAGGAACAGGGTACATATACGATAGAACGGTCCATTAGAAGCTTAGTACATGACACTTAAAAAGACAAACAGATGTTATTTAGTGTGACAAGTAAGAAGAGAAGATGACTGTGATAAGAAATAATAGAAGAAATAGTAACCTCTAAGTACTACGCATATAACAACTCATGCAACAATATTAATCTGGGAGGTCAAAAATTTGCAGTAAGAAAGTTCCATCTTCCACTGCTCACCGAAACTTCCTTTTTCCACTAAAGAATTCAACATAGAACACACAACACAATTCCTCAACATAAAGGATGGCAAATTCAGTGTATCTCACAACTGGACTTCATGTTCCTCTATGTCCACCAGTAAATTTGGACCTTACACGAGGTATAGTTAGGAAAACCAATGACATGGCCAATCCACTAAATGAAAGAAGAGCTTTTGTGACCACGACATCACGACTCAATAAGGTGAATGTTTTGGTCATCAAGTGCAAGAAACTTCTTTGGACACCCTCATTGGAGTTAGCTGTGTACTCACGGTCCCTACGCCATAAGGCTGAAGCATATTTTAGATGGCTTGGGGCCAAAGATTTATAAAGAGTCACACAGAATTTCGTAATTTTAAAGAGTTTTCAAATCCATTTAATAAGGCTTAGATTTCTGCCGGCTTTGGATACAACACTTTCAACGTGCTGAAAAAGAGAAGTTTCGAATCTATTCATACCCTCCACATCAGATACTAAATCCTTTCTTTCCACAGCCACACCATCTTGTAACCATAGTAAGATGGGACCTACAAGTGTATATGGCTATTACTGTTTTCTTACGATTTAGTGGCATTAAATGCCCAATCTACAGTATTACTTATGGATTGTTGAAGAGCAAAGTTATCCTCCTTACCATTGATGGGAAGATACGTCTTAATAATATCTGCAGATATTTGGACATCACAATTTAGCACGGATCTTATTTCATTAATAAACATAAGCAAAAGAGGGGTCCTAGATGGGAGGCCTATGGTAGATCCGAAGTGGCCATAAACATATCAGATATATTCCCACCAAATTTTATTCATACAATTTCACTGATACAAAAGGGATTATTCAAGTAACTTAGATGTCAAAGTCCAAACCCGTAGTATTATTTGCAAAAGTTCAGTGTGTTATTACATTAGATAAATAATTATTGTAATGTAGAATTAATCAATATGTATAACAGAAAGTAACGTCTACCTTATTGTGTGACTCAGTACATTATTGATCGATATGTAATCAGCAACGGTGTTTGTGCTGTGAAGACTACTAAGTTAATGGTTTAATATTGGCATTCATATTTTACTCTCATTTGTATTAAATACATGTATTCCCTAAAACTTGTGTATAACAGAAACACGTAAGTGTAGAAATAACTCAAAGGAGTGGTAACATTAAAAACATTTAAAAGCATTTGTAACATATTAAGTACAGCAAAGTATTAAATTTCAACTACGTATAATGCTACTTACCTACCTAATCTGTGTAGGTAAGTATAGGCTATGTCCGTATGTCTATTGACTCTTCAGACAATTTACCTGTTTACCTATATGGCTGTCTATATATTCCTCTATCCCCTCCCTTACCCAAACACACACACATATTATAGTGCTGATAAAACTTTCAGTACATAATTACTCACACAGCTAAAATTCCCTCATTGCAAATGTATATTTGGGAAGTAAACGTTTTAGGACATATTAAATTCTAACAATATTATGACAATCTGACGGTAGCGGTTAATAATAACATTTTGTAACATTTTGTTTAATAATAGTTACTGTGTAAAAAATTAAAATGTAATAACCTAAATTATGTATTTATTTTCAACTGTAAAAATGAGTATGCAAGATTAGAATTAATTGAATGCAAAAGTAATTATAAAGAAATTCGAGTCATAATAACATAGAGAAATTATGTACCAAGTGGTGTCAGCTATTATACAAAGTTAGTTCATGTAACAAATTTTGAAGCAAATAATAGTTGTAAAATTGTAAAGCAATCTATATTATTGTAAAAATGTGTAAATAACTAATATCAAATAACGTTATATACAGAACACCGAATAACATGTAGTTTTATTACAGAATACCGAATAGAGGTAGTTTGTATTATAAACTATAATGACTGTCAAACGTAACATGAAGAGAAAGAAGAGCCCTCAAACCCAAAATATTTCAAAAAGGCTTCTAATATGCAAGCCACGTGCTAAGAATTTCTAACCTTCAGCAATGAAGATCATTCGGTACTATAAAAGTTATATATCATATCAAATTTAACGCACAATTATGATTAACATTTTACTTTATTTACTTTAATTTATTAGTTATTATTGTTCCTAACCATTCTGCGCACTACACTTCGTAGCGTGCTCATAAATGAGTAAAATTCACAATTATTTTGCCAATACGCGCACATATATTCACAATTTCATTGACACACATTTCTTCACAAACACAGCACCATAGTATACGTCTTTAAGTCTTGATACTATGTTAATTCTAAGGCTATACACCATTCCTACTGCTATTAATCTGGTTGGATTGGGTTCGTCCCCATCAATTCTATCCACGTACAATCTGTGTCTGATCGCTTTTTTCTTGCCTTAATGAAGAAGACAGAAAGCATTAAGAACAGTCTTGTTGCCAGGCACAGAGTCCAGACTGTCACTTCTCGGATCCAGGAACTCTTTCACTTATCCAAACTCTTTCCCGGAATTCTCTAAAGACTCTTCAGATCGGGAGTGCCATCAAGAGTGTACAGCATTTATACCACCCAAAATAAATCTCGTAAACTGAGATCCATAATTTAAAAACCAAAACCAATGACCGTTAAAAGAGAGCTCAGAAGAGAAATAAAATTTAAGGGCAACCGACAAAGGAAATTTTTTCCATAACTTACCAGATCCGAAAGTATTTCGGTGTTTCGTCTTACCTAATCAGCAATTGATTATAGGGTATCATAAGGCGTCATAGGGTATCTCCACCTCAAGGCACTGTCCTTCAGCATAAACATTTATCCTTTTTCCCTGGCGTCCATTTCGACCTTCTCCAGAAAGACGACATTACACGGTGGACGAGTCCGGGACTTCTCTTCTCTCGGGAACCTGTAGTTCTACTGCAGACTGGATATTTTAATTCCATAGCTGTTAATGAAGCGACAGTTTCTACACAACCAATCCTGGCTTAGCAGTTGTCGTTGCTAACTCTAGAGGAGATTTTTGATTGTATCGGCGTCGTCGTGAAGCTCCATTTCAGGATCTTCCTAAGCGTGAAATGGATTACAGAACTCCCTCTCCGCAATCAAAAAAACCTTTCCTTTGCTGTCAATACAAATAAGGTTAGATGATGCGTCAGATTCATATGATCAATTGAGTACTGATATGTCCGTAAATATTTTTATGTTTTTTTATCACGCGATGGCGTAGAAATATTGTAATAAAGAAAACTACATTATATCATTGTAACATTTTTAGCATAAGAAGGAGGTCTATAGCGTTAGCGATAGAAGAAGCTATTGGAAAACTCTAACCTTGCTTCTAGTAACCTAGTAAGGAAGCAAGGTTTACAGGTTTCACGTTTTATTTAATAAAATCTATAATAAATATTTTTATTGACGCTTATTAGTCATTTTCACAAGTAAAACAAAATAGCGTTAAATAATAATGTATATTATTATTAGCGTTATTAAGAGTTTGCGTTAAAAGCTCTTAATCTCTCAGCATCCTGTAATGGCATGATAACTACATTTTTTAATGGGACGTAAATAACGTGACAACATCCTCTCTATACTTATACAGGAACGCATTGAAGCCACATATTTTTAATGCTTTTGTCAACCCATGCTGACAAACACTGATAAATATGGAAACAAGTTGACTTGTTTACTATAGAACCGTTACCGTAACAACGTTAAAATTGCCTGCTGATCTCGCTGACTGCAAGCTGCGACCACGCGTTACAGTAACTCACTTAACTTTATTTCTCTCTGCGTCATTCTGCTGCGTCGTGTTGTAAATATCTCCACCCCAACCCCAATTGTAGAATAATGGCACTTGCTTTCTGCGTTCCGTAGTTTGGACTTTATTAAAACTGCGAAGTAACAATTTACCGTTAACGATATTCCTATACGAGTCAGTATGTTATGTAAAACGGCTTTCGTCCAGGACTCAGTTGTAGCCTATATATTGTTATGTGTACTTACAAAAACACAGTCAGAGTTAGAGTACACAGAAGTTATTCCTAAAATATAAGTTACAGTTACAAAACTGACATATATGTTTACTTTTTCTTACTTATCCACGGCTCGAGTTTTATCTTTACTTTTTTTTTCATAGTGTTAGGCCATGATTCGGTATTTTTTTCTTTAGTCAGACATTTTTGCATCTGCAATAGTTCTTATTTAATAGTTGGCTTAAACTTCTCAGTGACACCGTTGACATTGTTGATGCTAGCTACCTGGTCGCGTGTTTCCAGTTCGTTAAGGCTTGACAAGTTACGTGGCAGATGTACTTCCAGCAGCAGAATAGTTGTGGCAGAATTGTAGCACATGTTCTGCAGGTTCGTTATCCTCTGTCCTCCTTCTCCGTTATAACATCTAGCTATATTTTCGTACCAGTGACTCTTCTACTTCTTTTCTTGACTTCTCTGCAATGAGATATTTACCTTTTCTTAGTATCTTATAGCCGGAATCTAACATTAGATTTGTTTTTTTGTTCTGTATTATTAAGCTAAGTGAGGTTGACAGTAACAAAAAAGCCACCTTTTTACTGATTATAAAGAATACTGATGTTTGACTTGGCCCTTGTTAGAGATGATTCAGTTGTTTTAGTCTTATAATGGAGTAATACGGCGCGCAAAGCTTAGCATTCTAGCTGTTTTTTCCAAGCTCTGCAACCCTGTGCGTCCAGGGCTCTCGCAAACACTTAACGAAGGAGAAAAATTCTTTACAGTTCTTCAATACAATATTTAAAAAAAATTATTTTCAAAAGTCTGTTAGCTATGTGTGGCTTTTTATATACTTAAAAAAACATTACGTAGATAAAATTAAACAGTATTATTGGGCGGAGCCTAATGACCGTAGCGAAATCCATGACTCGGTGCACAACTAAGACCGTGAACTCCTCCAAAACTACTCAACCGAATGTTATAAAATTGTGCATACATATCCGGACTGTATCATAGAGTGCTCACATGTAATTTTTATTTCTCTAAATTATTTAGTTGAAAAGATATTATGATTTTTTTTAAATCTTAGCTTATACGTGTGAGAAGAAGAGAGATATAGATATCGTGGCCCAGCTACGGTGCTCTGTCTCACTCGCACTTACTGGGTGCTAGGCGACTCACCGGTCACCGGTAGATTTCGGCGCTCGCGTGCCGGTGCCGGTGAGTGTGCGGCTTACGCCGCCCGCGCAGGCTGTCGCCCGATAAGATAAGATTTTGCTGTATCACAAATGCCGGTGCGAGTGCATGTGCGGCTCCCGCCGCCTGCGCTGGTTGTCGCTCGATAAGATAAGATTTTGCTGTACACACGTTGAACAGTATTCGTGTCTCACACGTGTTTAATTCAAACAGTAGTAGAGCGTTGTTCTATGGTGTAGCCAGATGAACGGATTGGACATAAGTGTTGAACAAGTGTCAATTTTTAGACGAGAATCTATGTAGTCGCTGATGCAACTACAACTTTCTATTACATATTGCAACGAATCACAGTTCAGGTAAATTTTAGTCCAAATTCTATTTAAACTATTAATCTTATACTTCTTTATTCAATTTTCCAAATTCTATTATTATAATTTTTTTAATTATTATTAAAATTCAATTTTGTACTTTTTATTTAAGTACTTTTTTCTGTTATACACATATCCTATACATTCTTATTCATCAATTTATATATACGTATTATTTATAGTATGCCTCGACATGGAGAAGAGGTCCTAATATTGGTCGTTTAACTATAAATCAAAGACGGATGAGACAGCGACAAAATGTTGCTGCAGCAACTGTTGAAGGCCCTGCAGAACATAATATGAATCATGTGTTATATGATCAAAACAACATATGATATAGGAATCTTCAGAATTAATTTGAAGATGATTTACGATCTCTAGAATTCTATGAATGTGTAAATTGTTCTCGAGTGTTGATGCAGCAAACATTTTTTGATATGTGTCCTCAGTGTAAGCGAAACCCAAATACGTTTGCTGCAGCTAATCGTATGGATCCTAAAGATGTACCTATAGAAATGATGGATCTCACTTATGTAGAACAACTCTTGATAGCAAGAGTACAACCAGTGATGCGTGTGTATAGGGTAAAATCGAGACGCTTTCCCGATCAATATGCTTATAAAGGAAATATTACAAATATTGGTCAAAATATAACGGAGATTGTTAGTTCCTTGCCCCCTACACCCGCTTCACTGACTACTATAGTTGTAAGGAAGGAAAGTGTTAATGGACATTGGGATTTTCATGTGAGACCTGACAAAATTTTAGAAGAACTCAATTTTTTGAAAATGAATAATCCATTCTATAGTGATATCATCATTGATATGGAACAAATATCTCAACTTCCATTAAATGATAGTATTTATGGAATGATACCCACTGTTTATTTACCTGTGGTGAATACAGATGAAGAGAACTTTTCTGAAGAAATTTATGAAAGTATGATCCCGGAGAATATTAGAATCACAGAAGTTGACGACTCAAATCTGCAGTGAATAATGTAATTCCATGGCCACAAGGTACTGATATCATAAATGAATTCTCGTGCGAAGGATATGTAAGCATGGAATTTCCCACTTTACTACCTTACGGATCTGGTGAACTAAACGATAATACTCGAGGAAGTAGTATGAAACTTACAGCAGTTGAATATTTTCAGTTTTTGATGCAATATAAAGACCAACGTTTTGCACAAGATCCTAGGTTCAGATTTTTTGCATTGAACACTGTTCAGAGTCATCAAGCTATTCAACGAGGGACAATATTTGCTAGAAAATCTCATTTCAATGGAACAATATAGCAACTGAGAAACGCGCTGTCGAGTACTCCTCAAATAATAGGAAGTTTATATTATTGGTGTGGAAAAATAAGAGGATCAAAATCTTACTGGTTTCAACGAAGGGGTGAACTTGAATCAATCATTGAGCAGTGTGATCGATCAATCTTCCTACGAGTTTTTTTAATTTGAGTGCAGCTGAACTTTAGTGGCCTAATCTGGCACGACTCATGGGTTGTAATTTCGTGCAAGAGGAAACGTTAGATGAATTTAGAATCGCTCAGCAAAGGCAAAAACTTATAAATGAAAATCCCTCAATTGTTAAAGATTATTTTTCGTTTCGTGCAACTTTATCATAAAAAATGTCGTCTGTAAGATATTCTCAGTTTCAGATTATTGGTTTCGTTTCGAATTCCAGCATCGTGGTTTATGTCATGTACACGGTCTTCTTTGAATCTCTGGTGCTCCTGATCCAAGAACTTTTGATAATGCATCTGAGGAAGACATTTTGAGTGCCAAGATGTATTATGACCATTTGATTAATGCATTCAATCCTTTGCCATTCACTCCTCCGGCAACTACACATCCTTTAAGGATTAGATCAACTGATGTTGTTATCTGCAGCGATCGTTCTCTTTCAGAACTTCTGAATCGATTCCTAGGACATACCAGATGAACCAAAGGATATTGACTAAAGTGGAATGACAAAGAATATACTTTGCAGGTTCAAATATCCCAAAGAATTACAAGAGCAATCTCTTCTAGAGAAAAATGAGAAAGGTATTTGGATATATACACCAATAAGGAATGATGAACTCCTGAATCAGTATAATCCTGTCATCGCACAAACATGGAGAACAAATACTGATTTTAGTATAACCACCTCCTTATACCAGGTGGTTGAATATGTATCCAAGTATGCTTCAAAGTCAGAACCTACTTCGAAAAATTTCAGGGAAATGTTTCAAGAAATGGTTGAATCGAGAGCCCCGAATGAAGAGTCTCGTTGAGCATATACAAGTTTCATGATAAGATTGATCGAAGAAAGAGACATCGGGGCTTGCGAAACATGTCATTTACTCCATGGAGTTCCGTTGTATCAATGTACCAGAACTTTTGGAATACTTGTCATAACACTAGAAGACTATGTTGCAATTAATGGAACCAATAGTGAAAATGACAGTAATTCATTCATTCAGTTTTATAGTAGTAGACCACTAGACATAGAAGAAAATAACATTAATCGATTTTGCTAAAAAAATTTCTAAGGGAAGAAATAATTCAATTAGCACAAACAGAAAAGAAAGAATTGTACAAATTTTTTGTAAAGTAAACAACAATAACAATGCAGTCAATATTGAATTATATTGTAAACAAAAGTTGATTTTACATAAGAATTGGAGTAATAAAGAAGGCTTGAAAAGTACAGATGAAACATGGTTCATGGCTTATACCTGACAAAAATTTTGGACAGCTTCACGAACAATTACTCATGTCTTTAATTACAGAAGAAACTGAAATTGATCAGGATAATAATAACGAGTATGATATTTTTGACGATAGAGACTGGATGGCTGTAGCAGCAGTAATGCCTAATGCACACCAACTCATGTTGGTCTAGGTAATCGTGATATCGATTTACTTCATAATTGGGAAGCAGTCTATTACAAATATCCAGATATAAAGAATAAAACTTCTTTCATCGAAAGGATTTGAGAAACATTTAGGAATCAGTATGATTCTCATGAATCATACAATGTTATTTTCAACGACCAATAAAATAAGATATTATTTTTCTTAGAATATCAGCTAAATGACTATGATAATTGCAATCAAAGACTTGCAATTATTCAGGGAAAACTGGAACTGGTAAAAGCTGTGTAATTAGTGAAATGGTTAGGAGAATTAATTCATATTTTGGTTGCGATGCAACTCTTTTAATGGCTCCTACTGGTGAGGCAGCTAACAATATTGCTGGACAAACTATTCATTCAGCTCTAAGAATAAATACTTCAAAGAGAAGGGGAAGAACTTTCAAAGATTTAGAAGGTGAATCCAAAATTGCTTTTGAAGAAGAATTAAAAGATGTGATGTTTGTTATTATTGATGAAGCCAGCATGTTGGGTTTGAATTTGTTTTTCAAAGTGGATATGCGACTGAAACAAGCAAAGCAGCGTTCTTCAGCTGTTCCTTTTGGTGGTCTTTGCGTGTATTTAGTCGGCGATTGGTCCCAACTTCCACCGGTTTGTGACAGGAGTCTTTACAATATTGGTAATAATGTTCAGACCATTCAATCGAATCTTTAAAATAAACAGTTCAAAAAAGTGTTCTTTTTAACGGAGATTATGAGATAGCAAGGTGATGATCAAAAAAATTTCAGAGAGACTTTAAATAGAGTCGCAAATGGTACAATCACTGAACAAACTCTTATCTAAAAGATTTTATGTAACCAATATCGGAGACAATGTCAAAGATACTGTCTATATAATGTCGAAAAATGCTGAAATCGAACGCTTTAATTATGAAAAACTAGAGACCTATAATCAACCCGTGGCTCTAATCAATGCAATCCATAATTTCGCAGAAGCCTCTCTAGCAAAATCTGACGATGCTCAACGATTATTTGCCCAATTACGTTTATGGAAAGGTGCTCGAGTTATCCTTAGAAGAAATCTTTGGGTCACAAAAGGACTAGCCAACGGTTCAGTTGGGACAGTAACTGATATTATTTATGACACGGCAGTTGAATGCGAAAATTATAATAATCACATGCCAATATGTATACTTGTATCTTTCGAAAAATATACAGGACCAGTTCTGTACGAGAATTCAATACCCATTGTACTAGTAGTGGCATCATTTAAGAAAAATGAAATTTCTTGTACTCGCAAACAATTTCCTTTAACGTTAGCATATGCTGTTAGTATACGTAGATCGCAAGGGATAATATTAAATAAGGCAATTGTTAATTTAGGAGACAATGAATTTCAGCTTGGATTAACGTATGTTGCACTTTCAAGAGTGAAAACATTACAAGGATAACTGTTAAAACCGGCATTTAATTTTGATAGACTGCTAAAAATTAATAGAAGTCCATCAATGGTCAATGGTAGAGATTTATCATTCAATAACAGTGTGTATCATAAAAGTGTATATATTTTGTTGATTGTAAAAATATTGATAAATGAATTATTATGAATCTATTTATCTAACGGATCAAAGACGGTTGATTGTAAAAATACTGATAAATAAATTATTACGAAAATCAAAGGCTCCGCCCATTTGTGCTAGTGACGCTCCTAGTATAAAAAATAAATTTTAGACACACAGGTGAAAGCTAGGAATGGAATTTAGTATAACCACCTCCTTATACCAGGTGGTTGAATATGTATCCAAGTATGCTTCAAAGTCAGAACCTACTTCGAAAAATTTCAGGGAAATGTTTCAAGAAATGGTTGAATCGAGAGCCCCGAATGAAGAGTCTCGTTGAGCATATACAAGTTTGATGATAAGATTGATCGAAGAAAGAGACATCGGGGCTTGCGAAACATGTCATTTACTCCATGGAGTTCCGTTGTATCAATGTGCCAGAACTTTTGGAATACTTGTCATAACACTAGAAGACTATGTTGCAATTAATGGAACCAATAGTGAAAATGACAGTAATTCATTCATTCAGTTTTATAGTAGTAGACCACTAGACATAGAAGAAAATAACATTAATCGATTTTGCTAAAAAAATTTCTAAGGGAAGAAATAATTCAATTAGCACAAACAGAAAAGAAAGAATTGTACAAATTTTTTGTAAAGTAAACAACAATAACAATGCAGTCAATACTGAATTATATTGTAAACAAAAGTTGATTTTACATAAGAATTGGAGTAATAAAGAAGGCTTGAAAAGTACAGATGAAACATGGTTCATGGCTTATACCTGACAAAATTTTGGACAGCTTCACGAACAATTACTCATGTCTTTAATTACAGAAGAAACTGAAATTGATCAGGATAATAATAACGAGTATGATATTTTTGACGATAGAGACTGGATGGCTGTAGCAGCAGTAATGCTTAATGCACACCAACTCATGTTGGTCTAGGTAATCGTGATATCGATTTACTTCATAATTGGGAAGCAGCCTATTACAAATATCCAGATATAAAGAATAAAACTTCTTTCATCGAAAGGATTTGAGAAACATTTAGGAATCAGTATGATTCTCATGAATCATACAATGTTATTTTCAACGACCAATAAAATAAGATATTATTTTTCTTAGAATATCAGCTAAATGACTATGATAATTGCAATCAAAGACTTGCAATTATTCAGGGAAAACTGGAACTGGTAAAAGCTGTGTAATTAGTGAAATGGTTAGGAGAATTAATTCATATTTTGGTTGCGATGCAACTCTTTTAATGGCTCCTACTGGTGAGGCAGCTAACAATATTGCTGGACAAACTATTCATTCAGCTCTAAGAATAAATACTTCAAAGAGAAGGGGAAGAACTTTCAAAGATTTAGAAGGTGAATCCAAAATTGCTTTTGAAGAAGAATTAAAAGATGTGATGTTTGTTATTATTGATGAAGTAAACTATATATATATATATATATATATATATATATATATAAATAATATATTAATATATATTTATATATAAATATTTATAATAATAATAGTATGTTTTTCTTTTTTTAATCTAAATAAAAAAAAAGAAAAACATACTATTATATATATATATATACATATATATATATATATATATTATACATAAATATATAAATGTGATAATACAGTAATATTAACATTAATATTTTTAATTTAACTATAAATATATTGTATAAAAATCATAAATATTAAAAAACCGGGATTACTCAAATGAGTGAATATTGTTGTAAAAGATCTGTTTACAAAGGTTTGATGCCATGATTTATAAATTAATGTAAAAATATAATATTATATTTCAAAAAATTCACCAGTCATGAATTCTTATTTTTATTGTGAGGAAACATCGATTAAAAATAATACATTTTTGAGTGAATATTGCTTTAAAGGGATTGTTTGACATTTTGGAAAACTATGCTATTAATAAATAACTAAAAGGAGGAGTTTTATTCTAGCTTGTAAATTAAATATTTAATTATATTACATGCATAACTTTAAATTGATTGAAAACTATCTAAATGATAGTTATTTATAGCGCAGTATTAAGTATTATTAATTATTAATTTTAGAGATAATAATTTTATTTATAGAGGACAAAATTCGTGCCAGCAGTTGCGGTTACACGATTCTCTAACTTTAATTATATTAGTTTCAGTTAAAAAATAAATTAATAGTAAGATTTTTAAATTTTGGTGAAATAATGTATAAATATGTGTTTACTTTTATGTCTGATAAACTTTTATCTAAAACTAGGATTAGATACCCTATTATTGAAAGTGTAAATAAAATAACTAGATTATTAATAGTTATGATCTTTAAATTCAAAGAATTTGGCGGTAATTTATCTAATCAGAGGAATCTGTTTTGTAATCGATAACCCACGATAGATTTCACTTTATATAAGTTTGTATACCTCTGTCAAGAATGCTTTATCAGAATAATTTTCATTAATTTTATTAATAAAATGTCAGGTCAAGGTGCAGTTAATTTTAAAGAAAGAATGGATTACATTATTATAAAAATGAATTGTTTTCTATAATGAAAATCATGAAATTGGATTTGAAAGTAAATTTATTAAATATAGTTTTTTGAATTTAGGTTCTAAATTATGTACATATCGCCCGTCACTCCCACTATAAAGTGGGATAAGTCGTAACAAAGTAGCTGTACTGGAAAGTGTGGCTAGAGTGCAAATTAGAGCTTAAGGCATATTAATTACACTAATAAAAATTATTGATTTATCAATATAATTTGAATAATAATTTAAATTTAAAATTAATTTATTGAGATTATTTTAAGTAAAAATAATTATTTAGTTTTAGTATTATTTATGGAAAAAATATTTTTAATTGAACTGTGAAGATCAAACAATAAATATAAATAAGTAAAATTATAATTTGTACCTTTTGTATCAGGGTTAATTAATTGTATATAAAAATTTATTTTTCCCGAATTATAGTGATTTAAAGTTATTTGTTAATTATTGTAATATAAATATTAATAAAATAATTTTAGTGATGAAACTTCTCTCGAACTATAATATTTCTGGTTTCTTAAGAATTAAATTTAATTTAAAATAAATATTATAACTTATATTTTAATATAAAGTTTTATATTTATTTAATTATATTAAGGATAAGCTAAATATAATTTCTATAATATTTTAGATTTTAATTAATTAAATAGGCTTGCAATTAGCCTTTTTATATGAGTAAGTTAAATTTTATTTTTTATTTTAATACATTTAATATATTTTAGGTATATATTAAGAAAATTAAATTAATAAAAATATTTTTATTAAAATGATTAAATTAGTAAATTATAATAAGTTGTATTTAAGAACTAGGCAAATATAATTTTCACCTGTTTACCAAAAACATGTCCTTTAGAAAAATATTAAAGGTCTATTCTGCCCAATGATATTTTAATGGCCGCGGTAAGTTGACCGTGCAAAGGTAGCATAATAATTAGTCTTTTAATTAAAGGCTTGTATGAATGAATGGATGAAAAATTTTCTTTTTTAATTAAAATAGATTGAATTTAGAGTTTAAGTAAAAAATCTTAGATAAATAAGTGGGACGAGAAGACCCTATAGAATTTTAAATAAATTTGTTTTACTAGAATTTAGAATTAACAACTGAAAAAATTATTTTATTTTTTGTTGGGGTGACATTATAATAAATAAAACTTTAAATGAACTTTTCATAAATTAATGCTTAATTGATCCAATTTTTTGATTATAAGATTAAATTACCTTAGGGATAACAGCGTTATTAATTTGGAGAGTTCATATCGATAAATTAGATTGCGACCTCGATGTTGGATTAAGAAAAGAGTTTAGAGCAAAATCTAAATATTCTAGGTCTGTTCGACCTTTAATTTCTTACATGATCTGAGTTCAAATCGGCGTGAGCCAGGTTGGTTTCTATCTACTAATATATTTTTGATATTAGTACGAAAGGACCATATCAAATAATTTAATTTATTCTATTTTAGCAATAAGTGCATTAAATTTAGAATTTAATTATGTAATAATATTACATGTAGAAAATGTTTATAATTACTGTTTTAATTACTGCTTTGTTTATTTTGATTGGTGTTGCATTTTTAACTTTGATGGAGCGTAAGATTTTAAGATATATTCAAATTCGTAAGGGTCCAAATAAAGTAGGATTTATCGGTATTTTACAACCATTTTCAGATGCTATTAAGTTATTCTTAAAAGAGAGAAATATACCAATGTTATCCAATTATTTAATTTATATAATTAGACCTGTGTTAGGCTTATTTAATTCTTTACTATTGTGAGTTATTTATCCATACTTAATCAATTGTGTTTCGTTCAATATGGGTATAATATTTTTTTGTTGTTGTACAAGAATAGGGGTTTATAGTTTAATGATTACAGGCTGATCATCAAATTCTAATTACGCTATATTGGGTTGTATTCGATCAATTGCTCAAACTATTTCATATGAAGTCAGTCTTGTATTAATTATTTTGTGCCCTATTGTAATGATTGAGAGTTTTAATTTAATTGAATTTTATTTTTTTCAACAATTTATATGATTAGTATTTCTGTTTTTTCCTTTGAGAATTTGTTGAATTTCATCATCAATAGCTGAAACTAATCGATCACCATTTGATTTTTCTGAAGGGGAATAAGAATTAGTTTCTGGATTTAATGTTGAATATAGAGGTGTAGGATTTGCATTTATTTTTTTAGCTGAATATGCTAGAATTATTTTTATGAGTATAATATTTTGTTTAATATTTCTAGGTAGAAAAATTAATTCTTTGGTTTTTCCTATTCAACTAACATTAATTTCATTTTTATTTCTTTGAGTTCGAGGTACTTTACCTCGTTATCGTTATGATAAATTAATATATTTAGCATGAAAATCATATTTACCAGTAAGTTTAAATTTATTGATTTTTTTTTCATGATTAAATCTATTATTTAGTTCATTAAAAATTGTATTAATATTAAGTTAATAGAACTTAATTTTCTTTTCTTTACTTTCAAAGTAAATGCTTTATTTATAAGCTAATTAACTATTTAATTAATTTATCTCAAAAAGATTTAATTATAGGGTCTAAAACAAAATATATAAAATAAATTGTTGTTAAAAGTATCCCGATCTTGATATATGGGTATTCAACAGGACAAGCTCCAATCCAAGTTAATAAAATTAAAACAATGAATAAATATCAAAATAAAATCTGATTAATAGGGTAATTTAATAGTCCTATAAATTTTGAATTGTTTATGAAGGGAACAAAAATTAAAATAAAAATTGATATGAATAATGCAATTACTCCTCCTAATTTATTAGGAATAGATCGTAGGATTGCATATGCAAATAAGAAGTATCATTCTGGTTGAATATGTTTTGGAGTAACTAATGGGTTTGCTGGAGTAAAATTATCAGGGTCACTTAATTTATATGGTTCAAGTATCATATAACAAAGAAAAATAATTAAAATTAATAAAAATCCTAGTACATCTTTAATAGAAAAATAAGGATGGAATGGAATTTTATCATTATTTGAATTAATTCCAAGTGGATTGTTTGACCCCAAAACATGCAAGAAAATAAGGTGTACAATTGTTAATGCTAAAACAACAAATGGTATAATAAAATGGAAAGAATAAAATCGAGTTAATGTTGCATTATCAACAGCAAATCCTCCTCAAATTCAATTTACTAAAATTGTTCCAAGATATGGAATTGCTGACAATAAATTCGTAATGACTGTTGCTCCTCAAAATGATATTTGTCCCCATGGAAGGACATAACCTATAAAAGCAGTAGCTATTAAAGTTAATAAAATGATCACTCCTACAGCTCAAGTTTCAAAATTTTTATATGAACCATAATATAGTCCTCGCCCAACATGCAAATAAACACAAATAAAAAACAATGAGGCTCCATTTGCGTGTGAAATTCGTAATATTCATCCATGATTAATATCACGACAAATATGTCTTAATCTATTAAATGCACTTGCTACATCTGCATTATAATGTATTGACAAAAATAATCCAGTTAAAATTTGAACAACTAAACATATTCCTAGCAGCGATCCATAATTTCATCAATATGATAAATTCGTAGCTGCCGGTAAATCAATTAGTGAATTATTTATTATTTTAATTAATGGGTGTATACGTCGAGTGATGTTTAACATTCGTTAAAATTTTCTTCGTAAAGGAGACAATTTAATTCTAATAATATTCACAACAACAATAAATGTAAATAGAAGATAAATAACTAACATAATAGTTATTATTCCTGACGGAAATATATATAATTTTTTAATTATAAATCTATCAAATAAATTATTCATTTCCAATAATTTATTAACTCTATCTATCTTAAATCTAATAGTATTTATAATTATGATCAAAATTCAAATAATTATGTTTAATATTAATAATTTTATTGAAAAATAAAATTTTTCATTTGAAGCAATTCTTGATATATATATAAATAAAATTAATATTCCTCCAATAAAAACAAGAAATAAGATATAAGAAAAAAAATAAGAATTTATATAAAATATACAAATAATTCTGGTTAGTATTGTTTGTATTAATAAAATAGATCCTATTGATAATGGGTGCTTCATAAAAATAAAATTTATTGATAATAGAATTGTAATTGATATTATAATTTTCATACAGAAGATAATTTAATAAAAATGTAAGCTTTGGGTGCTTAAAATGATTCTTTACTCTCTTCTGAAGTTTTAAAATTATTAATTTATCTTAGATTTACAAGATCTAAATTTTTTTTAAACTATTAAAACGAATGAATTTGTCATTACCTTTATTGTATTTAATTATATTTATATCGGGCATTATCTCATTATGTTTAAATCGAAAACATATCATAATAAGTTTATTAAGATTAGAATTAATAATTTTAAGATTATTTTGTATATTTTCTGCATTTCTATCAATTGAATTAAATGATATATATATATATATATTAATAGTTTTGCTAACATTTAGTGTTTGTGAAGGAGTTGTAGGATTATCAAGATTGATTAATATGATTCGATCACATGGTAATGATCAACTATTATCAATATCTTTAAAAACATGTTAAAATTAGTTTTATTTTCATTATTTTTAACCCCTTTATTATTTAACATATGGTTATTAAGAAATATACTAATTCTTTTAGTGCTATTTATCATCTTATTCTTTAGAAAAGATTTAATTATACTAAGATATAACATACATATAGATAATATTTCATATAGATTAATTATTCTTACAATTTGAATTACCTTCTTAATAATTAATTCTAGTCCCTTATATAAATATAATAATATAAATTTATTTTTGTTTATAGTGTTATTATTAATAACATTATTAATTTTATCATTTTGTTCATACAATATTATAATATTTTATATCTTTTTTGAAACTAGTTTGATCCCTACCATAATTATTATTATAGGATGGGGGTATCAACCTGAACGAGTGAATGCCAGATATTATTTATTGTTTTATACTTTATTCGCATCTCTCCCCATATTAGTTTCAATTATATATATGTATAGAAATAATATAACTAATATTATAATGTTAATGAGATCAGATAATAGGTTTATTTACTTAGGGATAACATTAGCATTCATAATTAAGGTTCCATTATTTATGTCATTTTTGATTACCAAAAGCTCATGTCGAAGCACCTGTTTCTGGTTCTATAATTTTGGCTGGAATTCTTTTAAAATTAGGAACTTATGGTTTAATTCGTGTTATATATATTATACCAGTAATATTTATCAATTATAGATTCATCTGAATTTCTATTTCATTAATAGGGGGAATTATGATTAGATTATCTTGTATAATGCAAATTGATATAAAATCTATAATTGCATACTCTTCTGTAGCTCACATAAGATTAGTTATTGGAGGAATTATAACAATAAATATATGAGGTATAGTCGGAGCATATTTCATAATAATTGGACATGGTTTATGTTCATCTGCTTTATTTTGCTTAGCAAATATTTCTTATGAACGTTCGGGAAGACGTAGAATCCTAATTAATAAAGGAATATTAAGATTTATGCCTTCAATAACTCTCATATGATTTTTAATATCTTCTAGAAATATTTCATGTCCTCCAACAATTAGTCTAGCAGGAGAAATTATAATTTTAAATAGATTAATGTCTTGAAATCCATTGTGTATAATTTTCCTATCTTTTTCTTCATTTTTATCAGCTTGTTATAGTTTATATCTATACTCTCATACCCAACATGGAATAATTTTCTCGGGTTGTTACTCTTTTAATTCTGGGAACGTACGTGAATTTTTTTGAATTATAATACATTGAATTCCATTAAATTTAATTATTTTGAAATTAACATTATTGATATAATTCAATTAGTTTAAAATAAAACATTAAATTGTGGATTTAAAAATATAAATCTATATTGGATCATTACTAAAAATAAACTTAATACATATATTTTCTTAATTTTATTGATTTTAAGATTAATAATATTAATTTTATCAATAAATATGATTATTTTTGATTATGCAATTATAATAGAATGACTAATTGTTACAATTAATTCATGTAATATTTATATAACATTAATTTTTGATTTTATATCAACTTTATTTCTTTCAACTGTTATATTTATTTCATCAATGGTTATATTATATAGAGGTATATATATGATAAATGATAAATATATTAATCGATTTATTTATATTATTATAATATTTGTAATGTCAATAGTATTATTAATTATTAGACCTAATATAGTAAGCATTCTCATTGGATGAGATGGATTAGGATTAGTATCATATTGTTTAGTTGTTTATTATCAAAATTTAAATTCTAGAAATGCTGGGATACTAACGGCATTAATAAATCGTATTGGAGATGTTATAATCCTTTTATTAATTGCATGAATAATAAATTTTGGATCTTGAAATTTTATATCTTTTATTAATAAGATAATAATGAGTCCAATAATTATGCTAGTTGTTATTGCAGGATTTACAAAAAGAGCTCAAATTCCTTTTTCTTCATGACTTCCAGCAGCTATAGCTGCTCCAACTCCAGTATCGGCCCTTGTTCACTCATCAACATTAGTTACTGCAGGAGTATATTTAATTATTCGATTCAGAAATTTAATTATATCATTCAATCTAATTCAAGTATTTTTAATGTTATCATTACTAACAATAATTATATCAGGTCTAGCTGCAAATTTTGAATTTGACTTAAAAAAAATTATTGCATTATCAACTTTAAGACAATTAGGAATTATAATATCAATTTTAATATTTGGTTATCCAATATTATCTTTTTTTCATCTTATTATTCATGCTTTATTTAAGGCATCACTTTTTTTATGTGCTGGAGTATTGATTCATAGATTAATGAATAATCAAGATATTCGCATAATAGGCTGTATAAGTTATAATATACCAATAACTAGAACATTCATAAATATTGCAAATTTATCATTATGTGGGATACCCTTTATGAGAGGGTTTTATTCAAAAGATTTAATTATAGAAATAATATGCTCCAGAAATATTAACTTTTTAATTTTATTATTGATATATATTGGAATTGGAATAACATCTTTCTATTCTGCCCGATTAACATATTTTTCAATAAACATAAATTTTAGTTATTATAATTTTAGTTCACAAAACGAGTCATTTAATAGTATATTAAAGAGAATCATGGTTTTATCTATTTATTCAATTTTATCAGGGTCTATATTTAGATGAATCATATTTAATAATCCTGTAAGAATTATTCTCCCCATAGAGGGGAAACTAATAGCAATGGCTTTATCTTTTCTAGGGTTATTAATTGGATATGAAATATCCATGTTTTCATCCATAGTAAAAAAATTTACAAGAGAGTTCATAAATTCCATATGATTTTTAAAACAACTATCAACCTTTCATACTCAATTTCTTTTTTTAAAAAATTCACTTATATTTCAAAAATCAATTGATTTGGGATGAGGAGAAAAAATTGGGCCTCAAGGCATGATTGAATTGATAAAATTAATTATAATATTTAATATTAATATAAGAAAAAATAATTTCAAGATTCAAATAATAACATTTATTGCTTGATTTCTAATTATGATATATTTAAATAGCTTAAACATTAGAGCATAATATTGAAGATATTAAGGTAATAAATATTTTTAAATATTTATAAGGATTTTCCTCTCTTTTCAATGAAAATGAAATGTTTTATAAACTTTATAAATAAGGAAAAAACGGAGTTTAACCGCTTTAAAAGCTAGTTAGCAGCTGCTTTTATTCTTATTTCCTTTTAACTGGAAATTATATATTCAATAACTTTATTAACAATAAAGTGCCTTATTTTTGGCTTCAATTAATAAACAAAGGAATAAAGATTCTTTTTTTAGGTCGAAACTAAATGTATTTATTACTTCATTGCTTTTAAGAATGGCTAGTATGAGCACCTATTGATTGCAATCCAATAATTATAATTAAATACATTCCCATTAAATTCAATTTAACATACTATTTTTTCATTCATGATATAAGCCTAATATTAAAAATAACAAAAATAACAATATCACTAAATAAATTTCAATAATATTAATAGTTGATATTGCAATAACTATGGGTATAATAATCACTAATTCAACATCAAAAATAAGGAAGATGACTGCAATTATAAAGAAATGTCTTGAAAAAGGAATTCGAGATGACTCAAAAGGATCAAATCCACACTCAAATGGAGATGATTTTTCACGATCAATTATTGATTTAGTTGACACAAAATATAAAAGAGTTATTAAAGTAAATAAAATTAATAATATCATAATACAATAACTTACAACATTGAAAATTATTCTATTTAAAAATTAATCCTTTTAATTGGAAGTTAAATATACTTATATACTAATAGAATATTTATCTACCCCATCAGTAAATTGATATATATAAAAATAGTCAAACAATATCAACAAAATGTCAATATCAAGCAGCTGCTTCAAAACCAAAATGATGAGCTCTAGAAAAATGAAATTTCAATTGACGTAATAAACAAATTATAATGAACGTTCTTCCAATAATAACATGAATTCCATGAAACCCTGTTGATACAAAAAACGTTGATCCGTATACAGAATCTGAAATACAAAACGATGATTCAAAATATTCATATACCTGAAGAATAGTAAAATATATACCTAATATTAAAGTTAATAAAATACCATAAACAGATTCAATATATTTACTTTCTATTATGGAATGATGAGCTCACGTAATTGTTACTCCAGAACACAATAAAATTATAGTATTTAATAGAGGAATTTGTATTGGGTTAAAAGGCATAATTCCAGAAGGAGGTCAATTTATACCAATTTCTATGACAGGTCTTAATCTTCTATGAAAAAATCCCCAAAAGAAAGAAATAAAAAATAAAATTTCTGACACAATAAATAAAATTATTCCTAATTTTAGACCTCTCACTACAACTATTGTATGAAATCCTATAAACGTCCCTTCACGCGAAATGTCACGTCATCATTGAATTATAGTTAAAATTAAAATTAAAAATCCAAAAGATAATAAAATAAAATTTTGTATATGAAATATTATTACTATACCAGAAACAAAAGTTAGAGCTCCAATTGACCCCGTTAGAGGTCATGGTCTACAATCAACTAAATGATACGGATGATTATTCATTAAGATACTTCTCTATAATACAGAGTTCTTAAAACTGTAAAAACATAAGATTGAATTATACAAACTGCTGATTCAAATAATATCAATAATATCTGAATTAAAATAATTAAATTTATATAAATTTCTAAATTAGTTGATCTATTTCCTAATAATGTTATTAGTAAATGACCAGCAATCATATTTGCTGTTAGACGAACAGCCAAGGACCCTGGTCGAATTAAATTTCTGACAGTTTCAATACATACCATGAAAGGTATTAAAATTATTGGAGTTCCTATTGGAACTAAATGACAAAACATATGATTTGTATTATTAATAAATCCAAATAAAATAAAAGTCAATCAAAGAGGAAGAGCTAAACTAAGAGAAAATACTAAATGTCTTGATCTAGTGAAAATATATGGAAACAATCCAAGAAAGTTATTGAATAGAATAAAAATAAATAAAGAACAAAATAATAATGATCTACCAAAAGATCCTGAACTTATTAATAAATTTAATTCAAAACTTATTGTATTTAAAACTTTATTTATAAAAATTACATAACGACTAGGAATATATCATAACCCTATAGGCATGAATAATAATAAAATTAAAGAACTTAATCAATTTAATGAAAATAACCCTGTTGATGGATCAAAAGTTGAAAATAAATTTGTTATCATAATCAGTTATATAAATTATTAAAATTATTAGTCAAATTTATCTTTGGAATTTTCATAAAAGAAAAATAAATAAAAGTTATAATTAAAGTAACAATTAATAAAAAAAAGAAAAACAAAAAACATCAATTTATTGGAGATATTTGTGGGATAGAAAAATACCATTCTTAGTTTCTTGAATCTGACAGATTGATGTTTTTATAATAAACTAACTTTTCATCATTAAAAGTAGTCGTTAGTTACTATAAATTGGTTTAAGAGACCATCACTTACTTTCAGTCACTTAATGAATAGCTTATTAATCAATTAATAAAACAATTTATATCAACTCTTTCAATAACAATAGGTATAAATCTATGATTTGCTCCACAAATTTCAGAACATTGACCAAATGATATACCAGGTCGATTGATAAATATTCTCGCTTGGTTTAATCGACCAGGCACGGCATCCACTTTAATTCTCACAGATGGTATAGCTCATGAATGAATAACATCAAATGATGAAATCAATAATCGAATTTGAGTACTAAAAGGTAAAATCGTTCGATTATCTACTTCTAATAAACGGAATTCTCTAATTAATATATCATTTTGAGATTTTATATAAGAATCAAATTCAATATTTAAAAAATCTGAATATTCATATGATCAATATCATTGATGACCAATAATTTTTAAAGTTATTAAAGGTTTATTAATTTCATCCAATAAGTATAATAATCGTAAAGATGGGAATGCAATAAAAATTAATGTTAAGGCAGGCAAAAATGTTCAAAAAAATTCAATTAATTGTCCTTCTAACAAAAGTCGATTAATAATATTATTAAATATGATAACTGTTATTATATAAGTAACAATTGAAGTGATAATAATTAAAATAGTTAAAGTATGATCATGAAAAAATATTAACTGTTCTATTAATGGTGATATAGCGTCCTGCATATTAATATAAGATCAATTAGAAATTTCTAACAAAAGTTATTTATATATGAATCTTAAATTCATCGCACTTCATCTGCCATATTAGAATTGAACTAATAATGGAATCTCACTATATGAGTGCTCAGACGGAGGAAGTTTATGTAACCATTCAATAGAAGAATTTATATTAATTGAATATAAAATCAATCGATGTGAAATAAATCTTTCTCAAATAATAAACAATAAAAATAAAATTCCAATAAATGAAATTCTTCTTCCAATAGAAGATACAATGTTTCATGATATAAATGCATCAGGATAATCTGAATATCGACGTGGTATACCTCTCAATCCTAAAAAATGTTGGGGAAAAAAGGTTAAATTTACCCCTATAAACATAATCAAAAAATGAATTTTTAATCAATTAGAATTTAAAGATAATCCAGTAAATAAAGGATATCAATGAATAAATCTTCCTAAAATTGCAAATACTGCACCTATTGATAACACATAATGAAAATGAGCTACAACATAATATGTATCATGTAATACAATATCAATTGATGAATTAGCCAAAATCACCCCAGTCAACCCACCAATAGTAAAAAGAAAAACAAAACCTACTGCTCATAAAATTGAAGGTCTTATCTTGATTTTAACTCCTCTCAAAGTTGCTAATCATCTAAAAACTTTAATTCCAGTTGGAACAGCAATAATTATTGTAGCAGAAGTAAAATAAGCCCGTGTATCAACATCCATACCAACTGTAAATATATGATGTGCTCAAACAACAAATCCTAAAATACCAATTGATATTATAGCATAAATTATTCCTAGTGATCCAAAAGATTCAATTTTTCCTCTCTCTTGAGTGATAATGTGAGAAATTAGTCCAAATCCAGGCAAAATTAAAATATATACTTCAGGATGTCCAAAAAATCAAAATAAATGTTGATATAAAATTGGATCTCCTCCACCTGAAGGATCAAAAAAAGAAGTATTCAAATTTCGATCAGTTAATAATATTGTAATTGCACCAGCTAAAACTGGTAATGAAAGCAATAATAAAAAAGCAGTAATTAATACTGCCCACACAAATAAAGGTAACCGATCCATGTATATTCCCACTGATCGTATATTAAAAATTGTTCTAATAAAATTAACTGCACCTAGGATTGAGCTAGCTCCAGCCAAATGTAAAGAAAAAATAGTTAAATCAACACAAGATCCTGAGTGTGCAACGCCTCTTGACAACGGAGGATAAACTGTCCAACCAGTACCTACACCTCTATCAACCATTCTACCAATTAATAATAATGTCAATGAAGGTGGTAATAATCAAAAACTTATATTATTTATTCGAGGGAAAGCCATATCAGGAGCACCAATTATCAAAGGAACCAATCAATTCCCAAATCCTCCAATCATAACTGGCATCACTATAAAAAAAATTATAACGAAAGCATGAGCAGTAACAATCACATTATAAATTTGATCATCTCCAATAAAAGATCCAGGAATGCCTAATTCAACACGAATAAGAACTCTTAAAGTTGTACCTACTATTCCCGATCAAATCCCAAAAATGAAATATAATGTTCCAATGTCTTTATGATTAGTTGAGAAAAATCACTTATTCATAACTAATCATTGATTTATTCCCAATTGAGATGACTGAATTAGGTAATAAACTGTAAATTTATTTATGGATATGCTTTCCTCTCAATAATCTAATCTAATCTAATATTTCTTCCCTATTCTCTTATTTTTTTCTTCAATCTAGTCTTATATTTAATAATAATATTAAATTGCAAATTTAAAGGTGATTAAAATAAATCTAAGGCTTACAAGAAATTATATTTTTAACTTTGAAGAATAATAGTTTTATTAACTTAAAACCTTACTAATTCATAACATTAAATAAGGTTACAACTATAAATCCAATCAATAAAGAATTTACTATAAATAATGTATTATTTAATCTAAAAGTTGACAACTTTAAAGATATATTGTTTATCATTAACCCTGTCATTACAACTCGCAAATAATAAAATAACACTAATAAAGCAGTTATTACTAAAATTAAACATAAAAAATACATTTTATTAACCAAAAGACAATAAATTATCATAAATTTTGGGAAAAACCCTAAAAATGGTGGTAATCCACCTATTGACATAAAAATAATTATTAACATTAATGATTTAACCCTATTGTTAAACAAAATAAAAATTTGATTTAAATAATTTATATTATTTATTCAAAACAGATAACAAGTCAAAAATAAAGAGAGGGAATAAATTAAAAAATATACCAGCCATATATAATTTATCAATATAACCCCTCTAAAAATTCAACTTAAATTGTAAATTGATGAATATGCTAAAATTTTTCGAATTGATGAATAACACAGTCCCCCTAATGAGCCTCAAATACATGATAAAACAATAAATAAAATCAATCTTATATCTAAATAACTCAATAAAATAATAGGAATAATCCTCTGAACGGTTATAATTAAAAAAGACACTAGTCAAGATAATCCATCAATTACTGAAACATATCAATAATGGAATGGAGGAGATCCAATTTTAATTATTAAACTAATTATAATAAAATATTTTACTTGAAATAATATTCCTAAAATAACAACAAACAGGAATAATAGTCTTGAACCCATTCTCTGAATAATAAAATATTTAATTATTGACTCAGATGAGTAAACTCTTATTTTATTTATCATAAAAGGCAAAAATGATACCATATTTATTTCGACTCCTATTCAACAACCCAGTCAATTGTTTGAACAAATCACCAATATAATACCAAAAAATAAGAATGCCACAAATACTATATAAGAAGAATTTTTTTTAATTAAAAAGAGGATAATTTTCCATAAATGAGGTATGAACCCATTAGCTTAATTTTAGCTTATCTTTTATATGTTGTAGTTTATGAAGAACATTAATTTTTGATATTAAAAGACAGTTTAATTCTGTTAACATAATAAGAGTATAATATTACATAATTTATTCTATCAAAATAACCCTTTTTCACTCAGGCATCTTATTTTTTTTCTTGTTTTTCTTTTTTTTTTTTTTTATATATGGCTTATAATATCTGGTGTACGGTTTATTATACAATAGACTTACAGCCAATACTAGATTCGCAACTTTATATACTCTTTCCTTCATTTCTTCCTATCTCTATTTATTGATTAAAATAAAATTACGGAACTGAATAACTAGTAACAGTTAAAGAGTTAGTTAAAATACAATAATTACATCAATTTTTGTACACCCACATTTTGCAAATCCGGTTAATAAAATATATGCTTACAGTATATTTATAGTTAAATTAAAAATATTAATGTTAATACTACTGTATTACCATATTTATATATTCATATATAATAAATATATATACATATGTATATATATATATAATAGTATGTTTTTCTTTTTTTTTTATTTAGAATTAAAAAAAAGAAAAACATACTATTATTATTATAAATATTTATATATAAATATATATTAATTTCATGTTGGGTTTGAATTTGTTTTTCAAAGTGGATATGCGACTGAAACAAGCAAAGCAGCGTTCTTCAGCTGTTCCTTTTGGTGGTCTTTGCGTGTATTTAGTCGGCGATTGGTCCCAACTTCCACCGGTTTGTGACAGGAGTCTTTACAATATTGGTAATAATGTTCAGACCATTCAATCGAATCTTTAAAATAAACAGTTCAAAAAAGTGTTCTTTTTAACGGAGATTATGAGATAGCAAGGTGATGATCAAAAAAATTTCAGAGAGACTTTAAATAGAGTCGCAAATGGTACAATCACTGAACAAACTCTTATCTAAAAGATTTTATGTAACCAATATCGGAGACAATGTCAAAGATACTGTCTATATAATGTCGAAAAATGCTGAAATCGAACGCTTTAATTATGAAAAACTAGAGACCTATAATCAACCCGTGGCTCTAATCAATGCAATCCATAATTTCGCAGAAGCCTCTCTAGCAAAATCTGACGATGCTCAAGGATTATTTGCCCAATTACGTTTATGGAAAGGTGCTCGAGTTATCCTTAGAAGAAATCTTTGGGCCACAAAAGGACTAGCCAACGGTTCAGTTGGGACAGTAACTGATATTATTTATGACCCGGCAGTTGAATGCGAAAATTATAATAATCACATGCCAATATGTATACTTGTATCTTTCGAAAAATATACAGGACCAGTTCTGTACGAGAATTCAATACCCATTGTACTAGTAGTGGCATCATTTAAGAAAAATGAAATTTCTTGTACTCGCAAACAATTTCCTTTAACGTTAGCATATGCTGTTAGTATACGTAGATCGCAAGGGATAATATTAAATAAGGCAATTGTTAATTTAGGAGACGATGAATTTCAGCTTGGATTAACGTATGTTGCACTTTCAAGAGTGAAAACATTACAAGGATAACTGTTAAAACCGGCATTTAGTTTTGATAGACTGCTAAAAATTAATAGAAGTCCGTCAATGGTCAATGGTAGATACTTATCATTAAATAACAGTGTGTATCATAAAAGTGTATATATTTTGTTGATTGTAAAAATATTGATAAATGAATTATTATGAATCTATTTATCTAACGGATCAAAGACGGTTGATTGTAAAAATACTGATAAATAAATTATTACGAAAATCAAAGGCTCCGCCCATTTGTGCTAGTGACGCTCCTAGTATAAAAAATAAATTTTAGACACACAGGTGAAAGCTAGGAATGGATTTTAGTATAACCACCTCCTTATACCAGGTGGTTGAATATGTATCCCAGTATGCTTCAAAGTCAGAACCTACTTCGAAAAATTTGAGGGAAATGTTTCAAGAAATGGTTGAATCGAGAGCCCCGAATGAAGAGTCTCGTTGAGCATATACAAGTTTGATGATAAGATTGATCGAAGAAAGAGACATCGGGGCTTTCGAAACATGTCATTTACTCCATGGAGTTCCGTTGTATCAATGTACCAGAACTTTTGGAATACTTGTCATAACACTAGAAGACTATGTTGCAATTAATGGAACCAATAGTGAAAATGACAGTAATTCATTCATTCAGTTTTATAGTAGTAGACCACTAGACATAGAAGAAAATAATTTTAAACGATTTTGCTAAAAAAAATTTCTAAGGGAAGAAATAATTCAATTAGCACAAACAGAAAAGAAAGAATTGTACAAATTTTTTGTAAAGTAAACAACAATAACAATGCAGTCAATACTGAATTATATTGTAAACAAAAGTTGATTTTACATAAGAATTGGAGTATAAAGAAGGCTTGAAAAGTACAGATGAAACATGGTTCATGGCTTATACCTGACAAAATTTTGGACAGCTTCACGAACAATTACTCATGTCTTTAATTACAGAAGAAACTGAAATTGATCAGGATAATAATAACGAGTTTGATATTTTTGACGATAGAGACTGAATGGCTGTAGCAGCAGTAATGCCTAATGCACACCAACTCATGTTGGTCTAGGTAATCGTGATATCGATTTACTTCATAATTGGGAAGCAGCCTATTACAAATTTCAAGATATAAAGAATAAAACTTCTTTCATCGATCGGAATTGAGAAACATTTAGGAATCATTATGATTCTCATGAATCATACAATGTTATTTTCAACGACCAATAAAATAAGATATTATTTTTCTTAGAATATCAGCTAAATGACTATGATAATTGCAATCAAAGACTTGCAATTATTCAGGGAAAACTGGAACTGGTAAAAGCTGTGTAATTAGTGAAATGGTTAGGAGAATTAATTCATATTTTGGTTGCGATGCAACTCTTTTAATGGCTCCTACTGGTGAGGCAGCTAACAATATTGCTGGACAAACTATTCATTCAGCTCTAAGAATAAATACTTCAAAGAGAAGGGGAAGAACTTTCAAAGATTTAGAAGGTGAATCCAAAATTGCTTTTGAAGAAGAATTAAAAGATGTGATGTTTGTTATTATTGATGAAGCCAGCATGGTGGGTTTGAATTTGTTTTTCAAAGTGGATATGCGACTGAAACAAGCAAAGCAGCGTTCTTCAGCTGTTCCTTTTGGTGGTCTTTGCGTGTATTTAGTCGGCGATTGGTCCCAACTTCCACCGGTTTGTGACAGGAGTCTTTACAATATTGGTAATAATGTTCAGACCATTCAATCGAATCTTTAAAATAAACAGTTCAAAAAAGTGTTCTTTTTAACGGAGATTATGAGATAGCAAGATGATAATCAAAAAAATTTCAGAGAGACTTTAAATAGAGTCGCAAATGGTATAATCACTGAACAAACTCTTATCTAAAAGATTTTATGTAACCAATATCGGGGACAATGTCAAAAATACTGTCTGTATAATGTCGAAAAATGCTGAAATCGAACGCTTCAATTATGAAAAACTAGAAACCAATAATCAACCCGTGGCTCTAATCAATGCAATCCATAATTTCCCAGAAGCCTCTCTAGCAAAATCTGACGATGCTCAAGGATTATTTGCCCAATTACGTTTATGGAAAGGTGCTCGAGTTATCCTTAGAAGAAATCTTTGGGTCACAAAAGGACTAGCCAACGGTTCAGTTGGGACAGTAACTGATATTATTTATGACACGGCAGTTGAATGCGAAAATTATAATAATCACATGCCAATATGTATACTTGTATCTTTCGAAAAATATACAGGACCAGTTCTGTACGAGAATTCAATACCCATTGTACTAGTAGTGGCATCATTTAAGAAAAACGAAATTTCTTGTACTCGCAAACAATTTCCTTTAACGTTAGCATATGCTGTTAGTATACGTAGATCGCAAGGGATAATATTAAATAAGGCAATTGTTAATTTAGGAGACAATGAATTTCAGCTTGGATTAACGTATGTTGCACTTTCAAGAGTGAAAACATTACAAGGATAACTGTTAAAACCGGCATTTAATTTTGATAGACTGCTAACAATTAATAGAAGTCCATCAATGGTCAATGGTAGAGATTTATCATTAAATAACAGTGTGTATCATAAAAGTGTATATATTTTGTTGATTGTAAAAATATTGATAAATGAATTATTATGAATCTATTTATCTAACGGATCAAAGACGGTTGATTGTAAAAATACTGATAAATAAATTATTACGAAAATCAAAGGCTCCGCCCATTTGTGCTAGTGACGCTTCTAGTATAAAAAATAAATTTTAGACACACAGGTGAAAGCTAGGAATGTATTTTAGTATAACCACCTCCTTATACCAGGTGGTTGAATATGTATCCAAGTATGCTTCAAAGTCAGAACCTACTTCGAAAAATTTGAGGGAAATGTTTCAAGAAATGGTTGAATCGAGAGCCCCGAATGAAGAGTCTCGTTGAGCATATACATGTTTGATGATAAGATTGATCGAAGAAAGAGACATCGGGGCTTGCGAAACTTGTCATTTACTCCATGGAGTTCCGTTGTATCAATGTACCAGAACTTTTGGAATACTTGTCATAACACTAGAAGACTATGTTGCAATTAATGGAACCAATAGTGAAAATGACAGTAATTCATTCATTCAGTTTTATAGTAGTAGACCACTAGACATAGAAGAAAATAACATTAATCGATTTTGCTAAAAAAATTTCTAAGGGAAGAAATAATTCAATTAGCACAAACAGAAAAGAAAGAATTGTACAAATTTTTTGTAAAGTAAACAACAATAACAATGCAGTCAATAGTGAATTATATTGTAAACAAAAGTTGATTTTACATAAGAATTGGAGTAATAAAGAAGGCTTGAAAAGTACAGATGAAACATGGTTCATGGCTTATACCAGACAAAATTTTGGACAGCTTCACGAACAATTACTCATGTCTTTAATTACAGAAGAAACTGAAATTGATCAGGATAATAATAACGAGTATGATAATTTTGACGATAGAGACTGGATGGCTGTAGCAGCAGTAATGCCTAATGCACACCAACTCATGTTGGTCTAGGTAATCGTGATATCGATTTACTTCATAATTGGGAAGCAGCCTATAAAAATATCAAGATATTAAGAATAAAACTTCTTTCATCGAAAGGAATTGAGAAACATTTAGGAATCAGTATGATTCTCATGAATCATACAATGTTATTTTCAACGACCAATAAAATAAGATATTATTTTTCTTAGAATATCAGCTAAATGACTATGACAATTGCAATCAAAGACTTGCAATTATTCAGGGAAAAGCTGGAACTGGTAAAAGCTGTGTAATTAGTGAAATGGTTAGGAGAATTAATTCATATTTTGGTTGCGATGCAACTCTTTTAATGGCTCCTACTGGTGAGGCAGCTAACAATATTGCTGGACAAACTATTCATTCAGCTCTAAGAATAAATACTTCAAAGAGAAGGGGAAGAACTTTCAAAGATTTAGAAGGTGAATCCAAAATTGCTTTTGAAGAAGAATTAAAAGATGTGATATTTGTTATTATTGATGAAGCCAGCATGTTGGGTTTGAATTTGTTTTTCAAAGTGGTTATGCGACTGAAACAAGCAAAGCAGCGTTTTTAGCTGTTCCTTTTGGTGGTCTTTGCGTGTATTTAGTCGGCGATTGGTCCCAACTTCCACCGGTTTGTGACAGGAGTCTTTACAATATTGGTAATAATGTTCAGACCATTCAATCGAATCTTTAATATAAACAGTTCAAAAAAGTGTTCTTTTTAACGGAGATTATGAGATAGCAAGATGATGATCAAAAAAATTTCAGAGAGACTTTAAATAGAGTCGCAAATGGTACAATCACTGAACAAACTCTTATCTAAAAGATTTTATGTAACCAATATCGGGGACAGTGTCAAAGATACTGTCTGTATAATGTCGAAAAATGCTGAAATCGAACGCTTTAATAATGAAAAACTAGAGACCTATAATCAACCCGTGGCTCTAATCAATGCAATCCATAATTTCCCAGAAGCCTCTCTAGCAAAATCTGACGATGCTCAAGGATTATTTGCCCAATTACGTTTATGGAAAGGTGCTCGAGTTATCCTTAGAAGAAATCTTTGGGTCACAAAAGGACTAGCCAACGGTTCAGTTGGGACAGTAACTGATATTATTTATGACACGGCAGTTGAATGCGAAAATTATAATAATCACATGCCAATATGTATACTTGTATCTTTCGAAAAATATACAGGACCAGTTCTGTACGAGAATTCAATACCCATTGTACTAGTAGTGGCATCATTTAAGAAAAACGAAATTTCTTGTACTCGCAAACAATTTCCTTTAACGTTAGCATATGCTGTTAGTATACGTAGATCGCAAGGGATAATATTAAATAAGGCAATTGTTAATTTAGGAGACAATGAATTTCAGCTTGGATTAACGTATGTTGCACTTTCAAGAGTGAAAACATTACAAGGATAACTGTTAAAACCGGCATTTAATTTTGATAGACTGCTAAAAATTAATAGAAGTCCATCAATGGTCAATGGTAGAGATTTATCATTAAATAACAGTGTGTATCATAAAAGTGTATATATTTTGTTGATTGTAAAAATATTGATAAATGAATTATTATGAATCTATTTATCTAACGGATCAAAGACGGTTCATTGTAAAAATACTGATAAATATATTATTACGAAAATCAAAGGCTCCGCCCATTTGTGCTAGTGACGCTCCTAGTATAAAAAATAAATTTTAGACACACAGGTGAAAGCTAGTAATGGATTTTAGTATAACCACCTCCTTATACCAGGTGGTTGAATATGTATCCAAGTATGCTTCAAAGTCAGAACCTACTTCGAAAAATTTGAGGGAAATGTTTCAAGAAATGGTTGAATCGAGAGCCCCGAATGAAGAGTCTCGTTGGGCATATACAAGTTTGATGATAAGATTGATCGAAGAAAGAGACATCGGGGCTTCCGAAACATGTCATTTACTCCATGGAGTTCCGTTGTATCAATGTACCATAACTTTTGGAATACTTGTCATAACACTAGAAGACTATGTTGCAATTAACGGAACCAATAGTGAAAATGACAGTAATTCATTCATTCAGTTTTATAGTAGTAGACCACTAGACATAGAAGAAAATAACATTAATCGATTTTGCTAAAAAAATTTCTAAGGGAAGAAATAATTCAATTAGCACAAACAGAAAAGAAAGAATTGTACAAATTTTTTGTAAACTAAACAACAATAACAATGCAGTCAATAGTGAATTATTTTGTAAACAAAAGTTGATTTTACATAAGAATTGGAGTAATAAAGAAGGCTTGAAAAATACAGATGAAACATGGTTCATGGCTTATACCTGACAAAATTTTGGACAGCTTCACGAACAATTACTCATGTCTTTAATTACAGAAGAAACTGAAATTGATCAGAATAATAATAACGAGTTTGATAATTTTGACGATAGAGACCGGATGGCTGTAGCAGCAGTAATCCCTAATGCACACCAACTCATGTTGGTCTAGGTAATCGTGATATCGATTTACTTCATAATTGGGAAGCAGCCTATAAAAATATCAAGATATTAAGAATAAAACTTCTTTCATCGAAAGGAATTGAGAAACATTTAGGAATCAGTATGATTCTCATGAATCATACAATGTTATTTTCAACGACCAATAAAATAAGATATTATTTTTCTTAGAATATCAGCTAAATGACTATGACAATTGCAATCAAAGACTTGCAATTATTCAGGGAAAAGCTGGAACTGGTAAAAGCTGTGTAATTAGTGAAATGGTTAGGAGAATTAATTCATATTTTGGTTGCGATGCAACTCTTTTAATGGCTCCTACTGGTGAGGCAGCTAACAATATTGCTGGACAAACTATTCATTCAGCTCTAAGAATAAATACTTCAAAGAGAAGGGGAAGAACTTTCAAAGATTTAGAAGGTGAATCCAAAATTGCTTTTGAAGAAGAATTAAAAGATGTGATATTTGTTATTATTGATGAAGCCAGCATGTTGGGTTTGAATTTGTTTTTCAAAGTGGTTATGCGACTGAAACAAGCAAAGCAGCGTTTTTAGCTGTTCCTTTTGGTGGTCTTTGCGTGTATTTAGTCGGCGATTGGTCCCAACTTCCACCGGTTTGTGACAGGAGTCTTTACAATATTGGTAATAATGTTCAGACCATTCAATCGAATCTTTAATATAAACAGTTCAAAAAAGTGTTCTTTTTAACGGAGATTATGAGATAGCAAGATGATGATCAAAAAAATTTCAGAGAGACTTTAAATAGAGTCGCAAATGGTACAATCACTGAACAAACTCTTATCTAAAAGATTTTATGTAACCAATATCGGGGACAGTGTCAAAGATACTGTCTGTATAATGTCGAAAAATGCTGAAATCGAACGCTTTAATAATGAAAAACTAGAGACCTATAATCAACCCGTGGCTCTAATCAATGCAATCCATAATTTCCCAGAAGCCTCTCTAGCAAAATCTGACGATGCTCAAGGATTATTTGCCCAATTACGTTTATGGAAAGGTGCTCGAGTTATCCTTAGAAGAAATCTTTGGGTCACAAAAGGACTAGCCAACGGTTCAGTTGGGACAGTAACTGATATTATTTATGACACGGCAGTTGAATGCGAAAATTATAATAATCACATGCCAATATGTATACTTGTATCTTTCGAAAAATATACAGGACCAGTTCTGTACGAGAATTCAATACCCATTGTACTAGTAGTGGCATCATTTAAGAAAAACGAAATTTCTTGTACTCGCAAACAATTTCCTTTAACGTTAGCATATGCTGTTAGTATACGTAGATCGCAAGGGATAATATTAAATAAGGCAATTGTTAATTTAGGAGACAATGAATTTCAGCTTGGATTAACGTATGTTGCACTTTCAAGAGTGAAAACATTACAAGGATAACTGTTAAAACCGGCATTTAATTTTGATAGACTGCTAAAAATTAATAGAAGTCCATCAATGGTCAATGGTAGAGATTTATCATTAAATAACAGTGTGTATCATAAAAGTGTATATATTTTGTTGATTGTAAAAATATTGATAAATGAATTATTATGAATCTATTTATCTAACGGATCAAAGACGGTTCATTGTAAAAATACTGATAAATATATTATTACGAAAATCAAAGGCTCCGCCCATTTGTGCTAGTGACGCTCCTAGTATAAAAAATAAATTTTAGACACACAGGTGAAAGCTAGTAATGGATTTTAGTATAACCACCTCCTTATACCAGGTGGTTGAATATGTATCCAAGTATGCTTCAAAGTCAGAACCTACTTCGAAAAATTTGAGGGAAATGTTTCAAGAAATGGTTGAATCGAGAGCCCCGAATGAAGAGTCTCGTTGGGCATATACAAGTTTGATGATAAGATTGATCGAAGAAAGAGACATCGGGGCTTCCGAAACATGTCATTTACTCCATGGAGTTCCGTTGTATCAATGTACCATAACTTTTGGAATACTTGTCATAACACTAGAAGACTATGTTGCAATTAACGGAACCAATAGTGAAAATGACAGTAATTCATTCATTCAGTTTTATAGTAGTAGACCACTAGACATAGAAGAAAATAACATTAATCGATTTTGCTAAAAAAATTTCTAAGGGAAGAAATAATTCAATTAGCACAAACAGAAAAGAAAGAATTGTACAAATTTTTTGTAAACTAAACAACAATAACAATGCAGTCAATAGTGAATTATTTTGTAAACAAAAGTTGATTTTACATAAGAATTGGAGTAATAAAGAAGGCTTGAAAAATACAGATGAAACATGGTTCATGGCTTATACCTGACAAAATTTTGGACAGCTTCACGAACAATTACTCATGTCTTTAATTACAGAAGAAACTGAAATTGATCAGAATAATAATAACGAGTTTGATAATTTTGACGATAGAGACCGGATGGCTGTAGCAGCAGTAATCCCTAATGCACACCAACTCATGTTGGTCTAGGTATTCGTGATATCGAATTACTTCTTAAATGGGAAGCAGCCTATTACAAATATCAAGATATAAAGAATAAAACTTCTTTCATCGAAAGGAATTGAGAAACATTTAGGAATCAGTATGATTCTCATGAATCATACAATGTTATTTTCAACGACCAATAAAATAAGATATTATTTTTCTTAGAATATCAGCTAAATGACTATGATAATTGCAATCAAAGACTTGCAATTATTCAGGGAAAAGCTGGAACTGGTAAAAGCTGTGTAATTAGTGAAATGGTTAGGAGAATTAATTCATATTTTGGTTGCGATGCAACTCTTTTAATGGCTCCTACTGGTGAGGCAGCTAACAATATTGCTGGACAAACTATTCATTCAGCTCTAAGAATAAATACTTCAAAGAGAAGGGGAAGAACTTTCAAAGATTTAGAAGGTGAATCCAAAATTGCTTTTGAAGAAGAATTAAAAGATGTGATGTTTGTTATTATTGATGAAGCCAGCATGTTGGGTTTGAATTTGTTTTTCAAAGTGGATATGCGACTGAAACAAGCAAAGCAGCGTTCTTCAGCTGTTCCTTTTGGTGGTCTTTGCGTGTATTTAGTCGGCGATTGGTCCCAACTTCCACCGGTTTGTGACAGGAGTCTTTACAATATTGGTAATAATGTTCAGACCATTCAGTCGAATCTTTAAAATAAACAGTTCAAAAAAGTGTTCTTTTTAACGGAGATTATGAGATAGCAAGGTGATGATCAAAAAAATTTCAGAGAGACTTTAAATAGAGTCGCAAATGGTACAATCACTGAACACACTCTTATCTAAAAGATTTTATGTAACCAATATCGGGGACAATGTCAAAGATACTGTCTGTATAATGTCGAAAAATGCTGAAATCGAACGCTTCAATTATGAAAAACTAGAGACCAATAATCAACCCGTGGCTCTAATCAATGCAATCCATAATTTCCCAGAAGCCTCTCTAGCAAAATCTGACGATGCTCAAGGATTATGTGCCCAATTACGTTTAAGGAAAGGTGCTCGAGTTATCCTTAGAAGAAATCTTTGGGTCACAAAAGGACTAGCCAACGGTTCAGTTGGGACAGTAACTGTTATTATTTATGACACGGCAGTTGAATGCGAAAATTATAATAATCACATGCCAATATGTATACTTGTATCTTTCGAAAAATATACAGGACCAGTTCTGTACGAGAATTCAATACCCATTGTACTAGTAGTGGCATCATTTAAGAAAAAGAAATTTCTTGTACTCGCAAACAATTTCCTTTAACGTTAGCATATGCTGTTAGTATACGTAGATCGCAAGGGATAATATTAAATAAGGCAATTGTTAATTTAGGAGACAATGAATTTCAGCTTGGATTAACGTATGTTGCACTTTCAAGAGTGAAAACATTACAAGGATAACTGTTAAAACCGGCATTTAATTTTGATAGACTGCTAAAAATTAATAGAAGTCCATCAATGGTCAATGGTAGAGATTTATCATTAAATAACAGTGTGTATCATAAAAGTGTATATATTTTGTTGATTGTAAAAATATTGATAAATGAATTATTATGAATCTATTTATCTAACGGATCAAAGACGGTTCATTGTAAAAATACTGATAAATATATTATTACGAAAATCAAAGGCTCCGCCCATTTGTGCTAGTGACGCTCCTAGTATAAAAAATAAATTTTAGACACACAGGTGAAAGCTAGTAATGGATTTTAGTATAACCACCTCCTTATACCAGGTGGTTGAATATGTATCCAAGTATGCTTCAAAGTCAGAACCTACTTCGAAAAATTTGAGGGAAATGTTTCAAGAAATGGTTGAATCGAGAGCCCCGAATGAAGAGTCTCGTTGGGCATATACAAGTTTGATGATAAGATTGATCGAAGAAAGAGACATCGGGGCTTCCGAAACATGTCATTTACTCCATGGAGTTCCGTTGTATCAATGTACCATAACTTTTGGAATACTTGTCATAACACTAGAAGACTATGTTGCAATTAACGGAACCAATAGTGAAAATGACAGTAATTCATTCATTCAGTTTTATAGTAGTAGACCACTAGACATAGAAGAAAATAACATTAATCGATTTTGCTAAAAAAATTTCTAAGGGAAGAAATAATTCAATTAGCACAAACAGAAAAGAAAGAATTGTACAAATTTTTTGTAAAGTAAACAACAATAACAATGCAGTCAATAGTGAATTATATTGTAAACAAAAGTTGATTTTACATAAGAATTGGAGTAATAAAGAAGGCTTGAAAAATACAGATGAAACATGGTTCATGGCTTATACCTGACAAAATTTTGGACAGCTTCACGAACAATTACTCATGTCTTTAATTACAGAAGAAACTGAAATTGATCAGAATAATAATAACGAGTTTGATAATTTTGACGATAGAGACCGGATGGCTGTAGCAGCAGTAATCCCTAATGCACACCAACTCATGTTGGTCTAGGTAATCGTGATATCGATTTACTTCATAATTGGAAAGCAGCCTATTACAAATATCCAGATATAAAGAATAAAACTTCTTTCATCGAAAGGAATTGAGAAACATTTAGGAATCAGTATGATTCTCATGAATCATACAATGTTATTTTCAACGACCAATAAAATAAGATATTATTTTTCTTAGAATATCAGCTAAATGACTATGATAATTGCAATCAAAGACTTGCAATTATTCAGGGAAAACTGGAACTGGTAAAATCTGTGTAATTAGTGAAATGGTTAGGAGAATTAATTCATATTTTGGTTGCGATGCAACACTTTTAATGGCTCCTACTGGTGAGGCGGCTAACAATATTGCTGGACAAACTATTCATTCAGCTCTAAGAATAAATACTTCTAAGAGAAGGGGAAGAACTTTCAAAGATTTAGAAGGTGAATCCAAAATTGCTTTTGAAGAAGAATTAAAAGATGTGATGTTTGTTATTATTGATGAAGCCAGCATGTTGGGTTTGAATTTGTTTTTCAAAGTGGATATGCGACTGAAACAAGCAAAGCAGCGTTCTTCAGCTGTTCCTTTTGGTGGTCTTTGCGTGTATTTAGTCGGCGATTGGTCCCAACTTCCACCGGTTTGTGACAGGAGTCTTTACAATATTGGTAATAATGTTCAGACCATTCAATCGAATCTTTAAAATAAACAGTTCAAAAAAGTGTTCTTTTTAACGGAGGTTATGAGATAGCAAGGTGATGATCAAAAAAATTTCAGAGAGACTTTAAATAGAGTCGCAAATGGTACAATCACTGAACAAACTCTTATCTAAAAGATTTTATGTATCCAATATCGGGGCAATGTCAAAGATACTGTCTGTATAATGTCGAAAAATGCTGAAATCGAACGCTTTAATTATGAAAAACTAGAGACCTATAATCAACCCGTGGCTCTAATCAATGCAATCCATAATTTCCCAGAAGCCTCTCTAGCAAAATCTGACGATGCTCAAGGATTATTTGCCCAATTACGTTTATGGAAAGGTGCTCGAGTTATCCTTAGAAGAAATCTTTGGGTCACAAAAGGACTAGCCAACGGTTCAGTTGGGACAGTAACTGATATTATTTATGACCCGGCAGTTGAATGCGAAAATTATAATAATCACATGCCAATATGTATACTTGTATCTTTCGTAAAATATACAGGACCAGTTCTGTACGAGAATTCAATACCCATTGTACTAGTAGTGGCATCATTTAAGAAAAACGAAATTTCTTGTACTCGCAAACAATTTCCTTTAACGTTAGCATATGCTGTTAGTATACGTAGATCGCAAGGGATAATATTAAATAAGGCAATTGTTAATTTAGGAGACAATGAATTTCAGCTTGGATTAACGTATGTTGCACTTTCAAGAGTGAAAACATTACAAGGATAACTGTTAAAACCGGCAATTAATTTTGATAGACTGCTAAAAATTAATAGAAGTCCATCAATGGTCAATGGTAGAGATTTATCATTAAATAACAGTGTGTATCATAAAAGTGTATATATTTTGTTGATTGTAAAAATATTGATAAATGAATTATTATGAATCTATTTATCTAACGGATCAAAGACGGTTCATTGTAAAAATACTGATAAATAAATTATTACGAAAATCAAAGGCTCCGCCCATTTGTGCTAGTGACGCTCCTAGTATAAAAAAAAAATTTTAGACACACAGGTGAAAGCTAGGAATGGATTTTAGTATAACCACCTCCTTATACCAGGTGGTTGAATATGTATCCAAGTATGCTTCAAAGTCAGAAACTACTTCGAAAAATTTGAGGGAAATGTTTCAAGAAATGGTTGAATCGAGAGCCCCGAATGAAGAGTCTCGTTGAGCATATACAAGTTTGATGATAAGATTGATCGAAGAAAGAGACATCGGGGCTTGCGAAACATGTCATTTACTCCATGGAGTTCCGTTGTATCAATGTACCAGAACTTTTGGAATACTTGTCATAACACTAGAAGACTATGTTGCAATTAATGGAACAATAGTGAAAATGACAGTAATTCATTCATTCAGTTTTATAGTAGTAGACCACTAGACATAGAAGAAAATAACATTATTCGATTTTGCTAAAAAAAATTTCTAAGGGAAGAAATAATTCACTTAGCACAAACAGAAAAGAATGAATTGTACAAATTTTTTGTAAAGTAAACAACAATAACAATGCAGTCAATACTGAATTATATTGTAAACAAAAGTTGATTTTACATAAGAATTGGAGTAATAAAGAAGGCTTGAAAAGTACAGATGAAACATGGTTCATGGCTTATACCTGACAAAATTTTGGACAGCTTCACGAACAATTACTCATGTCTTTAATTACAGAAGAAACTGAAATTGATCAGGATAATAATAACGAGTTTGATATTTTTGACGATAGAGACTGCATGGCTGTAGCAGCAGTAATGCCTAATGCACACCAACTCATGTTGGTCTAGGTAATCGTGATATCGAATTACTTCTTAAATGGGAAGCAGCCTATTACAAATATCAAGATATAAAGAATAAAACTTCTTTCATCGAAAGGAATTGAGAAACATTTAGGAATCAGTATGATTGTCATGAATCATACAATGTTATTTTCAACGACCAATAAAATAAGATATTATTTTTCTTAGAATATCAGCTAAATGACTATGATAATTGCAATCAAAGACTTGCACTTATTCAGGGAAAAGCTGGAACTGGTAAAAGCTGTGTAATTAGTGAAATGGTTAGGAGAATTAATTCATATTTTGGTTGCGATGCAACTCTTTTAATGGCTCCTACTGGTGAGGCAGCTAACAATATTGCTGGACAAACTATTCATTCAGCTCTAAGAATAAATACTTCAAAGAGAAGGGGAAGAACTTTCAAAGATTTAGAAGGTGAATCCAAAATTGCTTTTGAAGAAGAATTAAAAGATGTGATGTTTGTTATTATTGATGAAGCCAGCATGTTGGGTTTGAATTTGTTTTTCAAAGTGGATATGCGACTGAAACAAGCAAAGCAGCGTTCTTCAGCTGTTCCTTTTGGTGGTCTTTGCGTGTATTTAGTCGGCGATTGGTTCCAACTTCCACCGGTTTGTGACAGGAGTCTTTACAATATTGGTAATAATGTTCAGACCATTCAGTCGAATCTTTAAAATAAACAGTTCAAAAAAGTGTTCTTTTTAACGGAGATTATGAGATAGCAAGGTGATGATCAAAAAAATTTCAGAGAGACTTTAAATAGAGTCGCAAATGGTACAATCACTGAACAAACTCTTATCTAAAAGATTTTATGTAACCAATATCGGGGACAATGTCAAAGATACTGTCTGTATAATGTCGAAAAATGCTGAAATCGAACGCTTCAATTATGAAAAACTAGAGACCAATAATCAACCCGTGGCTCTAATCAATGCAATCCATAATTTCCCAGAAGCCTCTCTAGCAAAATCTGACGATGCTCAAGGATTATGTGCCCAATTACGTTTAAGGAAAGGTGCTCGAGTTATCCTTAGAAGAAATCTTTGGGTCACAAAAGGACTAGCCAACGGTTCAGTTGGGACAGTAACTGTTATTATTTATGACACGGCAGTTGAATGCGAAAATTATAATAATCACATGCCAATATGTATACTTGTATCTTTCGAAAAATATACAGGACCAGTTCTGTACGAGATTTCAATACCCATTGTACTAGTAGTGGCATCATTTAAGAAAAATGAAATTTCTTGTACTCGCAAACAATTTCCTTTAACGTTAGCATATGCTGTTAGTATACGTAGATCGCAAGGGATAATATTAAATAAGGCAATTGTTAATTTAGGAGACAATGAATTTCAGCTTGGATTAACGTATGTTGCACTTTCAAGAGTGAAAACATTACAAGGATAACTGTTAAAACCGGCATTTAATTTTGATAGTACTGCTAAAAATTAATAGAAGTCCATCAATGGTCAATGGTAGAGATTTATCATTAAATAACAGTGTGTATCATAAAAGTGTATATATTTTGTTGATTGTAAAAATATTGATAAATGAATTATTATGAATCTATTTATCTAACGGATCAAAGACGGTTCATTGTAAAAATACTGATAAATATATTATTACGAAAATCAAAGGCTCCGCCCATTTGTGCTAGTGACGCTCCTAGTATAAAAAATAAATTTTAGACACACAGGTGAAAGCTAGTAATGGATTTTAGTATAACCACCTCCTTATACCAGGTGGTTGAATATGTATCCAAGTATGCTTCAAAGTCAGAACCTACTTCGAAAAATTTGAGGGAAATGTTTCAAGAAATGGTTGAATCGAGAGCCCCGAATGAAGAGTCTCGTTGGGCATATACAAGTTTGATGATAAGATTGATCGAAGAAAGAGACATCGGGGCTTCCGAAACATGTCATTTACTCCATGGAGTTCCGTTGTATCAATGTACCATAACTTTTGGAATACTTGTCATAACACTAGAAGACTATGTTGCAATTAACGGAACCAATAGTGAAAATGACAGTAATTCATTCATTCAGTTTTATAGTAGTAGACCACTAGACATAGAAGAAAATAACATTAATCGATTTTGCTAAAAAAATTTCTAAGGGAAGAAATAATTCAATTAGCACAAACAGAAAAGAAAGAATTGTACAAATTTTTTGTAAAGTAAACAACAATAACAATGCAGTCAATAGTGAATTATATTGTAAACAAAAGTTGATTTTACATAAGAATTGGAGTAATAAAGAAGGCTTGAAAAATACAGATGAAACATGGTTCATGGCTTATACCTGACAAAATTTTGGACAGCTTCACGAACAATTACTCATGTCTTTAATTACAGAAGAAACTGAAATTGATCAGAATAATAATAACGAGTTTGATAATTTTGACGATAGAGACCGGATGGCTGTAGCAGCAGTAATCCCTAATGCACACCAACTCATGTTGGTCTAGGTAATCGTGATATCGATTTACTTCATAATTGGAAAGCAGCCTATTACAAATATCCAGATATAAAGAATAAAACTTCTTTCATCGAAAGGAATTGAGAAACATTTAGGAATCAGTATGATTCTCATGAATCATACAATGTTATTTTCAACGACCAATAAAATAAGATATTATTTTTCTTAGAATATCAGCTAAATGACTATGATAATTGCAATCAAAGACTTGCAATTATTCAGGGAAAACTGGAACTGGTAAAATCTGTGTAATTAGTGAAATGGTTAGGAGAATTAATTCATATTTTGGTTGCGATGCAACACTTTTAATGGCTCCTACTGGTGAGGCGGCTAACAATATTGCTGGACAAACTATTCATTCAGCTCTAAGAATAAATACTTCTAAGAGAAGGGGAAGAACTTTCAAAGATTTAGAAGGTGAATCCAAAATTGCTTTTGAAGAAGAATTAAAAGATGTGATGTTTGTTATTATTGATGAAGCCAGCATGTTGGGTTTGAATTTGTTTTTCAAAGTGGATATGCGACTGAAACAAGCAAAGCAGCGTTCTTCAGCTGTTCCTTTTGGTGGTCTTTGCGTGTATTTAGTCGGCGATTGGTCCCAACTTCCACCGGTTTGTGACAGGAGTCTTTACAATATTGGTAATAATGTTCAGACCATTCAATCGAATCTTTAAAATAAACAGTTCAAAAAAGTGTTCTTTTTAACGGAGGTTATGAGATAGCAAGGTGATGATCAAAAAAATTTCAGAGAGACTTTAAATAGAGTCGCAAATGGTACAATCACTGAACAAACTCTTATCTAAAAGATTTTATGTATCCAATATCGGGGCAATGTCAAAGATACTGTCTGTATAATGTCGAAAAATGCTGAAATCGAACGCTTTAATTATGAAAAACTAGAGACCTATAATCAACCCGTGGCTCTAATCAATGCAATCCATAATTTCCCAGAAGCCTCTCTAGCAAAATCTGACGATGCTCAAGGATTATTTGCCCAATTACGTTTATGGAAAGGTGCTCGAGTTATCCTTAGAAGAAATCTTTGGGTCACAAAAGGACTAGCCAGCGGTTCAGTTGGGACAGTAACTGATATTATTTATGACCCGGCAGTTGAATGCGAAAATTATAATAATCACATGCCAATATGTATACTTGTATCTTTCGTAAAATATACAGGACCAGTTCTGTACGAGAATTCAATACCCATTGTACTAGTAGTGGCATCATTTAAGAAAAACGAAATTTCTTGTACTCGCAAACAATTTCCTTTAACGTTAGCATATGCTGTTAGTATACGTAGATCGCAAGGGATAATATTAAATAAGGCAATTGTTAATTTAGGAGACAATGAATTTCAGCTTGGATTAACGTATGTTGCACTTTCAAGAGTGAAAACATTACAAGGATAACTGTTAAAACCGGCAATTAATTTTGATAGACTGCTAAAAATTAATAGAAGTCCATCAATGGTCAATGGTAGAGATTTATCATTAAATAACAGTGTGTATCATAAAAGTGTATATATTTTGTTGATTGTAAAAATATTGATAAATGAATTATTATGAATCTATTTATCTAACGGATCAAAGACGGTTGATTGTAAAAATACTGATAAATAAATTATTACGAAAATCAAAGGCTCCGCCCATTTGTGCTAGTGACGCTCCTAGTATAAAAAATAAATTTTAGACACACAGGTGAAAGCTAGGAATGGATTTTAGTATAACCACCTCCTTATACCAGGTGGTTGAATATGTATCCAAGTATGCTTCAAAGTCAGAAACTACTTCGAAAAATTTGAGGGAAATGTTTCAAGAAATGGTTGAATCGAGAGCCCCGAATGAAGAGTCTCGTTGAGCATATACAAGTTTGATGATAAGATTGATCGAAGAAAGAGACATCGGGGCTTGCGAAACATGTCATTTACTCCATGGAGTTCCGTTGTATCAATGTACCAGAACTTTTGGAATACTTGTCATAACACTAGAAGACTATGTTGCAATTAATGGAACAATAGTGAAAATGACAGTAATTCATTCATTCAGTTTTATAGTAGTAGACCACTAGACATAGAAGAAAATATCATTATTCGATTTTGCTAAAAAAAATTTCTAAGGGAAGAAATAATTCACTTAGCACAAACAGAAAAGAATGAATTGTACAAATTTTTTGTAAAGTAAACAACAATAACAATGCAGTCAATACTGAATTATATTGTAAACAAAAGTTGATTTTACATAAGAATTGGAGTAATAAAGAAGGCTTGAAAAGTACAGATGAAACATGGTTCATGGCTTATACCTGACAAAATTTTGGACAGCTTCACGAACAATTACTCATGTCTTTAATTACAGAAGAAACTAAAATTGATCAGGATAATAATAACGAGTTTGATATTTTTGACGATAGAGACTGCATGGCTGTAGCAGCAGTAATGCCTAATGCACACCAACTCATGTTGGTCTAGGTAATCGTGATATCGAATTACTTCTTAAATGGGAAGCAGCCTATTACAAATATCAAGATATAAAGAATAAAACTTCTTTCATCGAAAGGAATTGAGAAACATTTAGGAATCAGTATGATTGTCATGAATCATACAATGTTATTTTCAACGACCAATAAAATAAGATATTATTTTTCTTAGAATATCAGCTAAATGACTATGATAATTGCAATCAAAGACTTGCACTTATTCAGGGAAAAGCTGGAACTGGTAAAAGCTGTGTAATTAGTGAAATGGTTAGGAGAATTAATTCATATTTTGGTTGCGATGCAACTCTTTTAATGGCTCCTACTGGTGAGGCAGCTAACAATATTGCTGGACAAACTATTCATTCAGCTCTAAGAATAAATACTTCAAAGAGAAGGGGAAGAACTTTCAAAGATTTAGAAGGTGAATCCAAAATTGCTTTTGAAGAAGAATTAAAAGATGTGATGTTTGTTATTATTGATGAAGCCAGCATGTTGGGTTTGAATTTGTTTTTCAAAGTGGATATGCGACTGAAACAAGCAAAGCAGCGTTCTTCAGCTGTTCCTTTTGGTGGTCTTTGCGTGTATTTAGTCGGCGATTGGTCCCAACTTCCACCGGTTTGTGACAGGAGTCTTTACAATATTGGTAATAATGTTCAGATCATTCAGTCGAATCTTTAAAATAAACAGTTCAAAAAAGTGTTCTTTTTAACGGAGATTATGAGATAGCAAGGTGATGATCAAAAAAATTTCAGAGAGACTTTAAATAGAGTCGCAAATGGTGCAATCACTGAACAAACTCTTATCTAAAAGATTTTATGTAACCAATATCGGGGACAATGTCAAAGATACTGTCTGTATAATGTCGAAAAATGCTGAAATCGAACGCTTCAATTATGAAAAACTAGAGACCAATAATCAACCCGTGGCTCTAATCAATGCAATCCATAATTTCCCAGAAGCCTCTCTAGCAAAATCTGACGATGCTCAAGGATTATGTGCCCAATTACGTTTAAGGAAAGTTGCTCGAGTTATCCTTAGAAGAAATCTTTGGGTCACAAAAGGACTAGCCAACGGTTCAGTTGGGACAGTAACTGTTATTATTTATGACACGGCAGTTGAATGCGAAAATTATAATAATCACATGCCAATATGTATACTTGTATCTTTCGAAAAATATACTGGACCAGTTCTGTACGAGAATTCAATACCCATTGTACTAGTAGTGGCATCATTTAAGAAAAAGAAATTTCTTGTACTCGCAAACAATTTCCTTTAACGTTAGCATATGCTGTTAGTATACGTAGATCGCAAGGGATAATATTAAATAAGGCAATTGTTAATTTAGGAGACAATGAATTTCAGCTTGGATTAACGTATGTTGCACTTTCAAGAGTGAAAACATTACAAGGATAACTGTTAAAACCGGCATTTAATTTTGATAGACTGCTAAAAATTAATAGAAGTCCATCAATGGTCAATGGTAGAGATTTATCATTAAATAACAGTGTGTATCATAAAAGTGTATATATTTTGTTGATTGTAAAAATATTGATAAATGAATTATTATGAATCTATTTATCTAACGGATCAAAGACGGTTCATTGTAAAAATACTGATAAATATATTATTACGAAAATCAAAGGCTCCGCCCATTTGTGCTAGTGACGCTCCTAGTATAAAAAATAAATTTTAGACACACAGGTGAAAGCTAGTAATGGATTTTAGTATAACCACCTCCTTATACCAGGTGGTTGAATATGTATCCAAGTATGCTTCAAAGTCAGAACCTACTTCGAAAAATTTGAGGGAAATGTTTCAAGAAATGGTTGAATCGAGAGCCCCGAATGAAGAGTCTCGTTGGGCATATACAAGTTTGATGATAAGATTGATCGAAGAAAGAGACATCGGGGCTTCCGAAACATGTCATTTACTCCATGGAGTTCCGTTGTATCAATGTACCATAACTTTTGGAATACTTGTCATAACACTAGAAGACTATGTTGCAATTAACGGAACCAATAGTGAAAATGACAGTAATTCATTCATTCAGTTTTATAGTAGTAGACCACTAGACATAGAAGAAAATAACATTAATCGATTTTGCTAAAAAAATTTCTAAGGGAAGAAATAATTCAATTAGCACAAACAGAAAAGAAAGAATTGTACAAATTTTTTGTAAAGTAAACAACAATAACAATGCAGTCAATACTGAATTATATTGTAAACAAAAGTTGATTTTACATAAGAATTGGAGTATAAAGAAGGCTTGAAAAGTACAGATGAAACATGGTTCATGGCTTATACCTGACAAAATTTTGGACAGCTTCACGAACAATTACTCATGTCTTTAATTACAGAAGAAACTGAAATTGATCAGAATAATAATAACGAGTTTGATAATTTTGACGATAGAGACCGGATGGCTGTAGCAGCAGTAATCCCTAATGCACACCAACTCATGTTGGTCTAGGTAATCGTGATATCGAATTACTTCTTAAATGGGAAGCAGCCTATTACAAATATCAAGATATAAAGAATAAAACTTCTTTCATCGAAAGGAATTGAGAAACATTTAGGAATCAGTATGATTCTCATGAATCATACAATGTTATTTTCAACGACCAATAAAATAAGATATTATTCTTCTTAGAATATCAGCTAAATGACTATGATAATTGCAATCAAAGACTTGCAATTATTCAGGGAAAACTGGAACTGGTAAAATCTGTGTAATTAGTGAAATGGTTAGGAGAATTAATTCATATTTTGGTTGCGATGCAACACTTTTAATGGCTCCTACTGGTGAGGCGGCTAACAATATTGCTGGACAAACTATTCATTCAGCTCTAAGAATAAATACTTCTAAGAGAAGGGGAAGAACTTTCAAAGATTTAGAAGGTGAATCCAAAATTGCTTTTGAAGAAGAATTAAAAGATGTGATGTTTGTTATTATTGATGAAGCCAGCATGTTGGGTTTGAATTTGTTTTTCAAAGTGGATATGCGACTGAAACAAGCAAAGCAGCGTTCTTCAGCTGTTCCTTTTGGTGGTCTTTGCGTGTATTTAGTCGGCGATTGGTCCCAACTTCCACCGGTTTGTGACAGGAGTCTTTACAATATTGGTAATAATGTTCAGACCATTCAATCGAATCTTTAAAATAAACAGTTCAAAAAAGTGTTCTTTTTAACGGAGGTTATGAGATAGCAAGGTGATGATCAAAAAAATTTCAGAGAGACTTTAAATAGAGTCGCAAATGGTACAATCACTGAACAAACTCTTATCTAAAAGATTTTATGTATCCAATATCGGGGCAATGTCAAAGATACTGTCTGTATAATGTCGAAAAATGCTGAAATCGAACGCTTTAATTATGAAAAACTAGAGACCTATAATCAACCCGTGGCTCTAATCAATGCAATCCATAATTTCCCAGAAGCCTCTCTAGCAAAATCTGACGATGCTCAAGGATTATTTGCCCAATTACGTTTATGGAAAGGTGCTCGAGTTATCCTTAGAAGAAATCTTTGGGTCACAAAAGGACTAGCCAACGGTTCAGTTGGGACAGTAACTGATATTATTTATGACCCGGCAGTTGAATGCGAAAATTATAATAATCACATGCCAATATGTATACTTGTATCTTTCGTAAAATATACAGGACCAGTTCTGTACGAGAATTCAATACCCATTGTACTAGTAGTGGCATCATTTAAGAAAAACGAAATTTCTTGTACTCGCAAACAATTTCCTTTAACGTTAGCATATGCTGTTAGTATACGTAGATCGCAAGGGATAATATTAAATAAGGCAATTGTTAATTTAGGAGACAATGAATTTCAGCTTGGATTAACGTATGTTGCACTTTCAAGAGTGAAAACATTACAAGGATAACTGTTAAAACCGGCAATTAATTTTGATAGACTGCTAAAAATTAATAGAAGTCCATCAATGGTCAATGGTAGAGATTTATCATTAAATAACAGTGTGTATCATAAAAGTGTATATATTTTGTTGATTGTAAAAATATTGATAAATGAATTATTATGAATCTATTTATCTAACGGATCAAAGACGGTTCATTGTAAAAATACTGATAAATAAATTATTACGAAAATCAAAGGCTCCGCCCATTTGTGCTAGTGACGCTCCTAGTATAAAAAATAAATTTTAGACACACAGGTGAAAGCTAGGAATGGATTTTAGTATAACCACCTCCTTATACCAGGTGGTTGAATATGTATCCAAGTATGCTTCAAAGTCAGAAACTACTTCGAAAAATTTGAGGGAAATGTTTCAAGAAATGGTTGAATCGAGAGCCCCGAATGAAGAGTCTCGTTGAGCATATACAAGTTTGATGATAAGATTGATCGAAGAAAGAGACATCGGGGCTTGCGAAACATGTCATTTACTCCATGGAGTTCCGTTGTATTAATGTACCAGAACTTTTGGAATACTTGTCATAACACTAGAAGACTATGTTGCAATTAATGGAACCAATAGTGAAAATGACAGTAATTCATTCATTCAGTTTTATAGTAGTAGACCACTGGACATAGAAGAAAATAACATTAATCGATTTTGCTAAAAAAAATTTCTAAGGGAAGAAATAATTCAATTAGCACAAACAGAAAAGAAAGAATTGTACAAATTTTTTGTAAAGTAAACAACAATAACAATGCAGTCAAACTGAATTATATTCTAAAAAAAAGTTGATTTTACAAAAGAATTGGAGTAATAAAGAAGGCTTGAAAAGTTCAGATGAAACATGGTTCATGGCTTATACCTGACAAAATTTTGGACAGCTTCACGAACAATTACTCATGTCTTTAATTACAGAAGAAACTGAAATTGATCAGGATAATAATAACGAGTTTGATATTTTTTACGATAGAGACTGGATGGCTGTAGCAGCAGTAATGCCTAATGCACACCAACTCATGTTGGTCTAGGTAATCGTGATATCGAATTACTTCATAATTGGGAAGCAGCCTATTACAAATATCCAGATATAAAGAATAAAACTTCTTTCATCGAAAGGAATTGAGAAACATTTAGGAATCAGTATGATTCTCATGAATCATACAATGTTATTTTCAAAGACCAACAAAATAAGATATTATTTTTCTTAGAATATCAGCTAAATGACTATGATAATTGCAATCAAAGACTTGCAATTATTCAGGGAAAACTGGAACTGGTAAAAGCTGTGTAATTAGTGAAATGTTTAGGAGAATTAATTCATACTTTGGTTGCGATGCAACTCTTTTAATGGCTCCTACTGGTGAGGCAGCTAACAATATTGCTGGACAAACTATTCATTCAGCTCTAAGAATAAATACTTCAAAGAGAAGGGGAAGAACATTCAAAGATTTAGAAGGTGAATCCAAAATTGCTTTTGAAGAAGAATTAAAAGATGTGATGTTTGTTATTATTGATGAAACCAGCATGTTGGGTGTGAATTTGTTTTTCAAAGTGGATATGCGACTGAAACAAGCAAAGCAGCGTTCTTCAGCTGTTCCTTTTGGTGGTCTTTGCGTGTATTTAGTCGGCGATTGGTCCCAACTTCCACCGGTTTGTGACAGGAGTCTTTACAATATTGGTAATAATGTTCAGACCATTCAATCGAATCTTTAAAATAAACAGTTCAAAAAAGTGTTCTTTTTAACGGAGATTATGAGATAGCAAGGTGATGATCAAAAAAATTTCAGAGAGACTTTAAATAGAGTCGCAAATGGTACAATCACTGAACAAACTCTTATCTAAAAGATTTTATGTAACCAATATCGGGGACAATGTCAAAGATACTGTCTGTATAATGTCGAAAAATGCTGAAATCGAACGCTTTAATTATGAAAAACTAGAGACCAATAATCAACCCGTGGCTCTAATCAATGCAATCCATAATTTCCCAGAAGCCTCTCTAGCAAAATCTGACGATGCTCAAGGATTATGTGCCCAATTACGTTTATGGAAAGGTGCTAGAGTTATCCTTAGAAGAAATCTTTGGGTCACAAAAGGACTAGCCAACGGTTCAGTTGGGACAGTAACTGATATTATTTATGACCCGGCAGTTGAATGAGAAAATTATAATAATCACATGCCAATATGTATACTTGTATCTTTCGAAAAATATACAGGACAGTTCTGTACGAGAATTCAATACCCATTGTACTAGTAGTGGCATCATTTAAGAAAAACGAAATTTCTTGTACTCGCAAACAATTTCCTTTAACGTTAGCATATGCTGATAGTATACGTAGATCGCAAGGGATAATATTAAATAAGGCAATTGTTAATTTAGGAGACAATGAATTTCAGCTTGGATTAACGTATGTTGCACTTTCAAGAGTGAAAACATTACAAGGATAACTGTTAAAACCGGCATTTAGTTTTGATAGACTGCTAAAAATTAATAGAAGTCCATCAATGGTCAATGGTAGAGATTTATCATTCAATAACAGTGTGTATCATAAAAGTGTATATATTTTGTTGATTTAAAAATATTGACAAATGAATTATTATGAATCTATTTATCTAACGGATCAAAGACGGTTGATTGTAAAAATACTGATAAATAAATTATTACGAAAATCAAAGGCTCCGCCCATTTGTGCTAGTGACGCTCCTAGTATAAAAAATAAATTTTAGACACACAGGTGAAAGCTAGGAATGGATTTTAGTATAACCACCTCCTTATACCAGGTGGTTGAATATGTATCCAAGTATGCTACAAAGTCAGAAACTACTTCGAAAAATTTGAGGGAAATGTTTCAAGAAATGGTTGAATCGAGAGCCCCGAATGAAGAGTCTCGTTGAGCATATACAAGTTTGATGATAAGATTGATCGAAGAAAGAGACATTGGGGCTTGCGAAAAATGTCATTTACTCCATGGAGTTCCGTTGTATCAATGTACCAGAACTTTTGGAATACTTGTCATAACACTAGAAGACTATGTTGCAATTAATGGAACCAATAGTGAAAATGACAGTAATTCATTCATTCAGTTTTATAGTAGTAGACCACTAGACATAGAAGAAAATAACATTAATCGATTTTGCTAAACAAAATTTCTAAGGGAAGAAATAATTCAATTAGCACAAACAGAAAAGAAAGAATTGTACACATTTTTTGTAAAGTAAACAACAATAACAATGCAGTCAATACTGAATTATATTGTAAACAAAAGTAGATTTTACAAAAGAATTGGAGTAATAAAGAAGGCTTGAAAAGTACAGATGAAACATGGTTCATGGCTTATACCTGACAAAATTTTGGACAGCTTCACGAACAATTACTCATGTCTTTAATTACAGAAGAAACTGAAATTGATCAGGATAATAATAACGAGTTTGATATTTTTGACGATAGAGACTGAATGGCTGTAGCAGCAGTAATGCCTAATGCACACCAACTCATGTTGGTCTAGGTAATCGTGATATCGATTTACTTCATAATTGGGAAGCAGCCTATTACAAATTTCAAGATATAAAGAATAAAACTTCTTTCATCGATCGGAATTGAGAAACATTTAGGAATCAGTATGATTCTCATGAATCATACAATGTTATTTTCAACGACCAATAAAATAAGATATTATTTTTCTTAGAATATCAGCTAAATGACTATGATAATTGCAATTAAAGACTTGCAATTATTCAGGGAAAACTGGAACTGGTAAAAGCTGTGTAATTAGTGAAATGGTTACGAGAATTAATTCATATTTTGGTTGCGATGCAACTCTTTTAATAGCTCCTACTGGTGAGGCAGCTAACAATATTGCTGGACAAACTATTCATTCAGCTCTAAGAATAAATACTTCAAAGAAAAGGGGAAGAACTTTCAAAGATTTAGAAGGTGAATCCAAAATTGCTTTTGAAGAAGAATTAAAAGATGTGATGTTTGTTATTATTGATGAAGCCAGCATGTTGGGTTTGAATTTGTTTTTCAAAGTGGATATGCGACTGAAACAAGCAAAGCAGCGTTCTTCAGCTGTTCCTTTTGGTGGTCTTTGCGTGTATTTAGTCGGCGATTGGTCCCAACTTCCACCGGTTTGTGACAGGAGTCTTTGCAATATTGGTAATAATGTTCAGACCATTCAATCGAATCTTTAAAATAAACAGTTCAAAAAAGTGTTCTTTTTAACGGAGATTATGAGATAGCAAGGTGATGATCAAAAAAATTTCAGAGAGACTTTAAATAGAGTCGCAAATGGTACAATCACTGAACAAACTCTTATCTAAAAGATTTTATGTAACCAATATCGGGGACAATGTCAAAGATACTGTCTGTATAATGTCGAAAAATGCTGAAATCGAACGCTTTAATTATGAAAAACTAGAGACCAATAATCAACCCGTGGCTCTAATCAATGCAATCCATAATTTCCCAGAAGCCTCTCTAGCAAAATCTGACGATGCTCAAGGATTATTTGCCCAATTACGTTTATGGAAAGGTGCTCGAGTTATCCTTAGAAGAAATCTTTGGGTCACAAAAGGACTAGCCAACGGTTCAGTTGGGACAGTAACTGATATTATTTATGACCCGGCAGTTGAATGCGAAAATTATAATAATCACATGCCAATATGTATACTTGTATCTTTCGAAAAATATACAGGACCAGTTCTGTACGAGAATTCAATACCCATTGTACTAGTAGTGGCATCATTTAAGAAAAATGAAATTTCTTGTACTCGCAAACAATTTCCTTTAACGTTAGCATATGCTGTTAGTATACGTAGATCGCAAGGGATAATATTAAATAAGGCAATTGTTAATTTAGGAGACAATGAATTTCAGCTTGGATTAACGTATGTTGCACTTTCAAGAGTGAAAACATTACAAGGATAACTGTTAAAACCGGCATTTAATTTTGATAGACTGCTAAAAATTAATAGAAGTCCATCAATGGTCAATGGTAGAGATTTATCATTAAATAACAGTGTGTATCATAAAAGTGTATATATTTTGTTGATTGTAAAAATATTGATAAATGAATTATTATGAATCTATTTATCTAACGGATCAAAGACGGTTGATTGTAAAAATACTGATAAATAAATTATTACGAAACTCAAAGGCTCCGCCCATTTGTGCTAGTGACGCTCCTAGTATAAAAAATAAATTTTAGACACACAGATGAAAGCTAGGAATGGATTTTAGTATAACCACCTCCTTATACCAGGTGGTTGAATATGTATCCCAGTATGCTTCAAAGCCAGAAACTACTTCGAAAAATTTGAGGGAAATGTTTCAAGAAATGGTTGAATCGAGAGCCCCGAATGAAGAGTCTCGTTGAGCATATACAAGTTTGATGATAAGATTGATCGAAGAAAGAGACATCGGGGCTTGCGAAACATGTCATTTACTCCATGGAGTTCCGTTGTATCAATGTACCAGAACTTTTGGAATACTTGTCATAACACTAGAAGACTATGTTGCAATTAATGGAACCAATAGTGAAAATGACAGTAATTCATTCATTCAGTTTTATAGTAGTAGACCACTAGACATAGAAGAAAATAACATTAATCGATTTTGCTAAAAAAAATTTCTAAGGGAAGAAATAATTCAATTAGCACAAACAGAAAAGAAAGAATTGTACAAATTTTTTGTAAAGTAAACAACAATAACAATGCAGTCAATACTGAATTATATTGTAAACAAAAGTTGATTTTACATAAGAATTGGAGTAATAAAGAAGGCTTGAAAAGTACAGATGAAACATGGTTCATGGCTTATACATGACAAAATTTTGGTCAGCTTCAAGAACAATTACTCATGTCTTTAATTACAGAAGAAACTGAAATTGATCAGGATAATAATAACGAGTTTGATAATTTTGACGATAGAGACTGGATGGCTGTAGCAGCAGTAATGCCTAATGCACACCAACTCATGTTGGTCTAGGTAATCGTGATATCGATTTACTTCATAATTGGGAAGCAGCCTATTACAAATATCCAGATATAAAGAATAAAACTTCTTTCATCGAAAGGAATTGAGAAACATTTAGGAATCAGTATGATTCTCATGAATCATACAATGTTATTTTCAACGACCAATAAAATAAGATATTATTTTTCTTAGAATATCAGCTAAATGACTATGATAATTGCAATCAAAGACTTGCAATTATTCAGGGAAAAGCTGGAACTGGTAAAAGCTGTGTAATTAGTGAAATGGTTAGGTGAATTAATTCATATTTTGGTTGCGATGCAACACTTTTAATGGCTCCTACTGGTGAGGCAGCTAACAATATTGCTGGACAAACTATTCATTCAGCTCTAAGAATAAATACTTCAAAGAGAAGGGGAAGAACTTTCAAAGATTTAGAAAGTGAATCCAAAATTGCTTTTGAAGAAGAATTAAAAGATGTGATGTTTGTTATTATTGATGAAGCCAGCATGTTGGGTTTGAATTTGTTTTTCAAAGTGGATATGCGACTGAAACAAGCAAAGCAGCGTTATTCAGCTGTTCCTTTTGGTGGTCTTTGCGTGTATTTAGTCGGCGATTGGTCCCAACTTCCACCGGTTTGTGACAGGAGTCTTTACAATATTGGTAATAATGTTCAGACCATTCAATCGAATCTTTAAAATAAACAGTTCAAAAAAGTGTTCTTTTTGACGGAGATTATGAGATAGCAAGGTGATGATCAAAAAAATTTCAGAGAGACTTTAAATATAGTCGCAAATGGTACAATCACTGAACAAACTCTTATCTAAAAGATTTTATGTAACCAATATCGGGGACAATGTCAAAGATACTGTCTGTATAATGTCGAAAAATGCTGAAATCGAACGCTTTAATTATGAAAAACTAGAGACCAATAATCAACCCGTGGCTCTAATCAATGCAATCCATAATTTCCCAGAAGCCTCTCTAGCAAAATCTGACGATGCTCAAGGATTATTTGCCTAATTTCGTTTATGGAAAGGTGCTCGAGTTATCCTTAGAAGAAATCTTTGGGTCACAAAAGGACTAGCCAACGGTTCAGTTGGGACAGTAACTGATATTATTTATGACCCGGCAGTTGAATGCGAAAATTATAATAATCACATGCCAATATGTATACTTGTATCTTTCGAAAAATATACAGGACCAGTTCTGTACGAGAATTCAATACCCATTGTACTAGTAGTGGCATCATTTAAGAAAAATGAAATTTCTTGTACTCGCAAACAATTTCCTTTAACGTTAGCATATGCTGTTAGTATACGTAGATCGCAAGGGATAATATTAAATAAGGCAATTGTTAATTTAGGAGACAATAAATTTCAGCTTGGATTAACGTATGTTGCACTTTCAAGAGTGAAAACATTACAAGGATAACTGTTAAAACCGGCATTAAAATTTTGATAGACTGCTAAAAATTAATAGAAGTCCATCAATGGTCAATGGTAGAGATTTATCATTAAATAACAGTGTGTATCATAAAAGTGTATATATTTTGTTGATTGTAAAAATATTGATAAATGAATTATTATGAATCTATTTATCTAACGGATCAAAGACCGTTGATTGTAAAAATACTGATAAATAAATTATTACGAAAATCAAAGGCTCCGCCCATTTGTGCTAGTGACGCTCCTAGTATAAAAAATAAATTTTAGACACACAGGTGAAAGCTAGGAATGGATTTTAGTATAACCACCTCCTTATACCAGGTGGTTGAATATGTATCCCAGTATGCTTCAAAGCCAGAAACTACTTCGAAAAATTTGAGGGAAATGTTTCAAGAAATGGTTGAATCGAGAGCCCCGAATGAAGAGTCTCGTTGAGCATATACAAGTTTGATGATAAGATTGATCGAAGAAAGAGACATCGGGGCTTGCGAAACATGTCATTTACTCCATGGAGTTCCGTTGTATCAATGTACCAGAACTTTTGGAATACTTGTCATAACACTAGAAGACTATGTTGCAATTAATGGAACCAATAGTGAAAATGACAGTAATTCATTCATTCAGTTTTATAGTAGTAGACCACTAGACATAGAAGAAAATAACATTAATCGATTTTGCTAAAAAAAATTTCTAAGGGAAGAAATAATTCAATTAGCACAAACAGAAAAGAAAGAATTGTACAAATTTTTTGTAAAGTAAACAACAATAACAATGCAGTCAATACTGAATTATATTGTAAACAAAAGTTGATTTTACATAAGAATTGGAGTAATAAAGAAGGCTTGAAAAGTACAGATGAAACATGGTTCATGGCTTATACCTGACAAAATTTTGGACAGCTTCACGAACAATTACTCATGTCTTTAATTACAGAAGAAACTGAAATTGATCAGGATAATAATAACGAGTTTGATATTTTTGACGATAGAGACTGGATGGCTGTAGCAGCAGTAATGCCTAATGCACACCAACTCATGTTGGTCTAGGTAATCGTGATATCGAATTACTTCATAATTGGGAAGCAGCCTATTACAAATATCCAGATATAAAGAATAAAACTTCTTTCATCGAAAGGAATTGAGAAACATTTAGGAATCAGTATGATTCTCATGAATCATACAATGTTATTTTCAACGACCAATAAAATAAGATATTATTTTTCTTAGAATATCAGCTAAATGACTATGATAATTGCAATCAAAGACTTGCAATTATTCAGGGAAAACTGGAACTGGTAAAAGCTGTGTAATTAGTGAAATGGTTAGGAGAATTAATTCATATTTTGGTTGCGATGCAACTCTTTTAATGGCTCCTACTGGTGAGGCAGATAACAATATTGCTGGACAAACTATTCATTCAGCTCTAGAATAAATACTTCAAAGAGAAGGGGAAAAACTTTCAAAGATTTAGAAGGTGAATCCAAAATTGCTTTTGAAGAAGAATTAAAAGATGTGATGTTTGTTATTATTGATGAAGCCAGCATGTTGGGTTTGAATTTGTTTTTCAAAGTGGATATGCAACTGAAACAAGCAAAGCAGCGTTCTTCAGCTGTTCCTTTTGGTGGTCTTTGCGTGTATTTAGTCGGCGATTGGTCCCAACTTCCACCGGTTTGTGTCAGGAGTCTTTACAATATTGGTAAAAATGTTCAGACCATTCAATCGAATCTTTAAAATAAACAGTTCAAAAAAGTGTTCTTTTTAACGGAGATTATGAGATAGCAAGGTGATGATCAAAAAAATTTCAGAGAGACTTTAAATAGAGTCGCAAATGGTACAATCACTGAACAAACTCTTATCTAAAAGATTTTATGTAACCAATATCGGGGACAATGTCAAAGATACTGTCTGTATAATGTCGAAAAATGTTGAAATCGAACGCTTTAATTATGAAAAACTAGAGACCAATAATCAACCCGTGGCTCTAATCAATGCAATCCATAATTTCCCAGAAGCCTCTCTAGCAAAATCTGACGATGCTCAAGGATTATTTGCCCAATTACGTTTATGGAAAGGTGCTCGAGTTATCCTTAGAAGAAATCTTTGGGTCACAAAAGGACTAGCCAACGGTTCAGTTGGGACAGTAACTGATATTATTTATGACCCGGCAGTTGAATGCGAAAATTATAATAATCACATGCCAATATGTATACTTGTATCTTTCGAAAAATATACAGGACCAGTTCTGTACGAGAATTCAATACCCATTGTACTAGTAGTGGCATCATTTAAGAAAAACGAAATTTCTTGTACTCGCAAACAATTTCCTTTAACGTTAGCATATGCTGTTAGTATACGTAGATCGCAAGGGATAATATTAAATAAGGCAATTGTTAATTTAGGAGACAATGAATTTCAGCTTGGATTAACGTATGTTGCACTTTCAAGAGTGAAAACATTACAAGGATAACTGTTAAAACCGGCATTTAGTTTTGATAGACTGCTAAAAATTAATAGAAGTCCATCAATGGTCAATGGTAGAGATTTATCATTAAATAACAGTGTGTATCATAAAAGTGTATATATTTTGTTGATTGTAAAAATATTGATAAATGAATTATTATGAATCTATTTATCTAACGGATCAAAGACGGTTGATTGTAAAAATACTGATAAATAAATTATTACGAAAATCAAAGGCTCCGCCCATTTGTGCTAGTGACGCTCCTAGTATAAAAATAAATTTTAGACACACAGGTGAAAGCTAGGAATGGATTTTAGTATAACCACCTCCTTATACCAGGTGGTTGAATATGTATCCCAGTATGCTTCAAAGCCAGAAACTACTTCGAAAAATTTGAGGGAAATGTTTCAAGAAATGGTTGAATCGAGAGCCCCGAATGAAGAGTCTCGTTGAGCATATACAAGTTTGATGATAAGATTGATCGAAGAAAGAGACATCGGGGCTTGCGAAACATGTCATTTACTCCATGGAGTTCCGTTGTATCAATGTACCAGAACTTTTGGAATACTTGTCATAACACTAGAAGACTATGTTGCAATTAATAGAACCAATAGTGAAAATGACAGTAATTCATTCATTCAGTTTTATAGTAGTAGACCACTAGACATAGAAGAAAATAACATTAATCGATTTTGCTAAAAAAAATTTCTAAGGGAAGAAATAATTCAATTAGCACAAACAGAAAAGAAAGAATTGTACAAATTTTTTGTAAAGTAAACAACAATAACAATGCAGTCAATACTGAATTATATTGTAAACAAAAGTTGATTTTACATAAGAATTGGAGTAATAAAGAAGGCTTGAAAAGTACAGATGAAACATGGTTCATGGCTTATACCTGACAAAATTTTGGACAGCTTCACGAACAATTACTCATGTCTTTAATTACAGAAGAAACTGAAATTGATCAGGATAATAATAACGAGTTTGATATTTTTGACGATAGAGACTGGATGGCTGTAGCAGCAGTAATGCCTAATGCACACCAACTCATGTTGGTCTAGGTAATCGTGATATCGAATTACTTCATAATTGGGAAGCAGCCTATTACAAATATCCAGATATAAAGAATAAAACTTCTTTCATCGAAAGGAATTGAGAAACATTTAGGAATCAGTATGATTCTCATGAATCATACAATGTTATTTTCAACGACCAATAAAATAAGATATTATTTTTCTTAGAATATCAGCTAAATGACTATGATAATTGCAATCAAAGACTTGCAATTATTCAGGGAAAACTGGAACTGGTAAAAGCTGTGTAATTAGTGAAATGGTTAGGAGAATTAATTCATATTTTGGTTGCGATGCAACTCTTTTAATGGCTCCTACTGGTGAGGCAGATAACAATATTGCTGGACAAACTATTCATTCAGCTCTAGAATAAATACTTCAAAGAGAAGGGGAAAAACTTTCAAAGATTTAGAAGGTGAATCCAAAATTGCTTTTGAAGAAGAATTAAAAGATGTGATGTTTGTTATTATTGATGAAGCCAGCATGTTGGGTTTGAATTTGTTTTTCAAAGTGGATATGCGACTGAAACAAGCAAAGCAGCGTTCTTCAGCTGTTCCTTTTGGAGGTCTTTGCGTGTATTTAGTCGGCGATTGGTCCCAACTTCCACCGGTTTGTGTCAGGAGTCTTTACAATATTGGTAAAAATGTTCAGACCATTCAATCGAATCTTTAAAATAAACAGTTCAAAAAAGTGTTCTTTTTAACGGAGATTATGAGATAGCAAGGTGATGATCAAAAAAATTTCAGAGAGACTTTAAATAGAGTCGCAAATGGTACAATCACTGAACAAACTCTTATCTAAAAGATTTTATGTAACCAATATCGGGGACAATGTCAAAGATACTGTCTGTATAATGTCGAAAAATGTTGAAATCGAACGCTTTAATTATGAAAAACTAGAGACCAATAATCAACCCGTGGCTCTAATCAATGCAATCCATAATTTCCCAGAAGCCTCTCTAGCAAAATCTGACGATGCTCAAGGATTATTTGCCCAATTACGTTTATGGAAAGGTGCTCGAGTTATCCTTAGAAGAAATCTTTGGGTCACAAAAGGACTAGCCAACGGTTCAGTTGGGACAGTAACTGATATTATTTATGACCCGGCAGTTGAAAGCGAAAATTATAATAATCACATGCCAATATGTATACTTGTATCTTTCGAAAAATATACAGGACCAGTTCTGTACGAGAATTCAATACCCATTGTACTAGTAGTGGCATCATTTAAGAAAAACGAAATTTCTTGTACTCGCAAACAATTTCCTTTAACGTTAGCATATGCTGTTAGTATACGTAGATCGCAAGGGATAATATTAAATAAGGCAATTGTTAATTTAGGAGACAATGAATTTCAGCTTGGATTAACGTATGTTGCACTTTCAAGAGTGAAAACATTACAAGGATAACTGTTAAAACCGGCATTTAGTTTTGATAGACTGCTAAAAATTAATAGAAGTCCATCAATGGTCAATGGTAGAGATTTATCATTAAATAACAGTGTGTATCATAAAAGTGTATATATTTTGTTGATTGTAAAAATATTGATAAATGAATTATTATGAATCTATTTATCTAACGGATCAAAGACGGTTGATTGTAAAAATACTGATAAATAAATTATTACGAAAATCAAAGGCTCCGCCCATTTGTGCTAGTGACGCTCCTAGTATAAAAATAAATTTTAGACACACAGGTGAAAGCTAGGAATGGATTTTAGTATAACCACCTCCTTATACCAGGTGGTTGAATATGTATCCCAGTATGCTTCAAAGCCAGAAACTACTTCGAAAAATTTGAGGGAAATGTTTCAAGAAATGGTTGAATCGAGAGCCCCGAATGAAGAGTCTCGTTGAGCATATACAAGTTTGATGATAAGATTGATCGAAGAAAGAGACATCGGGGCTTGCGAAACATGTCATTTACTCCATGGAGTTCCGTTGTATCAATGTACCAGAACTTTTGGAATAATTGTCATAACACTAGAAGACTATGTTGCAATTAATGGAACCAATAGTGAAAATGACAGTAATTCATTCATTCAGTTTTATAGTAGTAGACCACTAGACATAGAAGAAAATAACATTAATCGATTTTGCTAAAAAAATTTCTAAGGGAAGAAATAATTCAATTAGCACAAACAGAAAAGAAAGAATTGTACAAATTTTTTGTAAAGTAAACAACAATAACAATGCAGTCAATACTGAATTATATTGTAAACAAAAGTTGATTTTACATAAGAATTGGAGTAATAAAGAAGGCTTGAAAAGTACAGATGAAACATGGTTCATGGCTTATACTTGACAAAATTTTGGACAGCTTCAAGAACAATTACTCATGTCTTTAATTACAGAAGAAACTGAAATTGATCAAAATAATAATAACGAGTTTGATATTTTTGACGATAGAGACTGGATGGCTGTAGCAGCAGTAATGCCTAATGCACACCAACTCATGTTGGTCTAGGTAATCGTGATATCGAATTACTTCATAATTGGGAAGCAGCCTATTACAAATATCCAGATATAAAGAATAAAACTTCTTTCATCGAAAGGAATTGAGAAACATTTAGGAATCAGTATGATTCTCATGAATCATACAATGTTATTTTCAACGACCAATAAAATAAGATATTATTTTTCTTAGAATATCAGCTAAATGACTATGATAATTGCAATCAAAGACTTGCAATTATTCAGGGAAAACTGGAACTGGTAAAAGCTGTGTAATTAGTGAAATGGTTAGGAGAATTAATTCATATTTTGGTTGCGATGCAACTCTTTTAATGGCTCCTACTGGTGAGGCAGCTAACAATATTGCTGGACAAAATATTCATTCAGCTCTAAGAATAAATACTTCAAAGAGAAGGGAAGAACTTTCAAAGATTCAGAAGGTGAATCCAAAATTGCTTTTGAAGAAGAATTAAAAGATGTGATGTTTGTTATTATTGATGAAGCCAGCATGTTGGGTTTGAATTTGTTTTTCAAAGTGGATATGCGACTGAAACAAGCAAAGCAGCGTTCTTCAGCTGATCCTTTTGGTGGTCTTTGCGTGTATTTAGTCGGCGATTGGTCCCAACTTCCACCGGTTTGTGACAGAAGTCTTTACAATATTGGTAATAATGTTCAGAACATTCAATCGAATCTTTAAAATAAACAGTTCAAAAAAGTGTTCTTTTTAACGGAGATTATGAGATAGCAAGGTGATGATCAAAAAAATTTCAGAGAGACTTTAAATAGAGTCGCAAATGGTACAATCCCTGAACAAAATCTTATCTAAAAGATTTTATGTAACCAATATCGGGGACAATGTCAAAGATACTGTCTGTATAATGTCGAAAAATGCTGAAATCGAACGCTTTAATTATGAAAACTAGAGACCAATAATCAACCCGTGGCTCTAATCAATGCAATCCATAATTTCCCAGAAGCCTCTCTAGCAAAATCTGTCGATGCTCAAGGGTTATTTGCCCAATTACGTTTATGGAAAGGTGCTCGAGTTATCCTTAGAAGAAATCTTTGGGTCACAAAAGGACTAGCCAACGGTTCAGTTGGGACAGTAACTGATATTATTTCTGACCCGGCAGTTGAATGCGAAAACTATAATAATCACATGCCAATATGTATACTTGTATCTTTCGAAAAATATACAGGACCAGTTCTGTACGAGAATTCAATACACATTGTACTAGTAGTGGCATCATTTAAGAAAAACGAAATTTCTTGTACTCGCAAACAATTTCCTTTAACGTTAGCATATGCAGTTAGTATACGTAGATCGCAAGGGATAATATTAAATAAGGCAATTGTTAATTTAGGAGACAATGAATTTCAGCTTGGATTAACGTATGTTGCACTTTCAAGAGTGAAAACATTACAAGGATAACTGTTAAAACCGGCATTTAGTTTTGATAGACTGCTAAAAATTAATAGAAGTCCATCAATGTCAATGGTAGAGATTTATCATTAAATAACAGTGTGTATCATAAAAGTGTATATATTTTGTTGATTGTAAAAATATTGATAAATGAATTATTATGAATCTATTTATCTAACGGATCAAAGACGGTTGATTGTAAAAATACTGATAAATAAATTATTACGAAAATCAAAGGCTCCGCCCATTTGTGCTAGTGACGCTCCTAGTATAAAAAATAAATTTTAGACACACAGGTGAAAGCTAGGAATGGATTTTAGTATAACCACCTCCTTATACCATGTGGTTGAATATGTATCCCAGTATGCTTCAAAGCCAGAAACTACTTCGAAAAATTTGAGGGAAATGTTTCAAGAAATGGTTGAATCGAGAGCCCCGAATGAAGAGTCTCGTTGAGCATATACAAGTTTGATGATAAGATTGATCGAAGAAAGAGACATCGGGGTTTGCGAAACATGTCATTTACTCCATGGAGTTCCGTTGTATCAATGTACCAGAACTTTTGGAATAATTGTCATAACACTAGAAGACTATGTTGCAATTAATGGAACCAATAGTGAAAATGACAGTAATTCATTCATTCAGTTTTATAGTAGTAGACCACTAGACATAGAAGAAAATAACATTAATCGATTTTGCTAAACAAAATTTCTAAGGGAAGAAATAATTCAATTAGCACAAACAGAAAAGAAAGAATTGTACAAATTTTTTGTAAAGTAAACAACAATAACAATGCAGTCAATACTGAATTATATTGTAAACAAAAGTTGATTTTACATAAGAATTGGAGTAATAAAGAAGGCTTGAAAAGTACAGATGAAACTTGGTTCATGGCTTATACCTGACAAAATTTTGGACAGCTTCACGAACAATTACTCATGTCTTTAATTACAGAAGAAACTGAAATTGATCAGGATAATAATAACGAGTTTGATAATTTTGACGATAGAGACTGGATGGCTGTAGCAGCAGTAATGCCTAATGCACACCAACTCATGTTGGTCTAGGTAATCGTGATATCGATTTACTTCATAATTGGGAAGCAGCCTATTACAAATATCCAGATATAAAGAATAAAACTTCTTTCATCGAAAGGAATTGAGAAACATTTAGGAATCAGTATGATTCTCATGAATCATACAATGTTATTTTCAACGACCAATAAAATAAGATATTATTTTTCTTAGAATATCAGCTAAATGACTATGATAATTGCAATCAAAGACTTGCAATTATTCAGGGAAAAGCTGGAACTGGTAAAAGCTGTGTAATTAGTGAAATGGTTAGGTGAATTAATTCATATTTTGGTTGCGATGCAACACTTTTAATGGCTCCTACTGGTGAGGCAGCTAACAATATTGCTGGACAAACTATTCATTCAGCTCTAAGAATAAATACTTCAAAGAGAAGGGGAAGAACTTTCAAAGATTTAGAAAGTGAATCCAAAATTGCTTTTGAAGAAGAATTAAAAGATGTGATGTTTGTTATTATTGATGAAGCCAGCATGTTGGGTTTGAATTTGTTTTTCAAAGTGGATATGCGACTGAAACAAGCAAAGCAGTGTTATTCAGCTGTTCCTTTTGGTGGTCTTTGCGTGTATTTAGTCGGCGATTGGTCCCAACTTCCACCGGTTTGTGACAGGAGTCTTTACAATATTGGTAATAATGTTCAGACCATTCAATCGAATCTTTAAAATAAACAGTTCAAAAAAGTGTTCTTTTTAACGGAGATTATGAGATAGCAAGGTGATGATCAAAAAAATTTCAGAGAGACTTTAAATATAGTCGCAAATGGTACAATCACTGAACAAACTCTTATCTAAAAGATTTTATGTAACCAATATCGGGGACAATGTCAAAGATACTGTCTGTATAATGTCGAAAAATGCTGAAATCGAACGCTTTAATTATGAAAAACTAGAGACCAATAATCAACCCGTGGCTCTAATCAATGCAATCCATAATTTCCCAGAAGCCTCTCTAGCAAAATCTGACGATGCTCAAGGATTATTTGCCTAATTTCGTTTATGGAAAGGTGCTCGAGTTATCCTTAGAAGAAATCTTTGGGTCACAAAAGGACTAGCCAACGGTTCAGTTGGGACAGTAACTGATATTATTTATGACCCGGCAGTTGAATGCGAAAATTATAATAATCACATGCCAATATGTATACTTGTATCTTTCGAAAAATATACAGGACCAGTTCTGTACGAGAATTCAATACCCATTGTACTAGTAGTGGCATCATTTAAGAAAAATGAAATTTCTTGTACTCGCAAACAATTTCCTTTAACGTTAGCATATGCTGTTAGTATACGTAGATCGCAAGGGATAATATTAAATAAGGCAATTGTTAATTTAGGAGACAATGAATTTCAGCTTGGATTAACGTATGTTGCACTTTCAAGAGTGAAAACATTACAAGGATAACTGTTAAAACCGGCATTTAATTTTGATAGACTGCTAAAAATTAATAGAAGTCCATCAATGGTCAATGGTAGAGATTTATCATTAAATAACAGTGTGTATCATAAAAGTGTATATATTTTGTTGATTGTAAAAATATTGATAAATGAATTATTATGAATCTATTTATCTAACGGATCAAAGACGGTTGATTGTAAAAATACTGATAAATAAATTATTACGAAAATCAAAGGCTCCGCCCATTTGTGCTAGTGACGCTCCTAGTATAAAAAATAAATTTTAGACACACAGGTGAAAGCTAGGAATGGATTCGACAGGTTTAATCTCAGAAAATTTTAACTCGTCTAAAAAAAAGAAATAAGTTGTGTTATTTTATTTTACTGTCCTTTTAAGTGAGGTCTAAATATTATACATAATTAGCAATAACAATTAATAGTTAATTCTGTATAATTACCGAAATCTTGTTATGTGACGGATGACAATAACATTAATACCATCCAATTTTTGTTGAAATTCTGTATATGGCCATGTTGACTGATTGCTTCCAGCACATGCTCAATGCGCTATTCTACAACATACTACCCTCAATACGGTATCCTGGATGAAATGATATGTACTTTGTTCTTGCATAACCCACATTACAGATAAACTTGAAGAAGCTTATTTTTAATACTTTCATCAATCCATCCTCACCAGTCAAAAAGTACCGGTATAAAATATTTTAACTGTTTTGTTGTGTTACCTTAGGTGTTATCATTAATTCGCTCGATTTTTATTTTATCTGCGTTATTCTGCTTCTTCTTATTATAAAAGTTGTCACTCTACCCTAGATACGTAAAACAACGACGGCGGGACGTAGAATAACATTGGCGTTTGTTGTTCAGGTGTAATTAAGATACTGAAACCTTGAATCTTTTAAGCCTAAATGCCACCTTATTGACAGTTTAGCGACTATATCAACTCTGTCGACGACTAAACCAGAAACATTCCAGACAGTAGGTAGCAAACACTGTGCCACAGCTCGTCTTCTGTCTTTCTGATGTATGTTCATCCTAAATAAATTGCCTGTTGTTACCACTTTATTACTTATGTCTTCCTACAAACAAGCTGTCACAAACTTACTCAACATCATCTGGAGGCATTATGTTTTCCAATAAGTCATCTTCATTGGTGAAGGCCTCTTTTAGACCCTAGGAAACCAGACACGTCCAAGAGATAACCCATGGTTGCGGTAGTGGGGATATCTTAGTATATTCATTATTCATTCTAATTCTCTAAGAGTGATTTTTGGAATCAAATTATAATTAGGGGTTTATGTGTTATTCGACACTGCCAATAGTTTGTTATACATTTTATTGGTTTGCTTTTATACAGACAGTACACCCTGAGATATGCTTGGGTTATTTCTATTCCAATAAAAGCATAGCTCTGATAGGACGTTGCTGTTACAGTCTGAAGGGTTTCATCTCCAAACAATACACTGCTCATTGTGTCTTCGAAACTGTCCACCAGACAGGGTCTGTGCAAAAGATTCTATAATGTCTGTTTTACCTAAGTAACGTGTCAATTAAGGATTTATTGTAAGTTGCTGGTAGTTACTGTTTTTAACAGTCTATTTTGGGCACGAGTACATTTCCGTCTAGATAATCATTTGACTCATTAATGCCTGTACTTCAATAGTTACCTGAGTCACCTTTCTTGGAATGATTGCCGCTGGTGCTTCATTAAGTAAATTTTTATATCACCAAAATCTTCGACTTCTCTCATCTCTAAGCAAATTTATGGAGTCCAACTTTATAGACATTTATAATTCCTACGTCAGAATTATTAGACATTGTTGGTATACGATTGGATATTTTTTTCATTAGAAGTTCTGTACAATTAGATATTTTATAAATTTGGCCGTTTGACATTAGGACTAAGTTATATCGGAACTGTTACCTTATTGTATTTTCCTTTGGACTGTCTATACTTGGACGTACTGACTTAAAACTGTCTGAGGACGAGAGCGAAACCAAAGACGTTTCGGGTTCCAATGAAAAGTACTCAGATCCAGTTGAAGCTGCGATATGATTGAAGTGTAATTACAAGATATTGTGGGATTCACGCATGGAACCCCCCACCACACTCACACTCACACACACCATACCCTAATTATCATATGAGAGTGCAGAAAGAAATAGGATGGGAATGTTGGACAACCCCTGAAGAACGTCCAGGGATGTAAAGAGCCGAAGGACAGTTCACTACCAGTTCCACTGAAGAAGACAGATGTACTACTATGACACACACGCAGCTGTAACACACAAACACGTCTCCTTGTCCTATTACTGAGAAGAACTAAGACTTGACGCAATATCAAAAGTCTTATGAATGATTGGCCAATATAGTTAATTGGTAACAGTAACTACACCATCACGTATTCAACAGTAAATTTAAATTGTCGACTGCTGAAGAAATAAACTTGGATACAAGAAGAGATTCTTAAGGACTTGTATACGGAACACAGTGATTTATGACTGTGGGAACTGAACCACAGAAGCTGAAGAAAAGATGAGGGTAGAGTTATTGTAAATGTGGTCCTCTATAATGTTACTGAAAAAGCTGGTGTTCGACAAACTCTGCATTAAAGAAACAAAATGTGTGAAAGGGTAGATGAAGAAAGAAATATGTGAAAAAACGCCTGAAACAAAGAGACAAACTTGTTGGTCACACTTTGCATGTGGGTGTATTATCAACACAAGTATTGAGGATTACATTGTGGGGAAACGATAAGCCTACATAGAAGACAAAGGTCCTAGTGTAAAAAACAAATAATAAATTGTATAAGTTGTTATTCTTACGAAGAAATGAAGCGAAAGGGACAGAAGCAATTCATGCGGAAAACAGCTGACAATCATCTACGTCGTTTCTACACATAAGATTTTTCTGGATAGAAATATGTGTACCTACATATACGTTTTATTATGACACTACGAAGGTTAAGAATTAAATACGAGACTGTGTATGGTTTCCGTCAAATGAATTCACGTTTCTGAAAAGACAATATTTGTTTTAAGAATATTTATCTTTTGCGTTATTTATGTACAAGATATTTTTGGCAATAATAACGTAATGAAAATGTCACTGTAATTTAATAAACAGCAGACGAGCTTGGCGTCTCTCAGTTGTATTCATCGTATCCATGGCAACAGTCCAGTAAGTCCAGCTCACATAACCAGCAACACGCGTTGTCGCTTTAAGATTTCTGAAAGCTTTTTTGACGAAATAACCCTTTGTAGCTGAGACATTTATTCGGAAACATTAAAAAGTGCAAAAGAGCGCGCACGCCGTATTTTGTTTCTAGCGACCGAGTTAATTTTATTAATTCATTTTTGAATTATACACTTACAAATATAACACTCTTATAAATAAAAAAATGTGGCGGCTCAGTAGACCAGTGGGTATGGCCTAGGCCACACTATACTACTGGCCGGAGTGTTGGAAACGTGACGTCACACTAGGCGCCGAAACGAAACAGCCGCTAATGCTGTTTACTGTGTCGCGTGCTCAAATGACCTTTCCTACATACACCTGTAATGGTTTACCTGAACATGTCCTATATGGTTGTAATCTGTATGAACTAACAAAGACCTTGGTATGAAAAAATGTAGAGTTTTGTGAACAACAACAGTTATATTTAGCATTTGAGAAAGTGCAATTTACACGAAGGATGTAAAAAAGCTGTGAATCAAGGTAATTGACAGCTTATCGGGGAAATAGCTTTTCAAGTTTCTTTATGTAGATAAACAGCCAAACTTTCGTATTGTACAAGATTTTATATCATGTATGATAAGTAGTACCAGAAGCGGGGTAAGCAGAAAATTTAAAGAAATAACCGATTACTAACTGCTCAGTATTTATTTACAACAATATTTGATCATTTGAAGATGGTGCATTACAATCTCGTATTGCCTTACGTCTAACATATTTACATGTAATTTAAAATCTACTTACAATAAAGTTATTTAGACTAACTTAAAAATTCTGTGTCCAACATTTATCTAAGTTAACGCTGAACTTGTCTAAAATTTGTGTATTTTTCTCTTTTTGTCCGAAATGAATTATTATGAATCTATTTATCTAACGGATCAAAGACGGTTGATTGTAAAAATACTGATAAATAAATTATTACGAAAATCAAAGGCTCCGCCCATTTGTGCTAGTGACGCTCCTAGTATAAAAAATAAATTTTAGACACACAGGTGAAAGCTAGGAATGGATTTTAGTATAACCACCTCCTTATACCAGGTGGTTGAATATGTATCCAAGTATGCTTCAAAGTCAGAACCTACTTCGAAAAATTTGAGGGAAATGTTTCAAGAAATGGTTGAATCGAGAACCCCGAATGAAGAGTCTTGTTGAACATATACAAGTTTGATGATAAGATTGATCGAAGAAAGAGACATCGGGGCTTGCGAAACATGTCATTTACTCCATGGAGTTCCGTTGTATCAATGTACCAGAACTTTTGGAATACTTGTCATAACACTAGAAGACTATGTTGCAATTAATGAAACCAATAGTGAAAATGACAGTAATTCATTCATTCAGTTTTATAGTAGTAGACCACTAGACATAGAAGAAAATAACATTAATCGATTTTGCTAAAAAAATTTCTAAGGGAAGAAATAATTCAATTAGCACAAACAGAAAAGAAAGAATTGTACAAATTTTTTGTAAAGTAAACAACAATAACAATGCAGTCAATACTGAATTATATTGTAAACAAAAGTTGATTTTACATAAGAATTGGAGTAAAAAAGAAGGCTTGAAAAGTACAGATGAAACATGGTTACCTGACAAAATTTTGGACAGCTTCACGAACAATTACTCATGTCTTTAATTACAGAAGAAACTGAAATTGATCAGAATAATAATAACGAGTTTGATAATTTTGACGATAGAGACCGGATGGCTGTAGCAGCAGTAATGCCTAATGCACACCAACTCATGTTGGTCTAGGTAATCGTGATATCGATTTACTTCATAATTGGGAAGCAGCCTATTACAAATATCAAGATATAAAGAATAAAACTTCTTTCATCGAAAGGAATTGAGAAACATTTAGGAATCAGTATGATTCTCATGAATCATACAATGTTATTTTCAACGACCAATAAAATAAGATATTATTTTTCTTAGAATATCAGCTAAATGACTATGATAATTGCAATCAAAGACTTGCAATTATTCAGGGAAAAGCTGGAACTGGTAAAAGCTGTGTAATTAGTGAAATGGTTAGGAGAATTAATTCATATTTTGGTTGCGATGCAACTCTTTTAATGGCTCCTACTGGTGAGGCAGCTAACAATATTGCTGGACAAACTATTCATTCAGCTCTAAGAATAAATACTTCAAAGAGAAGGGGAAGAACTTTCAAAGATTTAGAAGGTGAATCCAAAATTGCTTTTGAAGAAGAATTAAAAGATGTGATGTTTGTTATTATTGATGAAGCCAGCATGTTGGGTTTGAATTTGTTTTTCAAAGTGGATATGCGACTGAAACAAGCAAAGCAGCGTTCTTCAGCTGTTCCTTTTGGTGGTCTTTGCGTGTATTTAGTCGGCGATTGGTCCCAACTTCCACCGGTTTGTGACAGGAGTCTTTACAATATTGGTAATAATGTTCAGACCATTCAATCGAATCTTTAAAATAAACAGTTCAAAAAAGTGTTCTTTTTAACGGAGATTATGATATAGCAAGGTGATGATAAAAAAATTTCAGAGAGACTTTAAATAGAGTCGCAAATGGTACAATCACTGAACAAACTCTTATCTAAAAGATTTTATGTAACCAATATCGGGGACAATGTCAAAGATACTGTCTGTATAATGTCGAAAAATGCTGAAATCGAACGCTTCAATTATGAAAAACTAGAGAACAATAATCAACCCGTGGCTCTAATCAATGCAATCCATAATTTCCCAGAAGCCTCTCTAGCAAAATCTGACGATGCTCAAGGATTATTTGCCCAATTACGTTTATGGAAAGGTGCTCGAGTTATCCTTAGAAGAAATCTTTGGGTCATAAAAGGACTATCCAACGGTCAGTTGGGACAGTAACTGATATTATTTATGACCCGGCAGTTGAATGCGAAAATTATAATAATCACATGCCAATATGTATACTTTTATCTTTCGAAAAATATACAGGACCATTTCTGTACGAGAATTTAATACCCATTGTACTAGTAGTGGCATCATTTAAGAAAAACGAAATTTCTTGTACTCGCAAACAATTTCCTTTAACGTTAGCATATGCTGTTAGTATACGTAGATCGCAAGGGATAATATTAAATAAGGCAATTGTTAATTTAGGAGACAATGAATTTCAGCTTGGATTAACGTATGTTGCACTTTCAAGAGTGAAAACATTACAAGGATAACTGTTAAAACCGGCATTTAATTTTGATAGACTGCTAAAAATTAATAGAAGTCCATCAATGGTCAATGGTAGAGATTTATCATTAAATAACAGTGTGTATCATAAAAGTGTATATATTTTGTTGATTGTAAAAATATTGATAAATGAATTATTATGAATCTATTTATCTAACGGATCAAAGACGGTTGATTGTAAAAATACTGATAAATAAATTATTACGAAAATCAAAGGCTCCGCCAATTTGTGCTAGTGACGCTCCTAGTATAAAAAATAAATTTTAGACACACAGGTGAAAGCTAGGAATGGATTTTAGTATAACCACCTCCTTATACCAGGTGGTAGAATATGTATCCCAGTATGCTTCAAAGTCAGAACCTACTTCGAAAAATTTGAGGGAAATGTTTCAAGAAATGGTTGAATCGAGAGCCCCGAATGAAGAGTCTCGTTGAGCATATACAAGTTTGATGATAAGATTGATCGAAGAAAGAGACATCGGGGCTTGCGAAACATGTCATTTACTCCATGGAGTTCCGTTGTATCAATGTACCAGAACTTTTGGAATACTTGTCATAACACTAGAAGACTATGTTGCAATTAATGGAACCAATAGTGAAAATGACAGTAATTCATTCATTCAGTTTTATAGTAGTAGACCACTAGACATAGAAGAAAATAACATTAATCGATTTTGCTAAAAAAAATTTCTAAGGGAAGAAATAATTCAATTAGCACAAACAGAAAAGAAAGAATTGTACAAATTTTTTGTAAAGTAAACAACAATAACAATGCAGTCAATAGTGAATTATATTGTAAACAAAAGTTGATTTTACATAAGAATTGGAGTAATAAAGAAGGCTTGAAAAATACAGATGAAACATGGTTCATGGCTTATACCTGACAAAATTTTGGACAGCTTCACGAACAATTACCCATGTCTTTAATTACAGAAGAAACTGAAATTGATCAGAATAATAATAACGAGTTTGATAATTTTGACGATAGAGACCGGATGGCTGTAGCAGTAGTAATCCCTAATGCACACCAACTCATGTTGGTCTAGGTAATCGTGATATCGATTTACTTCATAATTGGGAAGCAGCCTATTACAAATATCCAGATATAAAGAATAAAACTTCTTTCATCGAAAGGAATTGAGAAACATTTAGGAATCAGTATGATTCTCATGAATCATACAATGTTATTTTCAACGACCAATAAAATAAGATATTATTTTTCTTAGAATATCAGCTAAATGACTATGATAATTGCAATCAAAGACTTGCAATTATTCAGGGAAAACTGGAACTGGTAAAATCTGTGTAATTAGTGAAATGGTTAGGAGAATTAATTCATATTTTGGTTGCGATGCAACTCTTTTAATGGCTCCTACTGGTGAGGCAGCTAACAATATTGCTGGACAAACTATTCATTCAGCTCTAAGAATAAATACTTCAAAGAGAAGGGGAAGACCATTCAAAGATTTAGAAGGTGAATCCAAAATTGCTTTTGAAGAAGAATTAAAAGATGTGATGTTTGTTATTATTGATGAAACCAGCATGTTGGGTGTGAATTTGTTTTTCAAAGTGGATATGCGACTGAAACAAGCAAAGCAGCGTTCTTCAGCTGTTCCTTTTGGTGGTCTTTGCGTGTATTTAGTCGGCGATTGGTCCCAACTTCCACCGGTTTGTGACAGGAGTCTTTACAATATTGGTAATAATGTTCAGACCATTCAATCGAATCTTTAAAATAAACAGTTCAAAAAAGTGTTCTTTTTAACGGAGATTATGAGATAGCAAGGTGATGATCAAAAAATTTCAGAGAGACTTTAAATAGAGTCGCAAATGGTACAATCACTGAACAAACTCTTATCTAAAAGATTTTATGTAACCAATATCGGGGACAATGTCAAAGATACTGTCTGTATAATGTCGAAAAATGCTGAAATCGAACGCTTTAATTATGAAAAACTAGAGACCAATAATCAACCCGTGGCTCTAATCAATGCAATCCATAATTTCCCAGAAGCCTCTCTAGCAAAATCTGACGATGCTCAAGGATTATGTGCCCAATTACGTTTATGGAAAGGTGCTCGAGTTATCCTTAGAAGAAATCTTTGGGTCACAAAAGGACTAGCCAACGGTTCAGTTGGGACAGTAACTGATATTATTTAAGACCCGGCAGTTGAATGCGAAAATTATAATAATCACATGCCAATATGTATACTTGTATCTTTCGAAAAATATACAGGACAGTTCTGTACGAGAATTCAATACCCATTGTACTAGTAGTGGCATCATTTAAGAAAAACGAAATGTCTTGTACTCGCAAACAATTTCCTTTAACGTTAGCATATGCTGTTAGTATACGTAGATCGCAAGGGATAATATTAAATAAGGCAATTGTTAATTTAGGAGACAATGAATTTCAGCTTGGATTAACGTATGTTGCACTTTCAAGAGTGAAAACATTACAAGGATAACTGTTAAAACCGGCAATTAATTTTGATAGACTGCTAAAAATTAATAGAAGTCCATCAATGGTCAATGGTAGAGATTTATCATTAAATAACAGTGTGTATCATAAAAGTGTATATATTTTGTTGATTTTAAAAATATTGATAAATGAATTATTATGAATCTATTTATCTAACGGATCAAAGACGGTTGATTGTAAAAATACTGATAAATAAATTATTACGAAAATCAAAGGCTCCGCCCATTTGTGCTAGTGACGCTCCTAGTATAAAAAATAAATTTTAGACACACAGGTGAAAGCTAGGAATGGATTTTAGTATAACCACCTCCTTATACCAGGTGGTTGAATATGTATCCAAGTATGCTTCAAAGTCAGAAACTACTTCGAAAAATTTGAGGGAAATGTTTCAAGAAATGGTTGAATCGAGAGCCCCGAATGAAGTTTCGTTGAGCATATACAAGTTTGATGATAAGATTGATCGAAGAAAGAGACATCGGGGCTTGCGAAACATGTCATTTACTCCATGGAGTTCCGTTGTATCAATGTACCAGAACTTTTGGAATACTTGTCATAACACTAGAAGACTATGTTGCAATTAATGGAACCAATAGTGAAAATGACAGTAATTCATTCATTCAGTTTTATAGTAGTAGACCACTAGACATAGAAGAAAATAACATTAATCGATTTTGCTAAAAAAAATTTCTAAGGGAAGAAATAATTCAATTAGCACAAACAGAAAAGAAAGAATTGTACAAATTTTTTGTAAAGTAAACAACAATAACAATGCAGTCAAACTGAATTATATTGTAAACAAAAGTTGATTTTACATAAGAATTGGAGTAATAAAGAAGGCTTGAAAAGTACAGATGAAACATGGTTCATGGCTTATACCTGACAACATTTTGGACAGCTTCACGAACAATTACTCATGTCTTTAATTACAGAAGAAACTGAAATTGATCAGGATAATAATAACGAGTTTGATATTTTTGACGATAGAGACTGGATGGCTGTAGCAGCAGTAATGCCTAATGCACACCAACTCATGTTGGTCTAGGTAATCGTGATATCGAATTACTTCATAATTGGGAAGCAGCCTATTACAAATATCCAGATATAAAGAATAAAACTTCTTTCATCGAAAGAAATTGAGAAACATTTAGGAATCTGTATGATTCTCATGAATCATACAATGTTATTTTCAAAGACCAACAAAATAAGATATTATTTTTCTTAGAATATCAGTTAAAATGACTATGATAATTGCAATCAAAGACTTGCAATTATTCAGGGAAAACTGGAACTGGTAAAAGCTGTGCAATTAGTGAAATGGTTAGGAGAATTAATTCATATTTTGGTTGCGATGCAACTCTTTTAATGGCTCCTACTGGTGAGGCAGCTAACAATATTGCTGGACAAACTATTCATTCAGCTCTAAGAATAAATACTTCAAAGAGAAGGGGAAGACCATTCAAAGATTTAGAAGGTGAATCCAAAATTGCTTTTGAAGAAGAATTAAAAGATGTGATGTTTGTTATTATTGATGAAACCAGCATGTTGGGTGTGAATTTGTTTTTCAAAGTGGATATGCGACTGAAACAAGCAAAGCAGCGTTCTTCAGCTGTTCCTTTTGGTGGTCTTTGCGTGTATTTAGTCGGCGATTGGTCCCAACTTCCACCGGTTTGTGACAGGAGTCTTTACAATATTGGTAATAATGTTCAGACCATTCAATCGAATCTTTAAAATAAACAGTTCAAAAAAGTGTTCTTTTTAACGAAGATTATGAGATAGCAAGGTGATGATCAAAAAAATTTCAGAGAGACTTTAAATAGAGTCGCAAATGGTACAATCACTGAACAAACTCTTATCTAAAAGATTTTATGTAACCAATATCGGGGACAATGTCAAAGATACTGTCTGTATAATGTCGAAAAATGCTGAAATCGAACGCTTTAATTATGAAAAACTAGAGACCAATAATCAACCCGTGGCTCTAATCAATGCAATCCATAATTTCCCAGAAGCCTCTCTAGCAAAATCTGACGATGCTCAAGGATTATGTGCCCAATTACGTTTATGGAAAGGTGCTCGAGTTATCCTTAGAAGAAATCTTTGGGTCACAAAAGGACTAGCCAACGGTTCAGTTGGGACAGTAACTGATATTATTTATGACCCGGCAGTTGAATGCGAAAATTATAATAATCACATGCCAATATGTATACTTGTATCTTTCGAAAAATATACAGGACAGTTCTGTACGAGAATTCAATACCCATTGTACTAGTAGTGGCATCATTTAAGAAAAACGAAATTTCTTGTACTCGCAAACAATTTCCTTTAACGTTAGCATATGCTGTTAGTATACGTAGATCGCAAGGGATAATATTAAATAAGGCAATTGTTAATTTAGGAGACAATGAATTTCAGCTTGGATTAACGTATGTTGCACTTTCAAGAGTGAAAACATTACAAGGATAACTGTTAAAAACGTCATTTAATTTTGATAGACTGCTAAAAATTAATAGAAGTCAATGGTCAATGGTAGAGATTTATCATTAAATAACAGTGTGTATCATAAAAGTGTATATATTTTGTTGATTGTAAAAATATTGATACATGAATTATTATGAATCTATTTATCTAAAGGATCAAAGACGGTTGATTGTAAAAATACTGATAAATAAATTATTACGAAAATCAAAGGCTCCGCCCATTTGTGCTAGTGACGCTCCTAGTATAAAAAATAAATTTTAGACACACAGGTGAAAGCTAGGAATGGATTTTAGTATAACCACCTCCTTATACCAGGTGGTTGAATATGTATCCAAGTATGCTTCAAAGTCAGAAACTACTTCGAAAAATTTGAGGGAAATGTTTCAAGAAATGGTTGAATCGAGAGCCCCGAATGAAGAGTCTCGTTGAGCATATACAAGTTTGATGATAAGATTGATCGAAGAAAGAGACATCGGGGCTTGCGAAACATGTCATTTACTCCATGGAGTTCCGTTGTATCAATGTACCAGAACTTTTGGAATACTTGTCATAACACTAGAAGACTATGTTGCAATTAATGGAACCAATAGTGAAAATGACAGTAATTCATTCATTCAGTTTTATAGTAGTAGACCACTAGACATAGAAGAAAATAACATTAATCGATTTTGCTAAAAAATTTTTAAGGGAAGAAATAATTCAATTAGCACAAACAGAAAAGAAAGAATTGTACAAATTTTTTGTAAAGTAAACAACAATAACAAAGCAGTCAATACTGAATTATATTGTAAACAAAAGTTGATTTTACATAAGAATTGGAGTAATAAAGAAGGCTTGAAAAGTACAGATGAAACATGGTTCATGGCTTATACCTGACAAAATTTTGGACAGCTTCACGAACGATTACTCATGTCTTTAATTACAGAAGAAACTGAAATTGATCAGGATAATAATAACGAGTTTGATATTTTTGACGATAGAGACTGGATGGCTGTAGCAGCAGTAATGCCTAATGCACACCAACTCATGTTGGTCTAGGTAATCGTGATATCGAATTACTTCATAATTGGGAAGCAGCCTATTACAAATATCCAGATATAAAGAATAAAACTTCTTTCATCGAAAGAAATTGAGAAACATTTAGGAATCTGTATGATTCTCATGAATCATACAATGTTACTTTCAAAGACCAACAAAATAAGATATTATTTTTCTTAGAATATCAGTTAAAATGACTATGATAATTGCAATCAAAGACTTGCAATTATTCAGGGAAAACTGGAACTGGTAAAAGCTGTGCAATTAGTGAAATGGTTAGGAGAATTAATTCATATTTTGGTTGCGATGCAACTCTTTTAATGGCTCCTACTGGTGAGGCAGCTAACAATATTGCTGGACAAACTATTCATTCAGCTCTAAGAATAAATACTTCAAAGAGAAGGGGAAGACCATTCAAAGATTTAGAAGGTGAATCCAAAATTGCTTTTGAAGAAGAATTAAAAGATGTGATGTTTGTTATTATTGATGAAACCAGCATGTTGGGTGTGAATTTGTTTTTCAAAGTGGATATGCGACTGAAACAAGCAAAGCAGCGTTCTTCAGCTGTTCCTTTTGGTGGTCTTTGCGTGTATTTAGTCGGCGATTGGTCCCAACTTCCACCGGTTTGTGACAGGAGTCTTTACAATATTGGTAATAATGTTCAGACCATTCAATCGAATCTTTAAAATAAACAGTTCAAAAAAGTGTTCTTTTTAACGGAGATTATGAGATAGCAAGGTGATGATCAAAAAAATTTCAGAGAGACTTTAAATAGAGTCGCAAATGGTACAATCACTGAACAAACTCTTATCTAAAAGATTTTATGTAACCAATATCGGGGACAATGTCAAAGATACTGTCTGTATAATGTCGAAAAATGCTGAAATCGAACGCTTTAATTATGAAAAACTAGAGACCAATAATCAACCCGTGGCTCTAATCAATGCAATCCATAATTTCCCAGAAGCCTCTCTAGCAAAATCTGACGATGCTCAAGGATTATGTGCCCAATTACGTTTATGGAAAGGTGCTCGAGTTATCCTTAGAAGAAATCTTTGGGTCACAAAAGGACTAGCCAACGGTTCAGTTGGGACAGTAACTGATATTATTTATGACCCGGCAGTTGAATGCGAAAATTATAATAATCACATGCCAATATGTATACTTGTATCTTTCGAAAAATATACAGGACAGTTCTGTACGAGAATTCAATACCCATTGTACTAGTAGTGGCATCATTTAAGAAAAACGAAATTTCTTGTACTCGCAAACAATTTCCTTTAACGTTAGCATATGCTGTTAGTATACGTAGATCGCAAGGGATAATATTAAATAAGGCAATTGTTAATTTAGGAGACAATGAATTTCAGCTTGGATTAACGTATGTTGCACTTTCAAGAGTGAAAACATTACAAGGATAACTGTTAAAACCGGCAATTAATTTTGATAGACTGCTAAAAATTAATAGAAGTCCATCAATGGTCAATGGTAGAGATTTATCATTAAATAACAGTGTGTATCATAAAAGTGTATATATTTTGTTGATTGTAAAAATATTGATAAATGAATTATTATGAATCTATTTATCTAACGGATCAAAGACGGTTGATTGTAAAAATACTGATAAATAAATTATTACGAAAATCAAAGGCTCCGCCCATTTGTGCTAGTGACGCTCCTAGTATAAAAAATAAATTTTAGACACACAGGTGAAAGCTAGGAATGGATTTTAGTATAACCACCTCCTTATACCAGGTGGTTGAATATGTATCCAAGTATGCTTCAAAGTCAGAAACTACTTCGAAAAATTTGAGGGAAATGTTTCAAGAAATGGTTGAATCGAGAGCCCCGAATGAAGTTTCGTTGAGCATATACAAGTTTGATGATAAGATTGATCGAAGAAAGAGACATCGGGGCTTGCGAAACATGTCATTTACTCCATGGAGTTCCGTTGTATCAATGTACCAGAACTTTTGGAATACTTGTCATAACACTAGAAGACTATGTTGCAATTAATGGAACCAATAGTGAAAATGACAGTAATTCATTCATTCAGTTTTATAGTAGTAGACCACTAGACATAGAAGAAAATAACATTAATCGATTTTGCTAAAAAAAATTTCTAAGGGAAGAAATAATTCAATTAGCACAAACAGAAAAGAAAGAATTGTACAAATTTTTTGTAAAGTAAACAACAATAACAATGCAGTCAAACTGAATTATATTGTAAACAAAAGTTGATTTTACATAAGAATTGGAGTAATAAAGAAGGCTTGAAAAGTACAGATGAAACATGGTTCATGGCTTATACCTGACAAAATTTTGGACAGCTTCACGAACAATTACTCATGTCTTTAATTACAGAAGAAAAAGAAATTGATCAGGATAATAATAACGAGTTTGATATTTCTGACGATAGAGACTGGATGGCTGTAGCAGCAGTAATGCCTAATGCACACCAACTCATGTTGGTCTAGGTAATCGTGATATCGAATTACTTCATAATTGGGAAGCAGCCTATTACAAATATCCAGATATAAAGAATAAAACTTCTTTCATCGAAAGAAATTGAGAAACATTTAGGAATCTGTATGATTCTCATGAATCATACAATGTTATTTTCAAAGACCAACAAAATAAGATATTATTTTTCTTAGAATATCAGTTAAAATGACTATGATAATTGCAATCAAAGACTTGCAATTATTCAGGGAAAACTGGAACTGGTAAAAGCTGTGCAATTAGTGAAATGGTTAGGAGAATTAATTCATATTTTGGTTGCGATGCAACTCTTTTAATGGCTCCTACTGGTGAGGCAGCTAACAATATTGCTGGACAAACTATTCATTCAGCTCTAAGAATAAATACTTCAAAGAGAAGGGGAAGACCATTCAAAGATTTAGAAGGTGAATCCAAAATTGCTTTTGAAGAAGAATTAAAAGATGTGATGTTTGTTATTATTGATGAAACCAGCATGTTGGGTGTGAATTTGTTTTTCAAAGTGGATATGCGACTGAAACAAGCAAAGCAGCGTTCTTCAGCTGTTCCTTTTGGTGGTCTTTGCGTGTATTTAGTCGGCGATTGGTCCCAACTTCCACCGGTTTGTGACAGGAGTCTTTACAATATTGGTAATAATGTTCAGACCATTCAATCGAATCTTTAAAATAAACAGTTCAAAAAAGTGTTCTTTTTAACGGAGATTATGAGATAGCAAGGTGATGATCAAAAAAATTTCAGAGAGACTTTAAATAGAGTCGCAAATGGTACAATCACTGAACAAACTCTTATCTAAAAGATTTTATGTAACCAATATCGGGGCAATGTCAAAGATACTGTCTGTATAATGTCGAAAAATGCTGAAATCGAACGCTTTAATTATGAAAAACTAGAGACCAATAATCAACCCGTGGCTCTAATCAATGCAATCCATAATTTCCCAGAAGCCTCTCTAGCAAAATCTGACGATGCTCAAGGGTTATTTGCCCAATTACGTTTATGGAAAGGTGCTCGAGTTATCCTTAGAAGAAATCTTTGGGTCACAAAAGGACTAGCCAACGGTTCAGTTGGGACAGTAACTGATATTATTTATGACCCGGCAGTTGAATGCGAAAATTATAATAATCACATGCCAATATGTATACTTGTATCTTTCGAAAAATATACAGGACCAGTTCTGTACGAGAATTCAATACCCATTGTACTAGTAGTGGCATCATTTAAGAAAAACGAAATTTCTTGTACTCGCAAACAATTTCCTTTAACGTTAGCATATGCTGTTAGTATACGTAGATCGCAAGGGATAATATTAAATAAGGCAATTGTTAATTTAGGAGACAATGAATTTCAGCTTGGATTAACGTATGTTGCACTTTCAAGAGTGAAAACATTACAAGGATAACTGTTAAAACCGGCATTTAGTTTTGATAGACTGCTAAAAATTAATAGAAGTCCATCAATGGTCAATGGTAGAGATTTATCATTAAATAACAGTGTGTATCATAAAAGTATATATATTTTGTTGATTGTAAAAATATTGATAAATGAATTATTATGAATCTATTTATCTAACGGATCAAAGACGGTTGATTGTAAAAATACTGATAACTAAATTATTACGAAAATCAAAGGCTCCGCCCATTTGTCCTAGTGACGCTCCTAGTATAAAAAATAAATTTTAGACACACAGGTGAAAGCTAGGAATGGATTTTAGTATAACCACCTCCTTATACCAGGTGGTTGAATATGTATCCAAGTATGCTTCAAAGTCAGAACCTACTTCGTAAAATTTGAGGGAAATGTTTCAAGAAATGGTTGAATCGAGAGCCCCGAATGAAGAGTCTCGTTGAGCATATACAAGTTTGATGATAAGATTGATCGAAGAAAGAGACATCGGGGCTTGCGAAACATGTCATTTACTCCATGGAGTTCCGTTGTATCAATGTACCAGAACTTTTGGAATACTTGTCATAACACTAGAAGACTATGTTGCAATTAATGGAACCAATAGTGAAAATGACAGTAATTCATTCATTCAGTTTTATAGTAGTAGACCACTAGACATAGAAGAAAATAACATTAATCGATTTTGCTAAAAAAATTTCTAAGGGAAGAAATAATTCAATTAGCACAAACAGAAAAGAAAGAATTGTACAAATTTTTTGTAAAGTAAACAACAATAACAATGCAGTCAATACTGAATTATATTGTAAACAAAAGTTGATTTTACATAAGAATTGGAGTAATAAAGAAGGCTTGAAAAGTACAGATGAAACTTGGTTCATGGCTTATACCTGACAAAATTTTGGACAGCTTCACGAACAATTACTCATGTCTTTAATTACAGAAGAAACTGAAATTGATCAGGATAATAATAACGAGTTTGATAATTTTGACGATAGAGACTGGATGGCTGTAGCAGCAGTAATGCCTAATGCACACCAACTCATGTTGGTCTAGGTAATCGTGATATCGATTTACTTCATAAATGGGAAGCAGCCTATTACAAATATCAAGATATAAAGAATAAAACTTCTTTCATCGAAAGGAATTGAGAAACATTTAGGAATCAGTATGATTCTCATGAATCATACAATGTTATTTTCAACGACCAATAAAATAAGATATTATTTTTCTTAGAATATCAGCTAAATGACTATGATAATTGCAATCAAAGACTTGCAATTATTGAGGGAAAAGCTGGAACTGGTAAAAGCTGTGTAATTAGTGAAATGGTTAGGAGAATTAATTCATATTTTGGTTGCGATGCAACACTTTTAATGGCTCCTACTGGTGAGGCAGCTAACAATATTGCTGGACAAACTATTCATTCAGCTCTAAGAATAAATACTTCAAAGAGAAGGGGAAGAACTTTCAAAGATTTAGAAAGTGAATCCAAAATTGCTTTTGAAGAAGAATTAAAAGATGTGATGTTTGTTATTATTGATGAAGCCAGCATGTTGGGTTTGAATTTGTTTTTCAAAGTGGATATGCGACTGAAACAAGCAAAGCAGCGTTCTTCAGCTGTTCCTTTTGGTGGTCTTTGCGTGTATTTAGTCGGCGATTGGTCCCAACTTCCACCGGTTTGTGACAGGAGTCTTTACAATATTGGTAATAATGTTCAGACCATTCAATCGAATCTTTAAAATAAACAGTTCAAAAAAGTGTTCTTTTTAACGGAGATTATGAGATAGCAAGGTGATGATCAAAAAAATTTCAGAGAGACTTTAAATAGAGTCGCAAATGGTGCAATCACTGAACAAACTCTTATCTAAAAGATTTTATGTAACCAATATCGGGGACAATGTCAAAGATACTGTCTGTATAATGTCGAAAAATGCTGAAATCGAACGCTTCAATTATGAAAAACTAGAGACCAATAATCAACCCGTGGCTCTAATCAATGCAATCCATAATTTCCCAGAAGCCTCTCTAGCAAAATCTGACGATGCTCAAGGATTATGTGCCCAATTACGTTTATGGAAAGGTGCTCGAGTTATCCTTAGAAGAAATCTTTGGGTCACAAAAGGACTAGCCAACGGTTCAGTTGGGACAGTAACTGATATTATTTATGACCCGGCAGTTGAATGCGAAAATTATAATAATCACATGCCAATATGTATACTTGTATCTTTCGAAAAATATACAGGACAGTTCTGTACGAGAATTCAATACCCATTGTACTAGTAGTGGCATCATTTAAGAAAAACGAAATTTCTTGTACTCGCAAACAATTTCCTTTAACGTTAGCATATGCTGTTAGTATACGTAGATCGCAAGGGATAATATTAAATAAGGCAATTGTTAATTTAGGAGACAATGAATTTCAGCTTGGATTAACGTATGTTGCACTTTCAAGAGTGAAAACATTACAAGGATAACTGTTAAAAACGTCATTTAATTTTGATAGACTGCTAAAAATTAATAGAAGTCCATCAATGGTCAATGGTAGAGATTTATCATTAAATAACAGTGTGTATCATAAAAGTGTATATATTTTGTTGATTGTAAAAATATTGATACATGAATTATTATGAATCTATTTATCTAACGGATCAAAGACGGTTGATTGTAAAAATACTGATAAATAAATTATTACGAAAATCAAAGGCTCCGCCCATTTGTGCTAGTGACGCTCCTAGTATAAAAAATAAATTTTAGACACACAGGTGAAAGCTAGGAATGGATTCGACAGGTTTAATCTCAGAAAATTTTAACTCGTCTAAAAAAAAGAAATAAGTTGTGTTATTTTATTTTACTGTCCTTTTAAGTGAGGTCTAAATATTATACATAATTAGCAATAACAATTAATAGTTAATTCTGTATAATTACCGAAATCTTGTTATGTGACGGATGACAATAACATTAATACCATCCAATTTTTGTTGAAATTCTGTTTATGGCCTTGTTGACTGATTGCTTCCAGCACATGCTCAATGCGCTATTCTACAACATTCTACCCTCAATACGGTATCCTGGATGAAATGATATGTACTTTGTACTTGCATAACCCACATTACAGATAAACTTGAAGAAGCTTATTTTTAATACTTTCATCAATCCATCCTCACCAGTCAAAAAGTACCGGTATAAAATATTTTAACTGTTTTGTTGTGTTACCTTAGGTGTTATCATTAATTCGCTCGATTTTTATTTTATCTGCGTTATTCTGCTTCTTCTTATTATAAAAGTTGTCACTCTACCCTAGATACGTAAAACAACGACGGCGGGACGTAGAATAACATTGGCGTTTGATGTTCAGGTGTAATTAAGATACTGAAACCTTGAATCTTTTAAGCCTAAATGCCACCTTATTGACAGTTTAGCGACTATATCAACTCTGTCGACGACTAAACCAGAAACATTCCAGACAGTAGGTAGCAAACACTGTGCCACAGCTCGTCTTCTGTCTTTCTGATGTATGTTCATCCTAAATAAATTGCCTGTTGTTACCACTTTATTACTTATGTCTTCCTACAAACAAGCTGTCACAAACTTACTCAACATCATCTGGAGGCATTATGTTTTCCAATAAGTTATCTTCATTGGTGAAGGCCTCTTTTAGACCCTAGGAAACCAGACACGTCCAAGAGATAACCCATGGTTGCGGTAGTGGGGATATCTTAGTATATTCATTATTCATTCTAATTCTCTAAGAGTGATTTTTGGAATCAAATTATAATTAGGGGTTTATGTGTTATTCGACACTGCCAATAGTTTGTTATACATTTTATTGGTTTGCTTTTATACAGACAGTACACCCTGAGATATGCTTGGGTTATTTCTATTCCAATAAAAGCATAGCTCTGATAGGACGTTGCTGTTACAGTCTGAAGGGTTTCATCTCCAAACAATACACTGCTCATTGTGTCTTCGAAACTGTCCACCAGACAGGGTCTGTGCAAAAGATTCTATAATGTCTGTTTTACCTAAGTAACGTGTCAATTAAGGATTTATTGTAAGTTGCTGGTAGTTACTGTTTTTAACAGTCTATTTTGGGCACGAGTACATTTCCGTCTAGATAATCATTTGACTCATTAATGCCTGTACTTCAATAGTTACCTGAGTCACCTTTCTTGGAATGATTGCCGCTGGTGCTTCATTAAGTAAATTTTTATATCACCAAAATCTTCGACTTCTCTCATCTCTAAGCAAATTTATGGAGTCCAACTTTATAGACATTTATAATTCCTACGTCAGAATTATTAGACATTGTTGGTATACGATTGGATATTTTTTTCATTAGAAGTTCTGTACAATTAGATATTTTATAAATTTGGCCGTTTGACATTAGGACTAAGTTATATCGGAACTGTTACCTTATTGTATTTTCCTTTGGACTGTCTATACTTGGACGTACTGACTTAAAACTGTCTGAGGACGAGAGCGAAACCAAAGACGTTTCGGGTTCCAATGAAAAGTACTCAGATCCAGTTGAAGCTGCGATATGATTGAAGTGTAATTACAAGATATTGTGGGATTCACGCATGGAACCCCCCACCACACTCACACTCACACACACCATACCCTAATTATCATATGAGAGTGCAGAAAGAAATAGGATGGGAAAGTTGGACAACCCCTGAAGAACGTCCAGGGATGTAAAGAGCCGAAGGACAGTTCACTACCAGTTCCACTGAAGAAGACAGATGTACTACTATGACACACACGCAGCTGTAACACACAAACACGTCTCCTTGTCCTATTACTGAGAAGAACTAAGACTTGACGCAATATCAAAAGTCTTATGAATGATTGGCCAATATAGTTAATTGGTAACAGTAACTACACCATCACGTATTCAACAGTAAATTTAAATTGTCGACTGCTGAAGAAATAAACTTGGATACAAGAAGAGATTCTTAAGGACTTGTATACGGAACACAGTGATTTATGACTGTGGGAACTGAACCACAGAAGCTGAAGAAAAGATGAGGGTAGAGTTATTGTAAATGTGGTCCTCTATAATGTTACTGAAAAAGCTGGTGTTCGACAAACTCTGCATTAAAGAAACAAAATGTGTGGAAGGGTAGATGAAGAAAGAAATATGTGAAAAAACGCCTGAAACAAAGAGACAAACTTGTTGGTCACACTTTGCATGTGGGTGTATTATCAACACAAGTATTGAGGATTACATTGTGGGGAAACGATAAGCCTACATAGAAGACAAAGGTCCTAGTGTAAAAAACAAATAATAAATTGTATAAGTTGTTATTCTTACGAAGAAATGAAGCGAAAGGGACAGAAGCAATTCATGCGGAAAACAGCTGACAATCATCTACGTCGTTTCTACACATAAGATTTTTCTGGATAGAAATATGTGTACCTACATATACGTTTTATTATGACACTACGAAGGTTAAGAATTAAATACGAGACTGTGTATGGTTTCCGTCAAATGAATTCACGTTTCTGAAAAGACAATATTTGTTTTAAGAATATTTATCTTTTGCGTTATTTATGTACAAGATATTTTTGGCAATAATAACGTAATGAAAATGTCACTGTAATTTAATAAACAGCAGACGAGCTTGGCGTCTCTCAGTTGTATTCATCGTATCCATGGCAACAGTCCAGTAAGTCCAGCTCACATAACCAGCAACACGCGTTGTCGCTTTAAGATTTCTGAAAGCTTTTTTGACGAAATAACCCTTTGTAGCTGAGACATTTATTCGGAAACATTAAAAAGTGCAAAAGAGCGCGCACGCCGTATTTTGTTTCTAGCGACCGAGTTAATTTTATTAATTCATTTTTGAATTATACACTTACAAATATAACACTCTTATAAATAAAAAAATGTGGCGGCTCAGTAGACCAGTGGGTATGGCCAAGGCCACACTATACTACTGGCCGGAGTGTTGGAAACGTGACGTCACACTAGGCGCCGAAACGAAACAGCCGCTAATGCTGTTTACTGTGTCGCGTGCTCAAATGACCTTTCCTACATACACCTGTAATGGTTTACCTGAACATGTCCTATATGGTTGTAATCTGTATGAACTAACAAAGACCTTGGTATGAAAAAATGTAGAGTTTTGTGAACAACAACAGTTATATTTAGCATTTGAGAAAGTGCAATTTACACGAAGGATGTAAAAAAGCTGTGAATCAAGGTAATTGACAGCTTATCGGGGAAATAGCTTTTCAAGTTTCTTTATGTAGATAAACAGCCAAACTTTCGTATTGTACAAGATTTTATATCATGTATGATAAGTAGTACCAGAAGCGGGGTAAGCAGAAAATTTAAAGAAATAACCGATTACTAACTGCTCAGTATTTATTTACAACAATATTTGATCATTTGAAGATGGTGCATTACAATCTCGTATTGCCTTACGTCTAACATATTTACATGTAATTTAAAATCTACTTACAATAAAGTTATTTAGACTAACTTAACAATTCTGTGTCCAACATTTATCTAAGTTAACGCTGAACTTGTCTAAAATTTGTGTATTTTTCTCTTTTTGTCCGATTTGACATCATTCTGAGCATCTTTCCATTTTTATTGAATTTGTCATTACGAGATTTTGAATAATTGTTTAATAAGATGTTACAAAAGGAAAATAAACATTTATCGATAAGTTTGTTAAAATTAATTTTACATATATTACAATTTCTCTGTGGATGATGGATGTCAATAAAACCTAAAACAGTGGATTTTAGCGCTATTCTCTGATTAGTGGACAATAAAAACTGTGTTTCGTATCTGTCAGATACAATTAATGTAAACACTTTGAAAGCTAAATTTAGTACTTCCATCACATAATCTGAAGGGTATTTTAAAGAACCTCTATTAATAACATTAAAATAGTAATTGTCCTTTTGTGGTACAACAGTAGACTCGGTATTTGTTGTAGTAAAGAAATCTGTACACCCAGTGCAAGAGTTATTTTTTAAAATACTGTGTACCAAGTAACCACCAATATAAACAAGGCCTAAAGTGTCATTTTCTGATAAGGTAACATCAGTTATGTCTACCTGCAGGTCATCAAAAATTTGATTACTGTTGTCATGCATATCATTACTATCGCTTTCTTCACAGTCTGCTGTGGAAATAAATAAATCTTTGATACATACTTTACTGTGTCTAGAGGAGTAAATATCAATCAAGCTCAAAGTTTTTAGTTTTTTTCTGATTCCAAAACCTGCTTGACTGATACATGGTAACATGCACCACTCATCTGTCTATACTGGCTAAATCTGGCCTCTAACGGATCGGTCTGAAATTTGCCAAGTAAAACATATGACAATTTCATGTCTCATAAGAGAAACGAAATAATCTCCATTAAAGTGTTAACAGTATGTAGCAATGCTACACGTGTTTCATTGGCTAATTTTCCTCTCCTTTTAGCTTTTGTTAACTCCTCCCCTTGAACAACAAGTTCATCCCATTTAACTAACCATTTACTAAAAGTCTTCAAAAAAACAAAATTAGTATCTGTTACAGACTGGACTGATTTAAAGTTTTCGTCATTAAATTTAACTCCCTTGTACATATGTTTTACGTTGACAATCTTCCACCACTTTAAAATGACCTGAATGAAATGTGCTGTACTACTCTTAGTTTCTGTTTTAGTCAATGACGAATTTTCATTCAAAGCAGCAATATTTTTCTCGTCGAATAACCTACAGCACAAATGAACATTTTGCCTCTCTATTGATGTTGGGTATAACACTTTTTTTGACAGTGTAGGAGCCAGTTTAACACAGTTATTTTACTCACTTAAATTTAAGATTTTAAGATCTGATACACAAGCCATTTCTTTTACGTCATTTTTGTCGAAATTTGGAAACACAAATGTTTGTCTGTCATCTACTTGGTTTAACCAGTTATTTCTAATACATTTAAACCGAGTCCTCTCGCACGATATAACGTTCGTCGAAGTGACGAATGCAAACAACAGATCGTTTGCTGGGCGTGATGTTTGCTTAGTGAATGGCATTTAGCCATTTTTGACACTGGATAGGATCCTTCGGGAATCTAAAAACAGTCACTGAACTATCCGTGTTATAATTGCTTTTGCATCCTGGTACGCAGTATGAAGTTGGCATGTTTTAATATTATTATCACAAATGTACGGAATGAAAAACAGTTGCAGCAAAACTTCGTATACGAATAGAAACACGTGTGTAAGTGTATACTGACTAAAAAACCATTGGCGCGAAACGGTCCGGCGCCTACTGTGACGTGCGCGTGGAGTGGAGGGGGTGACTCCGGCCAGTAGTATAATGTGGCCTTAGCTGGCCACACTGCCTTCCTTGTATGCCGTACGGCTCACATATGGCTGCCTACCCTGCCTGACTCCTAAGCTGCTTCGGTCGTACACATGGGAGCCATTATTATTATTAGTATTTTTTAATTGTATCCGAGGTTTTAATTGCATTTATATAGACTGGCACAAGCAAAACTTATACGATTACATCACAGTACATCGCTTTCCAAACATTATTATGTACTGACTGTGTTATATATCACTCATCAACAAAAGTATTTGATTAAACATTAACAAGTACAAGAATGTATTTAACTCTAAAAAGAAATTAAACTAACAAACGACACCTTAATCTACAAACACTAATGTAGTTTTTAATCTTAGTGCGTTGACTTCAACTGATCTTCAAAAATGTACTTAATTTATGTAAGTAATTATCTAAAACATTAAGAGTACATTATTTATCAGACATTTTTTTAGTGCTTCTCAATTAGTTCCACACGAACAGAACCAAGCAAAGCCTTTCAAGCTCCGATATTTTTTAAAACTTAAAATACGTCTACAACATATATTAAAACTGTATTATTTTAATAAATCAGCATCTTGTAAATAGTCATATGCGTTTTTCTGCTATTACGTTTCGCTTCATTCACGTTTACCAAATATCTCTAGAGTGCCATTACACAAAACAACACTTATACAGAAAAAAAATAAAGACGACATGAATGGTGATTGGTAATTTAAGAATTTGAAAAACATTAATTCGCCCGTTTTCAATTGCACACGGCTTCTATTGTATCCCGAATTAAAGCGGGAATAGCAATAACAAAAATTAACAAATCAGGACTGACGAGAAAACGGTTAACATTAAAACATTGCGTACTGTTTTTAACAATATACAACACTACGGGAGTCGTCGATGTGTGTGTGTGTGTGTGTGTGTGTGTGTGTGTGTGTGTGTGTGTGTGTGTGTGTGTGTGTGTGTGTGTGTGTGTGTGTGTGTGTGTGTGTGTGTCTGAAACAAGCCAATTTTATTATTAACAGGTTAACGTAACCACTTTGTTTCAAAAAAATTGTGTGTAACTGGAACTGGATTACATAAAGCCCTCGGCAGAGACATGTAGTTTTAATACTCTCCCAGAAATAAACTGTTTGTGTATCCAGAAATACTCGCCTCTCATATTATCCAAGAATTATTTTTATGAACATGTAACATATATATTTATGTGCATCGTTGTATTAAACGTTTTTGAAAAGACAGAAATTTTAAATTTAGTTAATGTGTAAAAAGATTAATAGGCCTATACTTATATGTTTAATTTTTATTCAAAAATTTACATAAAACTATAATAAGTACAGTAGGTACAAATAGGTACTTGAATACACATGTAAATACATAAATGCACGCCCAACACTTGGGAATATGTTGTGTGTGTGTGTGTGTGTGTGTGTGTGTGTGTTTGTATGTGTGTGTATGTGAGAGAGTGTGATAATACTTATCTCGGAAATATACATATCTATAAAGTTGGATTCCATAAATATGCATGGAGATGTGAGAGAGAAAAGATTTTGGTGACGTAAAAATGTGCTTAATTAGTATCCTTGCGAAAATCATTGCAAGAAAGGTGACTCAGGTGACTAATGAAGTACAGCTAGTAATGAGTCTAGTCGGAAATGTATTCATTCCCGAAATAAACTGTTAAAAACAGTAACTACCAGCAACTTACAATAAGTTTCCTTAATTGACACGTTATATAGGTGAAACATACATTATAGAACCTCTTGCACAAACCCTGTTTGGTGCACAGTTTCGAAAATTTCGAACACACAACTCCGGCTGTGAAGATCCGGCCTTTCCGGTTCAGGGCTTAAGAAGTTTATGATTGAGCCGAGTATGTTTGGAGATGAAACCCTTCAGACTGTGCCAGCAACGTTCTATCAGCTCTATTTTTTTTTTTTTTTTTTTTTAAGCATATGTCATGTCGTATTGTCTGTATTAAATAAAAACCGTTCTAACAAACTACTGGCACTATTGAAAAACATACAAGCCCTTAATTATAATTCGATACCAAAAATCACACTCAAAGACATCGAATTATCTATGATAAATATATTAAATTATCCCCACTCTAAGGTTGTCTCCTTTATTTTGCACATTAAATTTGGACGTGTGTCGTTTCCTATGGTTTAAAAGAAGCCTTCACCAACAAAGACGACTTATTGGTAAAACACGTTGTTGGCCTCCAGAAGATGTTAGTTGAGTGAGTTTGTGTCAGTTTAAGTGTCCGAAGACATAAAAAAAATGAAGTTCAAAAATTGACATAAAACTATATGTACAATGGACAGAAATAAGTGCAATTACACTCAAATACAGATGTAAATACATAAATTCACAACTCGTGGGCATGTGTTTTGTGTGTGTGTGTGTGTGCGCGCGCGCGCGCGTGTGTGATATGCCGTTTGTTGTTTTCAGATGAAGTCCCGCGTTGGATTTCACTCTTTTTCGACGACGGATCTTCTCCGACATTTCAGCACATTCACCACTATCATTTTCTGATATGCGGTCGGTGCGAACATCTTGGCCGCTGTACTGTACGTGTAACGAAGAGAATTTCACACTGGACTAAGTCGTAGGCTGTCATTATGTTTGTTGGCCGAGTCTGATTTTATTTTCAGACTGAATTGATTTCTATGAGTTGCGTTTTTTAACAATTCTGTGATGGCAAGTAGTTTGATAAATTCGAAGCTCACACTGTATGAAGTCTCGGCTGGTATTTTTATAGCCAGGATATACAGAATGCAAACAAGGTCAACTTTGGTACTAACAAACTACTGGCAGCGACGCAGCTTAATACCAGATCTATCGTAGATTTTCCGTGACAGACACGTTTCTTATCTGCCGAAATGTCGCACAAAATACTTCAAGAAAAACGCGAAACATTCAGGATGGGAATAAACCTGATAATAATAGTATGATATCATATACTTCAAAATCTTTGAAACCTGATTTATATATTTACTTATACCCATATCAAAAATACATAAACAATTACGTCTGTATTGATTCATCCAAAAAAATAAAAAATAAAAATTGTCAAGGCAATATGGATAACTAAGTAAAGTACAGAACGTAACATACCTAAAACATAAGATCTTTATGAAAGTAACTAATATAGAACATGTGTCTACGAAGAAGATCGGCTATTAGGTAGGACTGAAGTTCTTACAGAAGACAAAATAGTACACTCAAGTGCACACATACACACACAATAGTACACACATGTCAAGTGTATTCGGACATGTAATAACTAGAGCTAACACTTTTATATAAACACACGTTTCTACTTAAAAGTGCATATTTTGAGCAATACCACATAAATGACATCACACTTTGACAAAAAAAAATCAAACGCAAATATTTTCGTGTGTTTTGTTAACATAGCTCTGCATACATTTACTCATGCGTGCAGATAAATCTACACTATCTTAATCTAAATGCATAAAAATTATATATTTTAGACTGCTGTCTTAATTTCTCTACCTACCTAATGGCTTTTCCAGTTTTCGTCGTTGATAAAATACAGAGTTGTCAGCTGTGAGGGAAATCTGCAATATGGAACTAAAACTCTTAAACCTATACCGGGTCAAAAACCTGTTCACATTGTTGACAAGCCGACAACAACATTTTACAGAAGAGTAGAAGACTTTGCTAGTTCTTCACACAGTAAATCTAAAGAACACCTTAATCAATGAACTTAAGTGAAGCTTTCCTTGCATTATCACATAATCAACGTATTTTCCCGATAGTCATTAAGACGTTTACCGCATTCTTTCAAGTTTTTAACAAGTGCAATCTTCAAACGTAATTTACAATGGTTTTCTCATGCTACTACCTTTATTTAACTTTAAAATGTGCAGGTTTAAACCACTAATAATCTGTGGCCGTAGTCATGTGTAAGGCAACAAATAACAAATAACCGGATGTGTGATGTGATGTAACCGTATACCTTAATTTAACAATTTAAAATTAATCACAAGAGATATTTGCAACAACACCCGCAGATCGTAGAATTATTCAAGACTGCAAAAACTCAATATCATACTATAAAATAAAACAATACAAATTTCATAGAACAGAAGTAATCCGGGAAGTACAACAAAACTCACAAAGGTTCACACATTTTTAGAGCACAAATTTTTCTACAATTAAGCATATAAATATCTTAACCGTAGAAACAACAATAACAGCATAACAAATAGATTAACGCCAGCGCCCGGCAAGTTCCAATGATTTGTGACAACGAATAGGCCTGCCTAAGTCCAGATTGCGAGTTTCAACAGTACAGGTTATTCGATAGAAAATTTTAATTATTAATCAATATTAACTATAATTAAGAGACTTTGGCAATTAGTATGTTAACTTTGTAAAGCCTAGAAAAGACATAACGACTTATCGAATTTTTTAAAATGAATTCTGAATTCGTTTTTTCTAGTCACAAAATCCAAGCTACCTAAAGTAAGTAGAAACCAGTTATTGTATTAGACAATAACCCACAAATAATTAGTTACTGTCGCAGAATTCATCAAATATCACATTATATCATGACACATTGTCAAGTTAATAAATGAAAAAATAAGTGTAGTTGTGTAATATTGAATAATAATTATTATAATTATAATAATAATTATTATAATCTGTAGTTGTTGTCCGCAGTTCCGATTTGTACCATTACATCTGTAGAGCCTACAATTGTATTTACATTAGTCATATTCGTGTAAAACATATTACATTTTATGATAAAATATTGAACCGTTTGGCTTCGCATATTTTTTCATTCACAGGGTATTTTCTAGGAAAACTGACATTCTTCTTTTAAAATATGAAATTAGGCTATGTTAAGCTATAAATTACCGGAAATTTGAGAACCTGTTCTAAGCAATACAATATAATACAATAACAAATACAGTATAATATAATAAAACACAACACAATAAAATAAAATAACTTAATTTTTGCAACCGTATAACCGTGTTATTGTATGTTTATGTAATTATATTTATACGTATACACATAATTAATGTCTGTTGCTGAGTTACACCTTCATGGGCTGTTCTGACAGGAAGTGATGCGTTACAATTATTGTAATGGAACTTACTGAAAAAGGGTGAGGGGTCAGGCACTGTACTCGGTCTCAGTCGAGCCAATGTTTTGAGCCCAATGTTTGGTAGAAAGTAAAATACAACGAGTTTTAACCCGATCAACAATGTTGTTTCAATATACTCATAGTTTAAAACATAATAATCTCCTGTACGTAGGCCTTTAAATATCAACCTGTACTTGTTCATTCGAAAACACTTCCTTTTATTTGGTAACAAATACCCGTTGGACTAAGGATTTAATAATTGTGTTATCAATTTAGTGTAATAATTCACCCTACGCAATTTTCACAATAACCCCTTTTCACAGCTTTACGAAACATTTTTCACATAACACGTAACACCTATAAAAAGAGTATGGGAAGCGTTAGTAAATTCCTAATATACCCAAACGTTGGCTAACTGAATGGAGAGGCAATAGAAAGTCATTTAGGTTAAATGCACTTACGAGTCTTACGTGGGTACCGTTCATTGAGATGTTTTTTATCTTATTTGGTTAAATAGGATAACGACGTCTTTCACATTTGAAGATTGCTCCTTTAAATTTATGAAAAGTTGACACCATTTTTCTTGTTACGTGAAACGATGTGTTATTCAGATGTTAGCCATAAAAAACGCGTGTGTGTGTGTGTGTGTGTGTGTGTGTGTGTGTGTGTGTGTGTGTGTGTGTGTGTGTGTGTGTGTGTGTGTGTGTGTGTGTGTGTGTGTGTGTTGCGTGTTCCATTTCGTTGAAGACACGACAGACCGGATTTTGCCCTATCCTATACCCTGTAACACTCCTAAGGTATATCATGTACGCCTATACTGTTTACCTAGTGCAGTGCTTATGCCTATATGCCTACAAACCGAATTACAAACGGACGTCTACCTGTTGGAGTATAATGAGAGTATATGGAATGCATTTTGTATTCCCCTTATAACAATACTTCATAGACTGTAGCAGTGCCAGTTTGTTTGTTAAAGACAATATAAATGTTAAATGTAGGTCTACAGTTTATGCATGGACGAGTACACTTTGAAATTAGGAGACTAACGGAGAATCAGCTGTTAAGTGAGTGAAGGTGTTGCCAACATCCCTGTCACATTTTAGTTACGTTGTTAACTACGTTCTATTTTAGGCTTCTGTTATTGCTATCTCAGTTTATTATTAATTATGTCGTTGTTTTAGAGTTATTCATTTCAACCGTGATTTGATTTTCTAGTTTAATTTCTAATTGTGTTTTTATTCTTATCGGAGTTATCACTGGAAAACGCGATTTGTTAAAATGCATACTTTTCTTTCAAGCCCGACTAGTTATTCATTGTCAAGTATGGAAAGTAACTTTTAAATGTTTTACAGTTTATGAGAAAAGAAGCGGCTGAAGGAGAAAAAGTACCAATTAAAAGTGTTTTTGAACGAGTTACTGCGGCAACTGAATCATGAACTCGCACGTTATTGCTTATATCAAAGGTGGGGAAAAATTAGAAGGAGGACAGTTTAAGAGCCCGCGCGTGCGTTTTGAGTAATAATAAAATAAAGTAGAATATTGAAATGAAAACTTTTTTAAATATATTGAATATCGCACGTTATAACTTTAACTTTTCGCTTTACTTACAATAAAATGTTGTTTTGCCAGCTGGTAACTGGTGAACGTAAATATTCTCATCTATCATTTATCTGTTTCTTTTATCGATTGTAACACTTTTAGGGTTAAAAGATCTTAAAAGTTATTATTATCCTAAATTACTTTATTAAGATAACTTGATTTTTTCCGTCTTCCTGTTACAGATTTTTGCTGTCTAGGATTCAAAGATTTCTGCAAGTAAGCTAATACGAAATACGAAGAACTCGTCCCTTTATGTAGTGATAAACTGGAAAGATAGTCGAATGTAATTAAGAAGTGGAAGTGAACAATCTGCACTTTCCATTTGGATAAGAGCTGGTAGGAAGGCTGCATTTTTTTCGTCTCAACGGTAGACAATGAAAGGACCAAAAACACGGAGATATGTTTATAAAACATTGTGATATTGTTTGTAAACATAAATAAATAAGTATACTGCCAATATTCATTTTTATATGCATTTTTTTAAATTAAAAAATAAATATTATTTTCTTAAATTTTTATTGCTTAAAGTGGACTACTGTTGTCTTATAAATAAAAGGCTACGCAGAGAGAGAGAGAGAGAGAGAGAGAGAGAGAGAGAGAGAGATTCATGGTGATACCAATTACAAACAAACCTTAACAATACGCATGTTTTGGTTAATATTAGAAATACTCATAATACTCATACGTTGGCTGCACTGACGCTGATAACAACAATTCTCGCATCTCAGAACGATTCCGTCCACAGAAGCAATTCCTCTCTGAGCGTAAGCGTTTCGTGCCTTTTACTTTCAATTTTTCTATAAGTGTAAGTAACGTACAAAATTCTTTCATATTATAAAATAAAATTCATCAAGTCCTAAGAAAATTTACTTCTTACGGTTACGGTAAGTGTATCCGTGTATAATGCACAAATTAAACAAAACCACTAATTAAAAAATATTGGCCATTCCGCATATACACTTCTCAACTACGTACAGGAGTTGATTTCTGTCAATCATAATAACAGAAAAATCAAATTGAAAGCATAATTTGACTAACGAAATATTACACGATCTTATATTTGCATCAACTGAGGATGAATTTATCAACGGATTATTAATTCAAAGTTTCTTTTTTTAATATATAATTGATGCCATAATTAATGTTACATTATAAATGTATGATATTACGTAAATCAATGTATTACGTTAATATTATGTAAATGTTAAATGTAAATCTTATGACATATATGTGCGTGTGTGTGCGCGCGCGTATGTTATTTATGATCATATACACAAAATGTATATCATATACGTTGTCACAATGTATGGCAGGCTTACAGATAATAATAAATAAATTTATTACAGTTAGCACATATTTATATTTAAACAAATATTTTAAAGCAATTTATAATTACATAATTTTACTAAACGTTTCGTCTAAACGTGTTCCTAAGATGACGACTTAATCTCAATACTTTCGACACAGAAATTAAACGGTGAAATACTAAACACTAACAACAAATTTTGTCTCCTTATCTTCTCATTTACACGGAGCACACCAACTCTCTTCGACGAAAGTATACTTAAGCATATTCACCTATGACAAAAAATAAGAAAGAATACAACTTGGTTAAAAGCTTGTGCGTTTCTTTTAACTTTTAGCCATGCGAAAGTATAAAAATATATTGACTTGTTTACAATATTCATGTTTAAGGTGTTACCATAACAACGCCTGCTAATCTCGGCAATTTCGGGGTGGCTGCTCGCGTTCCATAAAATCTCCAATATGGTTATTTTGCTCCACGCCATTACCCGATATAACCTCTATTGTAAATATGTTCACTTCTGCCGTATCTGTAGAAAAAAATATTTATTAAAAACAATTCTTGGGGGTTTAAAGTTTTGTTTTACTACGTGATTTTTAAATCCTTTAAAAATGTTATATTCTAAACTTAAGTGTGAAAACGACTATACCTAAGCCACAGTGTTTAATACGCGTAAGTCTTGATTTAAGCCTAAATAGATAAATAAATTTTCCTGTCCTGCAGATACTCTCTGCTTAGCATTGATTGTATTTGTTTATATTCTACTCATCTGTGTGTTTCAATTGTAAGTGCAATGTGTATCATAAAATCAGTTACTGATTTATGATTAGTGGTATAATTAACGTAAACACAAATTAGTGTTGTACTGTTGGCCACATCCGCTTTTCTTGACATTACCATTTGGAATGCAGTTGGATTTACTGACTTAATAACCTGCACAGTGTAGGAAAAATGGATGAAATTTACTGTTTCCCAAGTAGCTCTAAAAAAGTTTGGTAAAACAACTAGAATTGGGTTTTTTCTTTTAGCGAGCAGTACAGAATTAGCATAGCGAAACACACTGGGCAAGTTAAAAATAATAGGTTCAATTGGAAAGAACCTTCTATCAAAAATGAAAGAGCAGCCGAACTTTCACTACAACGTTCCTGATACAAATCAAGACGTCTAGAACTCACCTTCAACGATAAAAAGAAAGTGTTGTACATAGTTTTAATAAAAATTACTTTAATTTTTGAGTTTTATAATTAATTTTTTAATTTTTTTAATATGTTTTTAAGCACAGTATCTTTTGACTGTAAAACAAATATTTTTCTTCCCTTCATTTTCTAAAACAGATGTACAGGAGCTACAATATATATATATATATATATATATATATATATATGTATATATCCATGGCTGAAGTTGAGTCAAATATGTTGAATTGGTGAGGGGGAAGGAGAGACCAGGTGCTATTTGGCCGCTTACATATCACGGAAGTGCTCGCTTCGCCACTGAGGTGCATTATGTAAAAGAAACAAATGTGTGTGCAAGCTCGTGTTAGTAACTGATGTATATAAAGGCGATTACACACACACACAGAGTCATATTAATTATGTTTTTAATCCTATGAAAGATGTTAGCAAAATAGTAAATCAAAATTAATGCATTATAAATTCAACTGTAAATTGATTAATTAAAATCAGAAACGGAGGATATCGACTAATTTTTTGCCATAATAGATTACCTGAGGTAGATTACCGTATGTAATGTTTTACAGTGTGTATACGCTAATACCGGTACCGGTAACTTCAGTGTTAAGGTTACGGTTAAGAAGAACCTCTTCTTAAAACACTGAAGAAGGAAAAAAAATGTCAAGACAAATTCTAAAGAAGGCTACTGTAAAACTAAAAAAGACTTCAGCATTGCTATGTTTAGACTGAAGTACGTACATACAAAGTTTGAAAGTAGCAAAACTTTTGACGACACAAAGCTAGGAAAATCTTCATATATTGTAGACCACTTTCATTACTACCATTTGAAATCAAACTTTTTGACAAAATAGAGGAAATCTGGGTAATATGGACTAAGCGGGCAATATGGAATTCCATTGTTTCCGTAGGGGATATACCAATTGGCTACAAGAAACAACATTTAGCATTCTTTTGGAGATGGCCAGGTTGGTGGGAATTGGTAAATGCAGTCTTAAACGGACACAAACATGTGTTGTAACTAAACCGACTAGAACACATATCGAAGGGTTTGAAGTTTTTAGTAAAGATAAAGTATCAAAATGTTTTGATCTGGAAATACTGTATGAAAAGTTTAATTTTTCGGCTAATCACCTGCTTAATGCGGATGAAGCTGGAGTAGTAGAAGGAGGCACGCATTATTCGTCACAGAGGCAAACGACAGTTAAGAGTTCTTCCCGCCGGTGAAATAGTTTCTTTGATCACTTTCATTGCATGCATCAGTCAAGCTGGTGATTTTGTGCCACCATAAAATGCTCAACCATGTATATGGTAACTATGGTAAAGAACAAGTGGTACACAAAGAGATTATGTACGCGCTACTAATGCCTCTGTAGAAGGAGCAGTTACATAGATAGCCAAGGGAGTTATTCAGTTTATTGTCAAATTGCACTTCAGTGAAACATTTCCTACAGTGTCATCAAACAGAGGAAGAACATCTGGTGAAAAGGACTTAGAGAAACGAGGTAAACACATCATTGCCAATGTTTACAACTTTTTACAGAATCTCGCGGACTATCCAAAGGAAGTTGAAAATTTGAATTTTAAAAGGGTTCAAGAGTTGATTGCCGAAGCTTGTGGAGTAAGTCGATCGACATTTTAAGGCGTAAAACGAGACATTGATAAGTGTGAAGGAAATAAACCTAAGTTTAGTACGCCGCGAAAGCATTTTAAAAAAGCCGACAAAAACAAATTTGGACAACTTCGACAAAGATGTTGTGCGAAGATTTGTTTTTAGTTTTTATGAACGTGGAGAATTCCCAACATTGGGAAAAATCCAGAAGCAGCTGGCTGAAAAAATAAATTTTAGGGGCTCCAAGAAATCAGAGCAGCGAATTTTGAAACAGATTGGATTTAAATATAAAAGTGTAATGACGGTCAAACATTTTTAATGGAAAGCGTAGATATTGCTTGTGCTCGCGCTACTTTTCTGAGAAAAATGCATCGAATTTGTAATGACAGTTTAAAAAGCCCCATATTTTATTTGGGCGAGACATGGTTGAACCAAAATCACAGCAAATCAATGATTTGGTAGGACCCAGAGGAAAGGGGTGTATTCAAAGTGCCAGTTGGAAAAGATGCAGATTAATTGTACTTCAGTCGGGGTCAGCTGAAACAGGCTTCGTGAAGTAATGCAAATTAATTTTCCACCCACAGAAAAATACATTAAATACAGATTATCACAACGAAATGAAATTGGAACTTTTTAAAGAGTGGTTCGTCAACTTACTCTATTTACTAGAAGAAAGTTCTGTCTAGTAACGGATAACGCGAGTTATCATTCCGCATTTGCTGAGAAAGTTCCCAAATCAAAATGTAGAAAAATGGAAATCCAAAAATAACTGAGAAATCATAAAATTGAAGTTTCCATGCAAGATACGAGAGCTCAATTGCTAAAAAAATCGAAATAAAAAATACGCCGAAAATATATGAAATTGCTCAAATAGCCTACGAAATTAGTCATGAGGTTGTACGCCTTATCATTCCCATTACAACCCAATTGAGTTTGTGTGGGCACAGGTGAAAGGATATGTGGCCGATCAAAATAATACTTTTAAAATGTCGACCTTGAAAGACTGATGGATGAAGCGATAGCTAAAGTAACGGTTGAAGACTGGAGAAAATGCGTTCGACATTCCGAAGAGCTTCAAAAGGAAGATTACAAGAATGTCCTCGAGACTTGGCTATAGAACGTATTGTGATTACAGTGACGGAAGAAAGTTCAGAAGATAGCGAATCCAGTTTTGACTGATAGAATAAAAATGATTGAAAGCGTAAGCTTTGGTGTATATTTTGTATTATAATATGTATAATTTTTTCTTTATACACAATTTTTTTTTTAAATCACCCCTCCCCCTTCAACTACCCACTCAGTTTATAATTATCTCATTTATCATTTTACAGTGGATTAACATGATTTTATTTCCGGGCCACTTACTTATTATTTTAATTAAGTACTTTTTACTCTTGTTAAAACACAAAATAATGCAGGTAAACAACTACCTGTCCCTCCTAACCGAACAACCTGGTTGCCTGGCAACAAAATTATTTTGTTTTTGACAGTTACCATTGTCTGAAAAATGTTTAACGAATTTTTAAATACTTTACTCTTGTTAAAACGTAAAACACTGCAGATAAACTACCCCCCCCCTTAACAGATCTTCATCAAAGTCAATAGGACTTGTGTCATCTACAACTAGGGCACATATGCAAAAAATTATTTGATTCTGTTTGAATTTACCGCAGTTATCGTTCGCCATAGACAAATTTTTACACACACACACACACTTTTCGGAAAATTACTTTTCTTCATATTTTGGGAGTAGTACAATCAGAATCAGCCCTTATCTGGAACACAATTTTTTTTGCTATCACCACACTTCCATTTCCTTACGGAACATTGAAGTAAAATAACACCCGTCGTTTCAATTATCCTTTTCATTTATAGATATTTCATCTACGTTTCTACAGTGGATTATTACGACCTTCTTTTCAGGATACTTTATTTATCAAAATTAAGTACTTTACTCTTGTTAAAACGTAAAACATTGCAGATTACCTCTCCCCCTCAACCGATCTTCATTCACCAAAATCCATAGGCCTTGGTCCTCTACAGCTCGGGCTCATATCCAAAAAATTGTGTTTAGACTTTGAACTGTTAACCTTGTAATGTAACTACTGCACTGCGACACGCACAGATGACGTCACGTTTTTCTTATCTGCCGCCGACAGCAGGTACTGCTGTGTGGCCGGTAGCAAAATTTTCATTAGTTCTAACCAAGACTCCGAGTTGTTCACTCGTATCAGTAACGGCCGCGGCTACTGGCTTTCAGTCTTTTAATTATTATTATCCAGTGCAGCATGCACTAATTATACATAGCAAGCTCGCTTCATTTATCATGTCTTTTGACTTCTATTATTAAACATATACGGACGTTATGTCGCGTAAACTTCTGCGTGTGTCCGCAACAGTATTCAATTTCAGCTATTCTCAATAAATGATTATTATACAAATTTATACAGTCCACTTCTGTTTAATTCAAAACCAGCCTTCCTCATTCAGCGTTTCCTGGAATAACTCGAGAAGACTTCAAGAGCTTCCAGCACGCAACATTTGGTCCTCACGGGCAGGATTTCTTATTTTTGGTCCACAAGCGACCAAATCCTTTGTCCACAGTGACAACATTTTTTCATCCACTATTTCAAACATGTCATTTTATTGGGCACAAAGGCCTGTGTCCCAAACAAGCGTCAAAATTTAAAACATCTTCAAATTGAGATTGCTGGCAGTGGCATGTCCGTTGTTGCCGCAAAAAACGACTTACAGAAGTTTCACCAGGCTACAACAGAGCGTCAGATCTGACGCAACAGGAAACGGCAAGACAGGTGTTCAACAGCAGTAATTCCACAACGGTAAATCACGCTGACATACGACGGCAATCGTCATCCAACCATCACGAACAGGCGAGGCAACAACATCACAGGATTCACGAATGGGTTCAGAGCGGAATCAACAGGACCGAAGCAGTTCGGAACACGCCAGGAACACGCCAGGATTCCACGTGACTATAAACTTTCATTAGCAGTTTATTTATAACTTTCACTTATACTTGTTCATATAACACATGAATATACAAATCGACTAACATTTTATATTCAGTATACTATTATTAATGCCTTATGCACACATATATAATTACAATATGTACACATTGTCATAAATACTTAATGGGTCACTGAGAGTTCAAGTGTCCACATAATGCTATACTATTATTGTTCAAATGCATAATTTCAATATCGCTGATGGCTGTTTGTTAATGGAGATAATGAGGATATGTTATATTGAGTAATGTGTTAAATGATGAGATGATCAATGGCTCCGACATTATATTAAGCTTTATCAAAATTACTTCAATTATTAACCTGCTTTGCGCATAAATTCTTTCAAATTACATTTTTCCTTAATCGCAATCATGGCCGATGTCAAAGCCCTGATAAAAAAAAACGAGGCACTATTAAACCTTCCATATCCCGCGTAAACACGTTTGCAGATAATTTCGACCCGGAAACCAGCGATCATTACGCGCTAAGAATAAAGTTGCGGCATTTAATGGAGTTATCCGCTAAATACGATGACATTCTATCTCAAAATTGAATCCGATGACGCTGATTTCGCGCTAGTAAGTGGTAGGGTCCAAACTGAGGACGATCTTTGCAGCATTGAATGTAAATTGCAACACTTGTTGGATCAAGTGGAACAAGTGAATCAAAAACCGTTGGTTAGTACCGAGAGTACGCCTCTTAAAACCCCCCTATACAATTGGAACCGATCAAATTACCTCGGTTTTCGGGTAACGTAATTGAGTGGCAGCACTACTATAATATACTTTTCGAATTGGTGCATGCCAGAATCGATCTGACGAATATTCCAAAGCTACATTACTTGCACTCGTCATTAAGTGACGAGGCGCTAAACGTCATAAAATCGCTGCGATTACTCATGAAAACTATGTCGTAGCTATTGATCTATTAAAAAACAGATATGACAGTAAGTTGATTGTCTCAGCCCATCATGTGAGGAATGTCCTGGGTGTTCAATCGGTTCGACACGAGTCCAAAATTGATATTCCCAGATTTATCGACGAGATAACAGCTAATATCAATGCACTAAACACATTAAATTTGCCCGTGAATACTTTTGAAATTATTCTTACTCATTATTTGGCCCAAAAACTCAATAGGTATACGCTTAGATTGTGGAAGGAAAGTTAGTCAGAAGAACGACTTCCCAACTTTAATAATTTTATAAAATTTCTAAATTCACGGAGACAGCTTTTACAAAATCTCGAAACGAAACGGCTCCCACAAGTAAGATAAATGGTTGCGATAAGGCTCCTTATCGCCCGACAATTAAAACGGTGAACACGGCCAAGGCCATATTTCACTCTCATGTCAGAAATAATCTCTGTCAGCTGTGTAAAGATAAACACAGAATTATTAATTGTCCACAATTTACAACACTTACTATACATGAGAAAAAAACGTTATAATTAAAAATAAACTCTGTCTAAATTGCTTTCGTCCAGGTCACGATAGCGTCCGCTGCCCATCCAAATTTTCTTGTAGAAAGTGCGCTAAACGTCATCATACCCTGATTCATATGCCTGACAAAGCCGAATCGTCCACCAGCAACCAGTGTTCGCTGAAACTACAAACAAATAAATCCATATTATTATCTACAGCAGTCTGCATGACTACTGACCGTTCAGGTAGAAAGCAACCGGTTAGAATTTTGTTGGACTCCGGTTTGCAGGCTAACTTTTGTACCATGGATTTCGCCCGCCGTATGGGTTTGAAATTAATCAAATCTCAATTGCCCATAACGGGTATAAACAATTCGTTATCCCAAGCGGACTTCAGCACCCGAGTCAGGTTACAGTCTCGCTATAAAAAATTTGGTTTAAACATACATTGCGCTGTGCTTCCTAGCATCACCAATAATCTCCCGGCGGAATCATTTGATGTCACATCTTTAAATTTACCCAAGGGTATATTTTTAGCCGACCCGCAACTTAACTTCTCGTTGCAAGTCGACTTATTACTTGGTGCCCAATATTATCTGCAGTTAATTGAACCTACTAAATTTATCAGTGGCCCACATTTTCCCGTAATTCAGGAGACAAAACTAGGTTTATTCTCGCAAGTAACTTACCGTTTAATGTTGACATGACGAAACCGATTTCATCCTTTATGGTACGTGATAATGATAGTGAACTTTCCTCGCAGCTAAAGGAATTTTGGAAGTTGGAGGAAGTTTCTGTTCGTAATACCTCCGCTGAGGATTCGGACTGTGAGAATCATTTTGTGTCAAATACCGTCCGCAATGACGATGGCAGATTTGTGGTATCACTGCCTCGAAAGGCAAACAGGTCTCATTTGGGTGATTTTCTACGCGGAGCTATCCGCAGGTTTCAGTCATTAGAACTTAAGTTCAAGCAGAACCCTGCCCTTTACAAAGGCTATAGCGAGTTCATGCGTGAATATTTAAATCTTGATCACATGTCGCCACTTAATGAGTATGATTTGTCGCTTAACCGTGTCGCTGAAATACAGCGTCTTACAAACCGGAAAACTTGGCACCATGTAGCATCACTGGACAATCCCGCCGACATTTTATCGCGCGGTTGTCTCCCTCGCATTTTGCATAACCACACTCAATGGTGGCATGACCCGTCCTGGTTATCACATGAGTCATCATCATGGCCCGTCAGTGCCTTCGATACTCATTCTCCCTGTACTTATCCCGATCTTGATCAAGAACGACGCAAACAGGCCCATACTTCACTAATCGTCGCTTCATCCACCTCTAGTTATGTCGAAAATTACTCATCACTCACAAGACTCATTCGCGTTTTCTCATATTGCCGTAGGTTTATTCGTAACTCTAGGCTTCCCGTTGCAGACAGGGAAACTTCTTTTCTCTCAGCCCAGGAGTTGCACGATACTCTTTTGACCTTTATTCGTCAGTCTCAACAATTGCAGTTTGGTATTGAGGTTAAGGAGCTTAATGAACATCGCTGCATCCCAAACAGCAGTAAGATTCTCTCACTTAACCCCTTCCTTGATGATTCAGGTATATGCGTGTGGGTGGACGTCTGCAGCTCTCCCAGCTTAATTACGCTAGGAAACATCAAATAATTTTACACCCGCATTCTCATCTCACCAAGTTAATCATAGAATATGAACATCTTCGTTTATTGCACTCTGGCGTACAATCAACCCAGTTTTCTCTGAGACAGAAATATTGGATTGTTAACGATAAGTCCTATATACGCTCGGCAATACGTAAATGTATTACTTGTTTCCGTTACCGTGCTAGAGGTGCGAACTAATTACTGGGTCAACTACCCCCTTCTAGGGTCACGCCGGCTAGGCCATTTTCCCAAGCTGCAGTGGACTACGCCTGTCCCGTACTTATACGTCGTGGCGGGCAGCGCTCAAAATCGACGTCAAAGGCGTATATTGCGTTATTCATATGCATGTGCACTAAGGCCATTCATTTAAAATTGGTATCTGATCTTACTTCAGACGCCTTTATTGCAGCCTTGAAACGGTTCATTGCCCGTAGGGGCATTCCCACTCAATTATTTTCGGACAATGGTACGAATTTTCGTCGTGCTAGCAGCACATTGCACGAATTGTACAGTCTTTTGAGTTCCAAGGGATTTGAGCAAGCTACACAGGCGTTTATCGGTTCCCAGGGCATAAAGTGGTCCTTTATTCCACCTTCGGCTCCTCATTTTGGTGGTTTGTGGGAAAGCGGTGTAAAAAGTGTCAAATTTCATTTACGTCGCGCGATTGGCGGCACCGTTTTGAGTTTCGAGGAGTATGCTACCATTCTAAATCAAGTTGAGGCTTGCCTTAATTCACGACCGCTATTTTCTATATCAAATGATTTTAGGGACCCTGAACCTTTAACTCCCGCTCATTTCCTGGTCGGCTCTCCCGGAGCCCGACTATACCCAAGTCAGTATTAGTCGTTTGGGCAGATGGCAGCTGCTCCAAAGATTCACACAATCCATCTGGAAACGATGGTCCAAAGGCTATTTGCACCAGTTGCAACAACGCAACAAATGACGCACCACTTTAAGGAATTTAAATGTCGGACAGCTTGTCCTCATTCTAGACGATAATTCCCCCCCACTTCAATGGAAGCGAGGGGTAATTACTAATGTTTTTGCGGGACAGGACTCCATAGTACGCGTTGCTGAAGTTCGCACCGCACAGGGTATCCTACGTCGACCCATCCATAAGTTGTGCCCCCTTCCGGTGGCATCAGACTAGCCGCATGAGCTTTCATACGGCGCGTACCAGGAATGTGAACTTGTCGCATTGCCTTGTATTACTCCCGGGACATTCCCGGGGCGATCATACAATCTACCTTTATTATTATTTTTATTATTATTATTGTCGTGTAGCTATTATTGCTATTATTGTAATTACAACGCCATTATTATATCAATCGTGATGTATTTGTAATTATATTATTATATGCTTGTGTATTTTTAAACCTTTTAGGAATGATTATTGTAATCTTATGGTATTAATTATTATGTATTGTCATTATACCTCCAATGGTTATGTATTGTTGAATTTTTCAGGGGATTGTTGTTTCCATATTATGTATGTAAGTTATTGCATCTTTTTATTGTATTATTGCTTGTTACTTATTACTGAATTCTTTGTGATCATTTGTGGTACTATGTGGGATAAATTAATGTATTTACTTAATTATTTTATTATTGTTCATTACGCCATGTTTTTATTTATTGGGTAATTTTGTTGTCAGTTTTCTTTATGACTACAATTTTGATTCATCATCTATTTTGTAATTATCTCATGAATCTGTTATGTCAGCCACATATTATTATCAACGTTCAAGCTGTCATTGCTCTGTGTTGAACACGCTAAATTGTTATGTCATTGTTTTATTAAGATGTAAATTCAATTGTTGTATATTATTAACTTTAAGGCATAAATTACAAAATCGCCCCGATTTTGAGCGGGCAGTATGTTTAGACTTTGAACTGTTAACCTTGTAATGTAACTACTGCACTGCGACACGCACAGATGACGTCACTTTTTTCTTATCTGCCGCCGACAGCTGTGCGGTCGGTAGCAAAATTTTCGTTAGTTCTAACCAAGACTCCGAGTTGTTCACTCGTATCAGTAACGGCCGCGGCTACTGGCTTTCAGTCTTTTAATTATTATTATCCAATGCAGCATGCACTAATTATACATAGCAAGCTCGCTTCATTTATCATGTCTTTTGACTTCTATTATTAAACATATACGGACGTTATGTCGCGTAAACTTCTGCGCGTGTCCGCAACAGTATTCAATTTCAGCTATTCTCAATAAATGATTATTATACAAATTTATACAGTCCACTTCTATTTAATTCGAAACCAGCCCTCCTCATTCAGCGTTTCCTGGAATAACTCGAGAAGACTTCAAGAGCTTCCAGCACGAAACAAATTGTTTGATTCTGTTTGAATTTGCGGCAGTTATCGTTCGCCATAGAAAAATTCTACACACAGACACTTTTCGGAAAATGACGTTTCTTCATGTTCTGAGGATAGTACAATCAAAATCAGCCCTTATCTCAAACATGATTTTTTCGCGATCGCTATACTTACATTTCCTTACAGAACGTGGAAGTAAAAATTTGGTACGGGCAAAATAATCACTGCTTCCCTATACAAGATGAATCTGGAGATTTATCTCATTAAATCCAATGGTAAACGTTCTCCAAAAACTGATAAAAAGAAAATTACATTATCTTGACTCTCAGAAGGAAACAAATATCAATTTTTTAAGAAAAATTATTTTGCTTACGTATCCGTAGTGACATAGCATGGTACGAAATCAATTGTTAATATTTTATGGAAATGTTTAAGTTTTCGGTCGAATAAATTTATAAATCAATACAACAAATTTCGGTATAGAGAACCATACATGACTTCCATGTTCTAAGATTTATATTTAAAATCATTTAATTGAATTCGGTTCGATAATTTCTAAAATAATATTCCTCATCCTCAAACTGATTTTAGTATTTATAGATATTTTTGTAATTATGGGGTAGTTGTCAAATATAATGTTATTTTAGTATAATGTTAAACCGATACCCACTGTTAATGATATTTAGACTCTTTCCGTTCTTAGTTCAATCCTGATGTAAATAAACCCACGTGGCAAATCTTAAACGCTATTGGTCAGGGGCGTTGACACTGTTCACACAGTAATGTATTACGCGCATGTGCAGAATGTCTGTGTAGTCATGTGAGAGTTATCTTGCCACTTAAATCGGGGCACATCGTTTTAAGACTTCCTCCTTATCACTGTATTCTGACTCGTATTGAATTAATATGGAGCCAGTTGAAAGGATATGTTGCTTGTCACAACACAACATCAGCTGCTTGATATAAAACAATTTATTGAGATGGCGATAAATGAAACAACGGTGGACAAGTGGAGTCATTGTATGCGGCATATAATCAAGAAGATGATAAGCTATGACAACTGGCCCAAATTATCAACGTCATTGTGGACAATGAACAATCTTATAAACAATAACGCTGACTCAAGTAATGGTACAAGTTCAGACACGGATGTGGAAGGCGTTGAATTACCCTCTTTACTCTCTGACAGCAACTGATCGTATTCAGTACACTGGTATCTACACAGCTTCTATTTTCATTTTAAATAAACTTTACTTTTTTGTTTGTTGCAATATTTAAACGGTTAATAAAAAAACCATTAACTGGTGTTATAAAATATTTTACGTCGGTCTGGCACTGTCACACAAATTTTACTTTGGTCAGGACAAATTATTACAGTTTACGTGTGTTTATACAGTATCAACATTATATGTACCCTGACTGTACTCCTTCTGTCAGAGTGACACGCCTCTAATTCAAGTAGCAAATAGCGTTACAGATGTGTTTATTTACATCAGGATTAAGCTAAGAACGGAAACAGTGTACACTTACATAGAGTAATAGTTTTATCATATGTAATTGCTAAGGTGACTTATACTTCAAAATTAAATATTCGTAATTTACTTAACATCAGCAAAGAAATTTTCAAAAAAGCGCCTCCTCCTCCTTCAACTACCCTTTTTTTATTTATATAGCTTATACATTGTTTACCATTTTACAGTGGATTAATTTGACTTCATTTTCGGGCACTTATTTATCAAAATTAAGTACTTTACTCTTATTAAAACACAACACAATGCAGGTGAACTACCCCTCCCCTTAACCAAACAACCCCGGTTTTTATATTTACACTTTTTTTGAGTAATAGTTTCATTATATTACTAAGGTATCTCAACCTTCAAAATGAAGTAAATTTATTCGACATGAAAAAGGTAGTTTTAAAAAAATTGCCCCTCCCCTTCAAATACGTTTTTTATTTATAGATATTTCGTCTGCTTTTCTACAATGGATTATTATGACCTTCTTTTCAGGATACTTTATTCATCAAAATTAAGTAGGCTACATTACTCTTGTTAAAACGTAAAACGCTGCAGGTAAATTACCCCTCTCCCTTCACCGATCTTCACCAAAACCAAAACACTTGAGTCCTCTAAATCTCGGACACATGTACAAAAAATTATTTGATTCTGTTTGAATATGCGGCAGTTATCGTTCGCCATAGAAATATTCTACACACAGACACTTTTCGGAAAATTACTTTTCTTAATTTAATATTCATGTTTAATATGGTAACCAAATCACTTGTACGAATTAATAAATTAATTACCTTAAATTATCCGCCGTGTGATTTCTTATGCTTCGTCTATGACGCGTTTCAGAACGTATGCTCCATCATCAGATATTAAAAAGTTAAAACTGTCACTCTTGCGAGATCGTTATGAAGTTAAAATGTCAAGATTTGCATATGAACCGTACGCGGATTTGGGTGCGCACCCGTTCAAGTTCACTCTGCCACTGAGCGGTTGCTACCTTATCGTAGCCCTAGCGAGCAGACTCAAGGCGGTATCGTACAATCGGTTGGATACAAAGTTCAGGTGGTCATTTAACACGATATCGCGACTCATTGGGTTTGCATATGCACTGTAAATTTCAAATTCCTCCAAGGCATTCATGAAACGGCCCTTCTTACACACATGTAACGGTATTAAATTGGAACTAAAATCTGTGTAATTATGATTGTGTGAAGTCAGGTGTCGGGCGTAATTTGATTTGATGTTGTCAATGTTTCTTACCTAAGAAAATAAGAAACATTGACAACATCAAATCAAATTACGCCCGACACCTGACTTCACACAATCATAATTACACAGATCTTAGTTCCAATTTAATACCGTTACATGTGTGTAAGAAGGGCCGTTTCATGAATGCCTTGGAGGAATTTGAAATTTACAGTGCATATGCAAACCCAATGAGTCGCGATATCGTGTTAAATGACCACCTGAACTTTGTATCCAACCGATTGTACGATACCGCCTTGAGTCTGCTCGCTAGGGCTACGATAAGGTAGCAACCGCTCAGTGGCAGAGTGAACTTGAACGGGTGCGCACCCAAATCCGCGTACGGTTCATATGCAAATCTTGACATTTCAACTTCATAACGATCTCGCAAGAGTGACAGTTTTAACTTTTTAATATCTGATGATGGAGCATACGCTCTGAAACGCGTCATAGACGAAGCATAAGAAATCACACGGCGGATAATTTAAGGTAATTAATTTATCTTTTCTTAATGTTTTGAGGATAGTAAAATCGGAATCAGCCCTTATCTCAAACACGATTTTTTCGCGACCACCATTCTTCCATTTCCTTACTGAAAATGAAGTTGAAAAGGAACCTCCAGGTAACATAGAATTGTATGTACGCCCGAAAACATTGCGCGTGCAAGCACTGCTATCCTACGGTATCCTATGCTAAACATTCTGCCTGACGTTATACAGTTTCACGTAGCTGGTCGAATACCAGTGTTCGAAAAAATTTTCATAATGATTTAAACATGCAGCCGTACAAAATTAAAATATTGTAAACCTTAAGTAACAGTGATAAAGTAAACCGTGTGACTTTTGCCGCCAGTTTTCGTATGTCATAAAAACAACGTAGACGTTATTCAGAATACGCCAATGAGTAATGAAACGCATTTCAATCTAAGAGGATATGTAAATAAACAAACCTTTCGGTATTGAGAGCCAAATAACCGTCGAGAAATGCTTCGAGAACAACTGCACACTGCTAAACTTACTGTATAGTGTGCAGTAGCTTCCTTTGGAATAATCAGTCCTCACTTCTTTGAGGGTGAATGGGAATGCCATTACTGTCACATCAGAGCAATATATCAAAATGATTAACGAAGTTTTGTCTCCCCAAGTCGCAGAAAAGTCTGAAATCACACCAAACAGTATGGGAAGCAACTAGCCATGGGGCTAGGCGATCAGTGGATGCAGTTTAACGAGTTACCTTCAGGAGTGGCAACATTTCATGGCCTGCGAGATTGTCAGCGTGCCATTTATTCTAGTGGGGATATTTTGAGAGTAAGGTGTAATTTCCACTCCCATGAAACATCGAAACACTCAAAGTTGATGTAATTTCTGTTCACATGTTACACCGTGTAATGGAAAACGTAAAAACTACTTCAAAAGTGTGTGAATTGAAATTGTCACCACATTCGGGACGTAGTGTTCAAAAACTTTTAGTTTCTGCGTGTAGTTAAATGCTATTATGTATACATTCAATTTAGTGTAAATGTTAATTTTACAATCCATATATAAAAACACAACTGAATTTTTAAAGGCCCCAGTATCATTGACTGATCCTGTATTTGAAGAATTATTTTTTACAAATGTTTAAAGGAATTACATCATAGTGAACATCTTAACATATTATATTTCCTAAAAACCCAAATTACAGCACTTACTTTTCACTATTTGTACAATATTTACTAAACTTGTACTGCAACCACTAATACTCAATTATACTTTCCACAACCTAAGGTTGTGTTCCATCTGAAGATGAGTCGAGAGGCTTGAAAGTGCTTATGGAAAATATAGTTGAGTGTTAGTGGTTGCAGTAAAAGTTTAGTAAAAATTAGACAACCACTAAATTGTGTTTATCTTTTTATTTGCATAGTAGTCAAGCATTTATAAAACAAAAAAATTAAAATTTTTCATTGTTGTAATTGTTAATAACAATAAGTTGTTTGTTTCTAAGCAATTGATAGAAATTAAATGAAATTATTTAGGTTAATTCAAAACGGCAACTACAACAGATGTGTCCTGTCGTCTCTACAGATAAATTCACCTTGTGGCTCCTTTACCCACTGTGAAATAGGTACTACTACAGGTATTGGAATTTTTGCTACTCTGACTGTCGCGATTAGGATACGGGCATCACACTCACACACACCCGTTTTGCGGACACATGTCCTGCGTTGCAGTCTGCGTGTTGGGGGTCAGTGCAAGCGCGCGCCTTGCATTGACTTCAACACGCACTCTGGTAAGCGCGCGCGTGTGTTGCCCGCGCGTACAGACTCACACCGCACCGCTGAGCCGACACATGTCCTGCGATGCAGTCTGCGTGTTAGGGCTCAGTGCAAGCGCGCCCCTTGCATTGATTCTAGCACGCACTCTGGTACGTCGCACGCATGTGCGCTGGCGATGTACACACATGCTTCGTTGTTTTAATCGTGGCATTCATAGTAGTAAAATTTTGCAACTGGAGTATGTTCGCAATGGGCAAATTCAGCGAGGTTGAATTTATTGTAGAGACAACATACAAAAAAGTTATATGTTCTGTACTATGATTCGACAAAATAAATATAATATATTTCTGGTGAATGAAAACGTACACCATGTTGGACTTATAATAAATTAACTGAAACTACAAATTTGAGTTTTCTTGTTACTTCATTTAATGTATTTCTATAATTAATAGTTTCCATATTCTTTAATAAATTTGTAAAAAATTCGTTAATATATTTAATTTTCTGTTGCTGGTGATGCTCCTACCGTAGACGGTGGTGTCGTACAATATAGGTTGTACTTTGTACAAGTCTTACCTTTAATACACTTGAAAGTTAACTTTACGTTAAAGTTAAATTACATATTTTTAGTTTCCTTCTTCTTCTTCTTCTCAACCCAGAGGTTAGTGGGCTTGCAATTTCTTCCTTTACGTAAACAGCTTTTTGATCACCACATACCTTCTTCCATTTCTTACCCGAACCGTGTAGTCCTACCTTGTGTTGCGTTCTGGGCCTTCCCCTCCCACTACGCCCTCGATCGGGGCGGCGAACCAGTTTGAATGGCATAGCAGGTGCCCATCCAAGTTTTCCTTTCCACAGTTGATCCAATCAACATTTTTTTTTTTAGTTTTATAAGCACACGAGTGCATAGAAGTCACCTTTCTGAACTTACTTTAATACTGTCTCCCCACTTCCACCTGTGTCTGCCTCTCCTCCTTTTTCCTTCTGGATTTGCTCCCCACGCTCGTCTAGGGTATCTTCGATTTTCTATTCTACAGACGAGGCTAAACCGTCTCAACTGTGGGCTTTGTACCATATCAATTAGAGGGATCATCTCGAAGTTCCTGCGGATAGTGAGCCTTCGTATTCTATCTGTTAATATTTTAACAAAACATTTAATTTCATTCCCATACTTATACCGACTGTCACTTGGTAGAGACTTAACAATTTTTTCCACATTTATTCTGAATAAACCTTTATGCCGTCCAGAATGAGTTCGTCAAACGTGCTATACACCTCGACTAAATTTTTACTAAACAACTCCAAATCTAATCAGAAGTCGTACGTCAAACAACTACTAACGTTAGAACTTATCACACAACGTATTGACTACTAAACAATCTGTAATTGTCTTCAAGTGTAAGGTACATTAGATACAAACTTAAGCCTACTCGAGATTCGTTCACTAAAGCGTGGACCGCAAAAAAAAAAGAAAAACCCACCATCTCCTACAAAATTAAATACAAGTACTGAAAAACTATATAAAAAGAACCGTTACTTACCGTCTAAGTCCGCAGGGCAGAACCGGGAAGCACCACTACACTGATGCAAGTTTACACAACGAACAACCTTGCGTCAACGGTGGTTCTTCTTGGTTCTTTCCAGCGGGCTTAGAGGGTAAGTAGCGGGGTATGTAGGTAAGACTTATGTGTGGTAAATATGTGTAATAAATATTTAATGAAAGGCAATTAACATACATGTTTTCAGTGGTATCCAATTCACTTGTATGAATAGATAAACTAACCTTTTCAATCCGCCTTGTAACTTCTTGTTTACAATTGTTGACGCAACTCAAAGCATATGCTTCATCGTCAGATATTTAACTAATAGCGTGCTCACAGCGTCTAATCCTGAAGTAGACCTACTTCTGCTTAGCTCAAAAATTTAAGTGTAGGCTATATTACGTGTTCAATCATCTTACAATAACCTTTGTGTGTTCGTACATCGGACTCTTCTTAAATATAATTGTCACATTATGATTAACTAGTAGGCTTATGTTACCAGAACTGCAGAACTCGCTCACAATTTTGAACGGAGTACATTTATTATTACATAAATTTCGTTATTAGACAATTTTCCAATTGCGAGAAAAGTTACATACATCCCGATTACTCTATTTCTTTAGTAACATAACAACTGTAGAGCACACAATCATACAATAAACGCAAACACTTAGGAACATTCGGATTTGGGTTACAATTCCTTTTAATCTGATACCCAGTTGGATTTCACTTTTAAAAGATTTGTGATTCTTTACTGGTTCTTAGTGTCCAAATATTATGAAATTTTAAAAATTAACATTACATTCAGATTTTAGTCAAAATTTGCTTTAACTTAATATGCTACATGACTTTTTGTGATTTTATCAACATTTTCACCAACGTTTTAGGCTCTGATGTCCCAAAAAATTTGAAAATTTCAAAAATGAATACTACATTCATATGCTATACTATATTGTGGTTTAAATTCCCTTTAATCTGATACCTCACATGGGATTTGCGATTTTTTCACAATTTTGACACCGTCCTATTTTTGGGGCGATCAATCTCAAAAACAACCAGGTTCTTTAGGGAAAAGTGTGGACATGTGTGCCAAGTTTGACGAAAATCGGTTGATACGTTCAAAAGTTATGGTGAAACTTACCCCAATTAGTTAAACAGACAGATAAATGACAAACGGTCGAATTAAACCCTAAGAACTCACTTCCTCGTTCAACAAGAGACATATGTTACAGGGTGACTTTCAGATGTAATTTTCATTATCTGTGCCAATCAAAAAGACCAAAGGACTAGTGACCGCTACTAGTATTTGTCGATAGGTGTTCTGAGAACGGGGCTCTAAGCACGGAGCCAAGAAAACTTACGTTTTTTTACTCTACAACCAAGACATGACAGGTGCAGAATTTTACGTTTGTGTCTCTAATATATATTTGACAAGAAGCAGAGCTAGATATGATGACAAAATATCAAATAAATGGATGCTTGAGTTCTGAAGAAATGACGTATCAGGTAAAATGGTACACCCATGTCAGGTGAGTGAAGATTATCCCCAACCTTCGTGAGGGAGGACTGTGCTTTTGGATAAAGTGTTTATAGGTTGAATGAAGAGCTGGCCGAAGGGAGCTGTGATCTGATTCCTGTAATAGATTTGGTCTCTCGCTGCGCGTTATCGCCCGATAGCGAATTATGTCTATAGTGTTATCGAAGTCTTCCTGTCAATACCATACTAGCCATTTTTCTTTTTTAAAATCGAGCCTTTCTTTCCATTCGCCTTTTGATTTCCTAAGCGACGATTCTGTTCATCCATATAATTATAAATTTATCAGAAAAACATTTGTTCTTTATTACTTTTGTGTCTTCTGTTTGTTTAACACCCACCATTCTGATCCATGTCATAACGCTACATTCCACAAAGGCTGGTAAATAACTAGCCATCAGGGAGTTCAAAATATTTTTCAGGAGGGGCAAACAATTTTCCACGGGTGAAAAATATTTATATATTTTTCATATATACATGCATACACATATTTGTTTTAATGCTTATACCATAATAGAAAGAAGTACACAGGTTGTATTAATTTATTAAAACATTTATTGCTTCAAAAATGCATAAAATTAGTGGCTAGTAAAAGTTAATGTTTGATCTCCATTAAGTAGTGATCAAGTTTCCAAAGTTTTAATATTATGATGTCCGTAATCAAAACATCAGAGCAGGTTTTAGTGTATATGAGGGTACACCGTGGACAAACATTTTCAACATTCCCTATTGAACATTGCACAGAGTAAAGCTGCGAATCTACAGTGTACGTTTCACAGAACGAACACGCGGAAAAGAAGGAGCGCTCCGAAGTCTTTGCTGAGCATCTTGCAGAGGGTTAATTCCCTAAAGACGAAAAGTCTGTCTACGAACCGTTCCTCTGTAAACACGTGCTGTTACACTGGCCAGTGATCCACAGGAAGCAAATCGCTGTCCACTTTCCATTTAAAAACGTGGAAACGTAAGAAAATAAACATGATTGAGGCCCGAAATAACACGAATTGTGTGTGTGTGTTTGTGTGTGTGTGTCCTGCCTTCCTTTTTATTGCGGCACAATAATAAAACTTTGGAAATGTAAACATTACATAATTGAGATATGCTTGCCTCCCAGGAACGATATATTTTCACTCATACATTATTTAAATAAAAATAAAAATATTAAAATATTATAATTTTATTGCTTGTAAACAACATTATTTTATTTTTAACAATTACCATTGTTTGAAAAAGTTTAAATGAATTTTCAAGTACTTTACTCTTGTTAAAACGTAAAACGTTGTAAGTAAACTACCCCTTCCCCTTCACCGATCTTCACCAAAATCAATAGGCCTTGAGCCCTCTACAACTCAGTCAGGTATGCAAAACATTATTTGATTCTGTTTGAATTTGCGGCAGTTATTGTTTGCCATAGAAAAAATTCTACACACAGACATACACTTTTCGAAAAATGTTCTTCATGTTGTGAGGGTAGTACAATCATTATCTCGAACATGATTTTTTTCACCATCACCATACTTCCATTTGCTTATGGAACATGGAAGTAATTACCCCCTCCCTCTTACACTACCCTTTTCATTTATAGATAATTCATCTACCTTTCTACAGTGGATTTATGACCTTCTTTTCAGGATACTTTATTTATCAAAATGAAGTCCTTTACTCTTGTTAAAACGTACAACATTGCTGGTAAACTACCCATTGGCCTTAACCGATCTTCACCAAAGTCAATAGGCCTTGAGAACTATACAACTCGGGCACATATGCAAAAAATTATTGATTCTGTTTGAATTTGCGGCAGTTATCGTATGCCATAGAACCAATTCTACACACACACTTTGCGGAAAATGACTTTTCTTCATGTTTTGAGGGTAGTACAATCAGAATCAGCCCTTATCTCGAACACGATTTTTTTCGCGATCACCATACTTCCATTTCTTTATGGAACATATAAGTAAAAAAAAACGTTGCAAGTAAACTACCCCTTTCCCTTAACCGATCTTCACCAAAAACAATAGGTCTTGAGTACTCTGCAATTCAGGGCAGTATGCAAAAAATTATTTGATTCTGTTTGAATTTGCGGCTGTTATCGTTTGCCATAGAAAAAAATCTACAGACAGACAGACAGACACACATACACACACACACACACACACACACACTTTTCGAAAAATGACTTTTTTTCATGTTTTGAGGCTAGTACAATCATAATCTGCAATTATCTCGAACACGATTTTTTTTACCATCACCTTATGGAACATGGAAGTAAAACTATTTGTAATTTAAAAAAAAATTTAAGTTATGTTAATGAAAAACAAAATGATAACGAAGGGTAGGCCTACTATAATATAAGATAGTGAGGAAACATTGCAGTATTGAAGACAGTACTCAGGAGGTTTTCGTAATACTAATGGTAAATAATCTTAGCGTTATTATTTTATTGACAAACAGTGTGATAAGTTGGATTTAATCAATATATAATCATGTTTAACCAGTCTTATAAGTTCATATTCTCTCTATAGCTTCCTGAAATGTTGGTACTATCATCCGAGTACACAAGACACTGAGAAAAAAATAAAGAAGAACTCCTGGAGAAACCAAACAACCTTGGAAGCAAATTCATTAATTAATAATGCAATAATGTATGGTAAGATTAAGAAATCTCATGAAAATAAGATAGTTAAACCACATAGATTTAATGGTAAATAGTAATACAATTTAGAAAAAATAAATAAATTTATTTATTTATAAATTTATACATAAATAATATAAATACGATATTTATATAGTCTTTCAATACTTCAGGAATTGAAGTATTTTTTTAATACAAATTTTTTAATATAAAACGTTTTTAATAAAACAATTAATTGTGTCCAAGCAATATATTTTAAACACACATAAGAAAAGAACATTTTAACAGGACAAATTATATTGGAAAATTAAATGTTTTTAAAAAATTATGCTATCCATTTATTAACTTTCTAATTTTAATGAATCGCAAAGCGCTAATAACACCCTGATGAATATACTATACCAAAGAAGCAAGAAATTTGTAATTTTCAATATTCCTGTCAAAATAATTTTAACGTTACTAAGGCTATATAAGCAGAGAAACAAAATTTGTTACAAATTACTTATAATTTATAGGGTATTTGATAATAAATTGTGTGTAGATATAGTTTACTGTTTATAAAAATCTTCACGCAAAAAACTGTTCCTTCAGGGCTTTAAAATATCGCATACGGCTGCTTTAATTGTTAATATCTTTAATTAGAAATTATAATTTATCCTTTATAGTAAGAAACATGATGATTCTTTATCGTCGTGCACACTTTTTTAGTTTATAATCTAAATTTAATTGAATTTCAATCTATATAAATCTAATCTCCCTTAAAATTACACAAGAGTCTATACATTGATTTTAAACAGTCGATTTAACTAGTAGAAGAAAAGCTGTTAATACAAGGATACCTGGACATAAATTTTAATAATCTTGTGTTGGTTTTATGTATGAGATATAGGTTTCCAGCGAGATTTTAACAAAACTCTTATAAGTCCCACGGTATTAGAAGGAAAAGTCTCGATAAGAGGAGGGCATAGCGATCGAGACAAGCAAGGAAGAGGTTCTTGGATTAATAATGGCAACAGAATAGATTTGAAGACAAGTGATCTCAAAAGGAAGCGATCTGATAGCTTCAGATAACACTCAGAAACCTTAAAATTTCAACAAAAGGAAAACAACCTTCTACTGGTAACATGTTTTGTCTATGCTCTAGGTATTCCATATAGACTTTAATGGCTATGTGGAAATTTATAGACTTAAAGTTTGTGAAGATATACTACACTGAACGTATAACGTTCGAAGTAGGCCCTAATTGCAATTATTCAATGGTAACCTCTACATCAGGATCCGCCTGATTATGTTTAAACATTAAAATAGACCACTATTCAAGTTTCCATATAAAAAGGGTCAGCAGTGCTTACAATTTAAAATTGTTACAGTTAGTGTAGTAAAATGACATTGACTAGTAAGTAATATAGAAACAATTTTGTAGTGATTAGGCAAAGGTAACAGTGACTAACTCACAGCGTAATCTGTAACTACAAAACTTTCCACATTCGGTTGAGATCATTGGCTTTATGTACAGACATGTACTGGCCCGGCTGAAAACGTCAATCGCCGTGCTATTTAAAATATCGAAATAAATCGGAAACTCTTACATACTGTATTCTGTAAATGTCAATTATTATAAGAGTAAACAAGGTGTCTAAAATGATCCGCAAGATGAGTTCATCCGACCCCCCCCCCCTTTAGTGTTAGGATAAAGTATTTTAATCAAATTGGTAAGACCTTTGTTTTGGTAATGTTGATAAAAATGTTAAAGTTGGAAATTTGTTAAACATTTTTTTAGTTACAAGCTATTCAAGTTTTATCGTGATCAGACTGCAAATTTTCTCAATTTTTAAAAACAGTTATTTTTACGAAGAAGTTAAAAACGCCGAAGTGGATTCCTAGTAAACGAAAAAATGAGTAATAAAATAAAGACTATGTAATAGATTGTTCAGTTCTCTTATCTTGAATATGGATTATTGAATTCGGAAGCGTATATAACCTACTTTGTGTCAGGTAGCGGGCTCTTTTCTGCTTGCCTCATCTTTATAATTGCGTTGCGTTGTGATTCTCAATTACGTTATAGAATAATAAACACTCTTACTAAAGAGTGCGCCCGCTCGTGTGTTGTTGTTGTTGCTGCTGTTTTTGTTCTTGTTCCTGTTCTTTCTCTTTCTCTTTCTCTTTCTCTTTCTCTTTCACTTTCTCTTTCTCTTGCTCTTGCTCTTGCTCTCGTTCTCGCTCTCGCTCTCGCTCTCGCTCTTGCTCTTGCTCTTGCTCTTGCTCTTGCTCTTCCTGTTGCTCTTGTTTCCGCTCTCGCTCTCGCTCTTGCTCTTGCTCTTGCTCCAGCTCTCGCTCTCGCTATAGCTCTTGCTCTTGCTCTTGCTCTTGCTCTTGCTCTTGCTCTTGCTCTTGCTCTTGCTATTGCTATTGCTCTTGCTCTTGCTCTTGCTAAATCAGAGCAGAAGAGAAGCAAATACTAACAGAGGGACTCTCATAAGGAATGCATTGCCCTACTCCACCGTTGTTTCCAGAGAACGTGCAAAGTTGTATACTTATCAGACTGTTTACAGTGCACGCTGTTCACAACCACTCCCATTCCAGCTTCTGCAATGCAGTGATTAAATAGGTTTGTACAGACATGTGTTTGTAGGTTGTAGGTTTGACCTGACGATAGATTTTAAACAGTGTCTTCGAGATATGCCTACAATGAGATGACTTTGACTTTGACAGCAGACAAACACCTCGTTGCGACGTTACCGAAATTTTCACTTATTTGGCACATGCGAAGAGCACTTTTGTACAGTGTTTTGTTTTACGTACATCATTCTCAACAAGCTACATACTCATTTACAAAGCATACAGTGACGACAAAAATATTTCAGTTACTCACTGAAATTCATTAAGTTTTCATTTTATTGCAGTACATATTATTATATTTTACAAAAGTGTAAAACTATTTCATAACAGTACGTGTATGTTGTAAATGTTAGTGTAAAACGTATATTGACATCTACCTCAAAATTTATAAACTGAGTTCAAAAACACTGCGTAGCTGGACTCATGATGCAGAGTGGAATGTAAATAATTTCATGACGAGTAGGGCTTAAAGTAGAAAAACCTTTATTAGCTTTTCGTAACGTACAAGAGCGAGTTCCAAAAGCGACGGGTACTTCTCATAGCTCCTTGAGGAGAATAGTGGAGGTCGGTCCATCAGCTGTACAGTCCAAACACAGAAGCGGGAACATTATTTAGCACTTCAGGAAGAAACACCGTGTTCCTAAACCTATAACCGGGCTTAATGACTTTAATAAAGGTGTAATTAGGAGAACAGTTCGGAATTTTTACGTTAAATAAAAGTGTCTTGTAACGGTATAAAAGCTGTTAGTAAAATGATAATAATAGATTAACTTATAGGTAATATTAGTTACCTAACGAGAAGCCTACCTTTATATAGTTACCTTATAGGTAATAGTTAGCAGCCTAAATATTATATTACAGGTAATGAGCTGTAAGCGGATAAAAACTAATATTAATAGACTTTTTTAAGGGAAATTCATAAAATCAGATCTATGAGAATACGCTACTTACAAAACAAAAAATTTAGAAGAGAAGACAAAGGTTTTGTGGTATTATACAACAAATCCCTCGTATCAGGACAAGACGTATATTCACAGTGTCGCACACTTCCATGCTCTTGAAATCATCAAATTTAACCTGATGACTATGTTTCTCCAGTTTCAAAAAAGGTTACCCTTAAGATGAATCCTACCTAATTATCCTATTCCAAACGCACTGAAGATTTTTGATTTAACCGAAAGCAAGGACAGGACATTACCACGATAACATAAACGTTGACATTCACAGACATTGGGTTGAAGAAAAATTGGTTTCATATTTGTACGCCAGCTGCGCGTTTCACAATGCCAACTATCATAATGTGCACTTATAATTCCACTCACGCAACTCTACGCAAAATTCCCAATCCTAAACACTCAAATAGGTCCTTCGTTCACTTGTCTGTTCTCTGCTCTTGATCGGTAGAAGCTAGTTCATTGTCTTTCTTGTAGGCCGTCGGGGCTAGGTTTTACTATTATTATTATTATTAATATAACTAACATTTCCCATTGTGAACGAACTCTTAGACAATGTACATCGTTTAACAATACATACTTCAACTTAAAAATTCTCTTCAAATGAATAAGCAGTAATTCAAAATTTTGCCTAACGGATTACAGCCAGTGGCTCCTACAGCTATGATTGTACAATATAGGCCTATACCAGATAATGGTTCCTACAATCTATATTTTAAGATTAAAAATAACCTTAAATATTGCGGTAGTGAAAGGAATTTGATGAGTCTCTAACAAAGTTAGGTATCTTCGTTAGTTTACATACATCCTGTAGTATTGGTACGTATGATAATTATACAGTAGACCGAGTTATTGTATACAGGGTGTGAGAGAGAGAGAGAGAGAGATTGTGTAAGTTGAAATAAAGTACAGTTTTGCACAGATATACTGTTCTTACTGTGGAAATTGAGATGTACATAATAGACATTGAGATTCATAAACAATGCCGATATTTTCATGGTAACTAGGTGTCCCTTAGAAAATCCCAAAATACATCGACCATAGTTATAACGGATTAGTTTAAATCAGTTGGAAACTAAAATATTGTTAGTTATTGCTGAATGAGTTGATTACTTTCAAATCCAACCATAACCCTCATAAAAAGTTTAAAAATAAATTAAACCAACTTAAGAAGAAGAAAAATGTTTCAACACACCTGAAGTATTTTATAAAACGCTCTAAAAATGTGAAAAATAATTTTTACATTCAATGCTATCGAATATGAGAATGATGAAATTTCGTAATAAAACTCTGTAACATTTATTATAAGTCTATGTACTTAGTACCTTATGCTATGCGGTTGAAAAAAAAACAAGAGCATTGCATTTTACCATAAATGAGAGATAATATTCTTTTTAGATTATCTCAGATGTCGCCTGCTGTAAAAGTTGATCTCCTCAATTATATCCGTGAACGTTTGAGCAACGAATCAAGCAATCAGCGTGAGCACAGACTCAGCTTTATTCGTGATCGTTTGGATCATGAGTCAGATGAACAGCGCCAGCATCGCCTTCATTTGGTCCACCAGTGTCTGGATGATAAACTTCCTCATGAACAAAATAAAAGGTTGACGGCAGAACGGGAACGTAATCGGAAAGCATGCCAAATAGAAACAGAGGAGCAAAGTCACAACGCTTATAAAACATTAGTGAAAATTATAAATGACATAATTGTATTAATGAAGATAACTTTATTTTGTCAATAAATGAATTCGCTGATGTTCTATATGCTGTGTGTAGTAAATGAGTATATTCCAGGCAGTGTTGTAAACTTGAAACGTCGTCCCGTGCTGATCTACTCAGTGATTTAGTTGACTTGTCTAATGTGGTTACATGCACTCCTTGCTCTAGTAATGTAAAAAAAAAACCCTAAAGTTCCTTCTCAAGCGTTTTGTAATAAAATAGACGTCGTGCTTGTAGCTTGTACCACCACAATTAAAGAATTTATCGGACACAGAGCAACGGATACTGGCATGAATAATTCTGTTTTCAAAAATCATGAAGATACAGAATGATTTAGCCAAAATCAAGCAATTAGGTTTATTTGCCCAAGGCACCGTAGAAGTATGCTTAACAACTGCTATTAACTTTGTGTAATGTAGGGTTAGTAGTTATAGCAAATAGTCGCAAAAATCTGCAGTAGCACAGAGAATTCTAAATCAATATTGAAAGTCTAACAATAGACTTCAGAGGTTATTAATGCATAACAATTTATATTTTGACGCTATAGACCCAACTGTGCCAATGTATTAAATTCCAATATTTCTGAAAGTGTCCAGGTGACAGAAAATACGGAATACACAGATGACGTGCAAGGAATCCAACAAAGAAATATCCAAGCACCGATTAATGCGTTATATAAATATGTACAGTATTTACAAACGGTAACAAGTTGATTTTGCTTAGTTCATTTCATCAAGTTTCTGAACGGTTCAACGTCGATTCACGTAGTACATAATGTACTGCCATAGCAGCAATTGCTTGTGTAGCTTATTTCTAGTTAGATCCAAATACTTGTACTATAAGTGACATCAATTACGTAGTTGTACTAGATAATAGCCATTATAAAGAATCCATGTCATGCGAGCAAATCCTAACACTCAAGAGCAAAATAGGGAGTATTTAGCGATGACAAACCTTCAGTCACGATTATATTTTAATAATCGTTGGATGAATTTTAATGGACGTTTCGATTTATCTGTGGATACTCATGTTGATGAAGATCAATATAACGAATGTTTTCCAAACTTTAAAATGGTTTCACCGCTTATTTTGAAAATCACAAATCTGAGATTCTAACTGTTAATTCGTTCTCTGTAGCTATGTACAGAACAGAAACATATCAAATACTTTTGGTTACTCGATTCACATGCTAGAGGCCAAAGGATCATAGAGCAACATCCAGAGGTGTATCGTGCTGTATGCGTTTTGTGAGTATTGAAGAACTTCAAGCAAATTTTATTTGAGAATAAGAAAAGCTAATGTTGAAACACAATAAATCAGTTTCAAAGGGTTTAGTAAACGGCGGGATGGAAGTTATAATAAAATTTAAATATCCTACACTTTGTCGTGTTCAATTAAAACAGTTTAATTGCCTGATGCTGCTTATATTTGATTTGATGTTGAAGCTATTGGAAGCAACGCAAAAGATGCAGAAGGTTTAATTGCAGTATCACCTGCACCTATAACTTTCAAAGTTACAAAAAGTTATGGAGATGTAGGACGGATAATGCTTTATCTAATTTTGGGCTGAGCATTGACGGGTCACAAGCTTCAAGGTACAACTTCGAATAAAGTTCTAATAGATTTGGAAAAACAATTTTGCGAAAGAACAAGTTTATGTTGCTCTTTGTCGAGTGAAAACGTTGGATGGTATTGCACTACGTGATCTGGACCCTTGTAAATCTTTGAAGAATCTACATGATAAAAAGGCATTCAAATAAATGTAAAGATTACAAGAACTGTAACCCATGAGTGTAGTATAAATGTGAAATACACTGTTCCAATACTATTTACCTTGTACTGGCTCACTTCCATTTGGATATGCTATGATACCCTGGCGGAATCATGTTGTTTTAAATGAAACAAGATTTACCATAACCAGTTTAGCCGTTTCTAGAAAAATGCCCGTACTCTAGTATTAGCCTTGTACTGACCTAATTCCAATCTATTACGAGCCCACCGAAGAATCCTTCCCTTTAAAAAATGAAAGAAAATTTATTAAGATTGACCAACCCGTTCCTACGTAATCGCCAGTATTGGTTTCTTATTTGACCAGCACCGAAACTTGACCACCGCGGATTCATACCCTTTAAAAAACAAAAGAAGATTAGTTACCTCAAAAAAGTCATTTAGTGTCATGTAGGATAGAAATAATTAATATTCAAACATCTATTATTGAATTTCAAATCACGAGTGTGAGTATAAAATAGCGAATTCTGCTGGTACTGGCTCAGTAGTGGAGTAATACCAATTTTAAATTCTGTGGGTCCACCGCAGGATTATTCCCCTTCAAAAACAAAGATTTATTAAAATCAATCCGGCCGTTCTGGAATAACCGGCGAACGTACATTAAAAAAAAACATCATTAGGACGAACATAGAACGTCCTCCTTTTTGAAGTCGGTTAATAATCCGGCTTTCCTTCCTCGTTTCAAACCATTATGCACACATGTATGAGTTGTCCAGATCTGAAAATCCGATCGTTAAAAAGCTACGTCGTTGTAAACGATTCCCATTGTACAAGTAGGCTAAACGTAAGTGGTTTAAAGTATCTCACATCAATACGCGTAAGTTATTTCCAATACAGAAATTTTTGTGTGAAGCGAAAAATAAAAAAGTTCTATTGCTTAAAAGGCGGGTGTTTAGGAAAATACAGGTTATTTTCCATGGGTTAGTGTGGAATATTACCCTGTTTATTACAATAACGTTCGTATGACCCTATATTATTGAGCAGCTAAAGTAAGTAATAAAGGAAAAAGATACGTGAAAAGTTAATAAAAGCTAATAACTGTTGGAAATAAACAATTCATATAACAAAACTTACGTACAGTGAGTTAAATAAACTGAACATTTTCTTACAGTCTTTTCATATTGAATGGAAATAAATACTTTACCGTTAACTCATACTGTTTTAATTACTAATTCATAATAACATTAGAATAAAATTATATTTTCAGAGAAAATTAGTATAGAAAATTCTAATTTAATTAAAATAATGAGAAATGAGAAAACTGAACTATGACTTTACAAAATAACTCTTCTTATTCCCTTTCGTCACGGCTTAGACTGTTTAGTCTGTTCCGGCTCCAAACTGGTCGGACCGTCTCTTCTTGGGTCTTCCCAGGCTTCTCTTCCCTTTGGGCTGATACAATAAGGCTACCTCTGTCACTGTCCATTCTACTAATATCTTGTTTCCAGTTTTCTCTATAATTATTGATGATTCCGTTTATTTCTTCAACTTTTAGATCAACTTATCTGATTGTTTCTTTTCATATCTAATTTTGTGTACCCAGCTATGGAATGCAAAAATCTCATTGATATTTATCTAGCAGACATTCTCCATGTCTCTGAGCCATAAGTAAGGGTAGGAACTGCCCTGAATTTGTATAAATTTTATAATAGACTCTTTCCTTGGCTTGTGTTTTAGAGCACGTGGTAGAGTGCCTGTTATCTGGTTAAATTTATTAATTTTCCCATTAGTATTTTCTTCGTTTTTATATGAGAACTTACAGCCTAAATAGTTACATTCTGAGACTTGCTCTATAATTTTACCATGAAAACAATTTTAGATCTGACCATGTTCCTTTAAAAGTCATACATGTTTTTTTGTCAGCTATTTCCATATTAAATTTTTCTCAATATTAAGGAGTGGAGCATCCTTTGTAAGTCATCTTCACTTGTGGCCAATAAAATCTGATTATCTGGAGACATCAGAGTCTTAAGCATTTTGCCCGCAACTCTGATTCCTCCGTGTACACTGTTGATCCCTTTGTCATTAGGGGATTATTATAGTGGCCCCATTTCCGGGGTAACAAGTATGAAGTCCTCAACGGTTTATAATTGAACAATAGCGTGAGAGGCAGCGCTCTGCCTGGGGTTATTATAGGCAGGGCCTCTGTTGAGAAGCTTTAAGATGACAACCCCTCACTCAACTTGCCTTGGGAAACGTTGGTAGCGTATCCAAGGGACACTTCTCGCAAGTTCCAAAGCAAAATTAATAGCCGGACGGATATTAAGGATAATGACTTTACAAAATAACAAATTTTAAAAATCAGACACATGTCTATAGAAATATTAGTTTTCATAATATGTTGGTTCGTGATTTTTAGCTATATTTATCATACCTTTATTTATCTTGTCTTAGTTATCTCCGCATTATCGTTGTGCTTTTGAATAGTTGGCCATGTGATCATGTAAGTTTTTTGTTCTTGTCTATATACAGGTGTCTGTAGGACTATTGAGCCATGAAACCTCAAAACACATAATATTAGTGCTTTTAAAAAATTTAAATTACAACGGATTGGATTTGTGGAATTTCTTATTGTCTAGATGAAAAAATAGATATAAATATAAATATAAATATAAATTAAATATAAATATATATACGGTAAATATAAATACAACTCGTTTCGGTATCACAAAAATAAGATCTACTGGAAGAAATCTGTCATCATGATTAGAAAAACACTAATGAATCATTGTGAAGTAGTCAGTCATTGGTACAGTAATGCTTATGTCAAAAAATATCGAAAAGAAATTACAAAATATTAATGATTTTTTAATGGTTATGGTCGAGCATTTTATTTGTTTTTTTGGATTTTATTACAATTATCATAACCTTAGTTTCAGTTGTTCTTTCATCATGAAATATTGTTTAATTGCTTGTATGAATACTTTAGAAGTGATAATTAAATATAAAAATTTTAATTAATAGTTAATCTGTGTGTACTCTTAGTATTGTTACGACGGTCTACTCGATCGTCGTAGGTACAGTGGAAACAAAATAAGTACAAGACACCAATTAAGTCACTAATTACCAGCTTTAATTTCCACAGTTAACAGTTCGTAATTAACAACACAGTTTCTACAACAAATCAAATAAAAATTGTTCACACGCAATAAAATTTCCTCTAAAATTAAACACAATTGTATTACAATTACCGTCCGATTATAAAACACAACACTTAACTAATAACCACTTGAACGCCCACAGTAATATCGCCCGAGAATAACTCTTGAACTGAACTGTAAATATATGGCAGCTGTACTGACTCTTAAGGCCGCTGCCGCCATGTATTTATACCTGCGACCACATACCAGAATGTTCCTAATTGCGCCTTACCGCTCGTGTGAACTACGTAATTAACTGCAGCCTTGACACAGTCCGCGCGGCTGGCGCCTTCGAGAAACCTCTCGAAAATGCGTCGACAAGCACGTACGCCACACGCGTTACATCGAGATTCTTCTGGCACAGTCGACAAACACGTAGATTGTTCTGTGATGTCGTAACAGTATTCTTTATTCTGAATGTAGATGTTTAGATATTAAAATTTTTTTGTGTTAGTTAGAACTTGAGCAAATTGAGAAAAAATTATTTATTCCATTATACAGAAATTATCTGAAAAGATGATAACTTCAGAAACAACGCGGTATAAGAAAACCTAACTGTTTTCAATTCTCAAATCTGTCCTTTTTTTCTTTTTAAGCTATTAATTTATTTTTTTAATACATTGGCTAAAATATATACATATGCATTTTTCACATTGTAAAAGGTGATTAAATATTCACTTATTTCCTTTATCTATGTTTAAATGTGAAGCCTTTTTGTTAACCACACATCAACAGACTGTGAATGGTTCAAACATTTATGCTGATAACACTAAAGCAACACCTATTTGTAGAAACAGTCAACAGTTTACTTGTAATGAATGTAAAATAGCTAGGATAATAAGAGCGCTGTATAGTGTATTCATCGTGATTGCCTTAGTTTGCTGACGTCACGGAGACTGTAAATAGGCCTACTTGTAAACGTACATTTTCGTGAACATTGAATCTGAATACGCGTAGTCCTATTCCAGTAAATAACAAAATCCGAACAACTCTGTATGCGCGTAAGTGAATTAAAAAGCGTCAAACAATATTAACCTGTTAAAGCTATAAAATAATACAGTTTTGGTTGTGCGAACAAACACTAGTATTATGCGTTATTGTTAAGCCGATGCAACATTAATGAGTAACCTATGTGAAGCTTAGGCACAATGTTACAGTAGCATCTACGAAAGAACTGCTAATGCTTTTTAATCCTTGGGCGTTCTTGTGTAATATACTTTTACTGTTATTTTGCCTGTAGAAATAAGAAGCCCATATACTGTGTTGTATACGGTTTTCACAAGTTAAATGTCTTCTTATGGTCAACCATACCATCTGATCAATTTCAGTATTTAGGCCGTATTAAGCTTCATTTTCTTCAAGGCAATTTCTATTAATGAGGTTTGCTTCTTTTCTCATTTTTTAGTATTTTAAGACATGTGTCAGTGATTTTTACCTCGTAAATAGAAGAAACTGCGTTCTCAGAAGACCAGTATCGACTGTTACTACCCTACAAAGGTACGCAATCCTTATCTAGAGGCGTATCTATTACAGATCTTTTCCACGATTTAGAGGAACATGGAGCTTTCGTGCCCTAAACGTTGGCGCCTCGAAGCTACCCCCTGTTTTGGCCGGAACTAGCAGCCTCTCTGCTCAGAGAAAGGTTTTATTTCCTAATCAGCTAACTACCGACGATTATGGTCCTGTCGTAATACAGCCGTTATCAGCTATTCACTGTGCTACTTCGAGTATGTTAGAAGAGAATTCTACTCGTTTTCCTCCAATAACTCATAACCTCTATAACTTGCTATCCGGTGTCTGGACGTGTGTACCGCAGAACGTTCTGAACAAACGTTACACAAAACTGTCCTCTGCAGTCACGCTTCGTCTTGTCCCTGGCTCCCAAGCTTTCTTGTCAGGCATTGAAGACGATAGATCACACCGACTCGCTTTGTAGGCATGCACTCAAGTTCATAGTTCGCATCGTACACATCTGTCTCTGGGAAGCATTTGTTGCCAGCTGCACTCCTGCCCAACTGTCATGATTGCGTTAGGTAAGATAAGAAACCTCGGCATCGAAAACATAAAAAGTGTCTTCCAGTACCTCGAACATGGCAGGAACCCAACTGTAGCCGTAGCCGCGCTGACGTAACACCAACTCTACTGGACCACGTTCGACTAAGAAACGTCTAGAACGTTCCAGAGGGTGTTCAAATCATCTTGGTATTGGGAACTAGAAGAATTGCCAAGACCATTTTTCAATGACTGTGGGGTTTACTTCTAAAGACTTTCTCCACATTCTAATTGCAATTGCAGCCTCGTCTTCCCCGCCAACGTCTTTCTAAAAAGGAGACAAGAACAGTACAATATCAATGGCTTCACTAAAAAAAACACCGAATTGAATTGAAGGAAGGATTTTGACAGATTGTGGAGGAGACCTTGCTATACCAAAAAGTCAAATAGGCACTAATCATTGCATTAAAGATGACAACAAAATACGTTGTGAAATAGATTTACGTCATTAGTGGATATCATTTCTACCTGACATCGTTGCTCACTCACCATGGCAACAAATGAGCAAACAAATCAGATCACTAGTTGGTCCTTTTTATAGTTGCTATAGATTACCTTTCACGGTCCTTAAATTATTTGTCAGCATTTAGTGCGTTTCGTTTACCAGTTACTCTCAAAAGTACATTCTGATAGCGTCTGCTATCTAGTGGAGAATATATGAAACTCACAGAAGCTGTTCTACAACAATCAGAAAGTTGTTTCAAAAGAGTTTAGCTGCTCTCTGAAAATTAAAAAGACATAACTTTATATAATCGACGTTGTGTTTTTCAAATTAATGATTTTTTTTATTCGGAATACAAAGAACTGTTTTAACTTAAATTTTTATTTCATTAAATGTTGTTGAAACCCTTAAAAAATTATTATGAAGAGAACTGGAATGTTGTTTGAACTTGGTAGATCTCTAAGGCTAACTTGATTTCATAGTCAACGAGAAATCTGAAGCCAAGAAAAAAGTTATAAACATAATGAAAAACATGCACATTTTACAAATCCTCCGAAAATAATTTTCCCTAGTATTGACAATATTATATTACAATATGTTGTGTTTTTATTACATTACATTATATAACGTATAAATAAGGTAGATTATGTTATATTAAATTTATTACATTATATTATTTTATTGGCAAAACCCTCAAAATTTAAGATTATTCTTGAATGAAAAATATTAGGAAAACTTGCATTTGTTTGTAAACTGCATGTTTAATGTATTATTATGTTTGTGTTGCCGAAGTACTTCACGAAATGCAATTATTTTATTCATTCCATTTCGTTATTATTATTCTATTTCGTGCAATAAATTGTTTCATTACTTTATTTCATGTAAATACATATACCTAAGTACAAATGCCTGCAACCCATTCTAAATTTATATCTAAATTTCTGATTGCATATAACGCACATTGCTATGTTTCCGATTATCAGAACATTTGAGACAGTTGACGTAGAATTTGCTTCTGGCCTTCGCAAATTACCTTCTCCTCTCAAGGTTTGGAATACCAGCAAGTCGTATGCCTAAATTACCTCCCTACTTAGTCAGGAGGAGTTGGCATTAAATTGCTTGTACGTGGCACGTGTAAGCTAATATGAATCGCTCTCTGCAATCATTTATACGTGTTGAAATTTCGTTACTGGCGTCCACGGTATACAAGGTGTTAATGTAACTCATCTGTAACATGTCTTCCCTTTTTTACTAAACACTGAATGTTCAGTGCAAGGTATATTATATAGCATATTTATGGCAAACCCAGCTTTCGCTAGAAGCTGATTAGAATGTTATGTAGCGTGAATGCAGAATTATTTCACCGGTATTTCCTGCCACCCAGTCCGCGCTTACATCCAGTCACATGAATACAGTGAACCACTAACATCTACACCTCAGAATTACACAGATTGCCTTACGCCTTCCTTACAACTGCTTTTAGTGTACCTCCATTCTTAGTGTACCTACAACACTCTGTTTCCCCTAGGTTTTTAATTTTTAAGCATTTTTGTGACCAATTTTCAACTCGATGCGTTGCTTTCATTTAACATTATATTGCTGTATTCTGTCTTTGATATTGTAGATCACAATTCTCCCCAAGCGTCATGTGTGTATTCTTTGACGCGCCTTAAAATCTCACTTGAATTGTGCGAATTCTCAGTCTGTTCTGGACAGATTAAGATAACATCCAATTTTCACAGCCAAATACCAGCGTTGGAGCTTCCATAATTATATAAAATTTCATTTTTATTCATCTTCTTACTATATTTCTAAACTTCCTGATAACAGCTTTACAAAGTGTTCAATATTTATGCAGTGTACATATGATAACTGTGCAGAGATATTTTACAGTATCTCCTATTATTAGCCAATACGATATAAAATTAAACGTTAAAGGTATTCAGTCGTTACAAGAATTATTGGTTTTGTTTTTCAAACGTAACTATTAAAAGATAAATTTAAAGACGAAAACATTCTTCCCTATTATAAAGGCAACATTAGAGATTGTGAACATATTTTGTTGTTACAATTTTCTTTTTGCCTAACACATTAAGTGTGCAATGTTTCGATATTAGTTTAAATTGCGATATGTGTGTGTGTGTGTGTGTGTGTGTGCACGCGCGCGCGTGTACAGGCTTACAATAGCGCTTACCTACTTTGTAGAATTCCGAAGCACAAGAGGAATCTTCACCACGCATTTTTCAGGAGAGAAATTCATCGCAGAGCATTAATTTTCACAGATGTCTTGACTGTTCGATGTTTCAGATATGTTCATATCTCGATGTTTCACAGAAGTAAGGAAATTAGTTAGTTAGTTATATAAGAGCAAGTGAACAAAAACATGATAAAGATATATGTTTCAGAACGAAGTGAAAAATATTATTTGAAATCCACAAAATATTATCCTAATTTTGAGTATTTGTATACTTTCGAATATCTCTGTAGAACACTTGGGAGAGATTCTTGGGGGAGAACTAAGTACCTAGCGGAGCACAGTTTGGATAACAATGGCTTGGAAAATCCTCATTGTGATCTTAAAATGATATAACAACAATGAAACTCCAAAGTATTTTTCATGAAACAAATTAATAAAGCTATACAAGCAATTAGACTGCCTACATACTGCATTCGATTAATTCACTTGCCTTGTGTGCTACAGTTTCAAGGGGAATTGTTTAAAACGGGAATGACAACATTATTGTGAAGATTTTCCATCATAAACAATAGATAAATACGCAACTATCAAATTTAATTTCCAAAAAGTTTATCAAGGAAAAAATTTTTCATTGGGTGTTTTTAGCGGTTTCATAAAGCAGTAGCGTCCTGAGAAAACACAAGCGTACTGCAATTCACAGTACTATTAACCGACCAATTCAAGGTCTGTGTCTCAGAGCTTTATTTGTTGTTTACGTGTAGCAATACCCATGTAACAGTTTTGTGTAACACAATTATACAAGTTTTGATCAAAATTTTCCAAAAGTTTTGAATAATTAGTAAACTTTTCTATAGACCACGACTCACACAATCTGACGTAATAGGTAGTGAGCCCTCCATTTTTCTAAGGAAAATAGGTATAAATCGTATTTATTTTATACTACTTTGGATAAGATAGTGATCGTATTTTATAACTTAAAAATGAAATGTGCGTTTTTACGGACTGTTAAAAGTATATTTCAATCAATATTTCAAGATATATACGTTAAAGAGAACTATATGCCTAAATATGCACTACAACTTTCAATAAATGTTCTTCTTATCGCTTACGTCAAATTAGTAATGCATTTAAGTACAGAAATATGCAATCGAAAGTTTAATTGCTGATTTTTATTTTCTAACTGTCAATAACAAAACTAAGTATTTATTATTCAGTTAAGTTGTTAGTACAGTTCCAGGACAATAACTAGAAATCGCGAGTGTTGCATATACACAATACTGCCTTTCCAGCTGCAACGTATTTGCATGCTTCTGTTTCTTAACATTTGCAAATTCGTATATTCGATTCATAATTACGCAGTCGTTGATCCTAATGTGCACCATCACTGCACTGGCAAGTTGGGTAATGCAAATCAAGGACACTCGTTTGTTCACGGGGTTCAACAACGATGAAGAATTGGTATTGTTACCAGTGTAGCAAACAGTGCAATACACAGTTTTGTAACGTTCCTTTTGTTCATTTGTAAGGATAGGGAACGCGTTACTCCCCAAAGTTTGGCTTCAACCATCGTATTACCTACCGATTTCATTTTACTTTACTCGTATTTAATTTTGAAAACTTAAAATCCTACATCAACAAATTATAGAAACAAAATAATGCTTCTACTAATAAATTAATACGAACCTTATATGTTTTACAGCTATTACTCTGCGTGACCTCATAGTAAAACCTTGCTTATTTGTACTTAAAAAAAAACATTTCTGGGATAAAATTGTAGCTGATTTACTAGTATGTATATTCCTATATATTTAAATACATAGACTACATAAACTTTACGTTTGAATATAAACAGATTTGTTCAAGCTCAATAAAATTACGTACATACATACAGTTTTTCAGTTGAGCTATAAACTGTAATTTAAAAAAAATAAAATCGTATGAATACGTATAAACATATTACTAAGCTGATTAGTGTAGTTCCCTCAACTTTTATTTATTTGTAGTAAATAGGGTGTCAGTATTTCTGAAGACATGGTGATCCACTTTACTTGAAAGAAATTAACATAGAAGATTTTAATTCACTGTGTAACTTATTCTTCTTTTTCAAGTCGTCTGCTAACTACAAAGAATCTAATACCAGTAGTAGTGTGTTGGAGGGGGTATCGAAACAGGAAGTGTGACGTCACGATCAGCTGATGACTGGAAGTAGTGACGTCACGAACAGCTGGCGATGACGTCATGAGAAGCCGATCGTGAGGTCGTTGATCCGGTCATCAGAGTAGATCGTGACGTCACGCTTGCTGGCTCGATACCCCTGTGTGTGTGTGTCTGTGTGTGTGTGTGCGCGCGTGTGTGCGTGAGTGCGTGCGTGCGTGCGTGCGCGCGCAAATTTCTCGCAAAATATTTCGGTCTCGTTCATTTCGGTCTCGGTCTCGGACATCTCGGTCTCGGTGCTGGAGGTCGGGCTCGGGCTCCGGACGAAGCGTCGCTCGCGACTGTCGACACAAGACTGAACGGTGTAGCTAACGAGCCCTGTTTATATAGGCGGACAATCGCCTCCCCCCCTGTTGTTCTACTATTGAGTGTAACTATACAACACGTATTGCACCATACTGTTTCACGGTGATATGATGGAACAGTTCTAACAAGTCTATTGCACAACAACGCGTAACTAATTAAGCAATAAACAGCAACAGATCAAAAAAAATCAAACCCGTCCACGAAAGTCAGCGAGAGATGTTGCTCCGACCGCGGTCAACGAAACACTGACCCTGTCAACGCTGTCTCAATCGTATAAATGGTGGGTAGCTGTGGAAAGGAACGAGGAGGGGGAAAAATAACGTGCATACCAAAAAAAACATACATACAAACGGAAAACTGTAGGAAGTGCATCGTTAGGAATTGTACAACCCCATTATCGAATAAGCCCAAAATAATTTTAAACAAGCAAATTTTGTGTAACATAAACAAACCAGGTAGCACCATTTAAGTCATTAACAAATAAATAATAAAAATAATTAAGTAATAAACAGCTATTTGAAATTACAAAACGTGTATTATGGCGTATCAAAAGACCCACCTACACGGAAACATCGATAGAATTGCACGAAAACGCGTAAATAGGTAAGCAATAAACAGCAACAGTTCCAAAAAACAAACCCGTCCACAAAAGTCATCGAGAGATGTTGCTCCGACTGCGGATAAGGAAACACTGACCTCGTCAACACTTTGTCATTCGTATAAACGGTGGGTAGCGGGGAAAGGAACGAGGAGGGGGAAAAACTGTTAATACAAAAATATATCTGCATAATTTAATTCAAGCAATATTTTATGTAACAAGTCGTCAGTACCAACAAACGACTCAAATCAAATCTGTAAAACTCGTTAGCACCATTTAATTTATAAACAATAAATATAAGGAAGGAATAAACTGCAATTTGCGATCATAAAACGTGTATTATATCATAGCAAAGTACCTGACTATTCGCCAACACTAATACAATGCAACAGTTCTAACAACTGGATTGCACGCAACTGTTCCAAAAAAAAAGTATACCAAGCCACGAAAGTCGTAGGTTATTCACACACGAGGGCTGTACTGCAGTGCGAGAGAGAGCGGCCGACTGGGCGAGGTGAGGGGGACACAAGCGTGGGAAAGCAAGATAATATAACCCAGCCGAGGGGTGCAAACCAGCGCGTGCCGGCAATTAACATTCCACAGCTGTGGGCGGACGGAGAGGGAGCGGCACGCGGGGTTAACCAGTGAGAGAATGAATGAAGGGTTGTGGGTTCGAAAGTTGTAACTGTCAAGCGTTAAAATCAAATACAAATATTAACTCTGGTTTTGGTACTAAAATAAACCGACGTGAAACTAATGAAGAATTTAATTAATCTGCATTAAAACTTAACACTAATTATTGAAGCTTATTAAACATTTCTTATGGCCATAAATTTACGGAAGCCTCTGGCATATTTGGGGTGATATTTTCTCCTTAGCAACCGTTATACTTTATTTTTGTACTTTATCGTACGCTCTAGTGTCCTAAATGATATTAGCACCTCTGAACTTTTCAGTGAAGGTTACAGTGAACAAAACATACTACCGTCCAAACGCTAAACGTTTCCTAAGGATGAAACTGCACGTGCTACGCCTTCAAATACAGTTGCAAATTGTTAATAAACTTCGTCAAAATTACAAATTATGCTTAAAGGATCACTCTTTCTACAAAATACAGAATATCACAATGTGAAAACATGAAAGGCTCAATATTTGACAAGTTAATCGTTAAACGTATTGAACTTCTAAAATTAAAAATTACGTAAGTTGTTCTTACCCCCACAGGCGACTCTCATCTCAAAAATTAATTGACGTTCACCTTGTGAATGAGTTCTGTCAGTATAAATTATAAAGCTGAACTAAAATTGATAATTGAGAGCGTGTTTATAAGTTAGCCACTCCCTGTTGTAAATAAAACGGTGATGGAACAGTCAAAACTCTTATGCGACAGCTAACATAATTGTATGTTATTACTAATAATTTTTAGCTAGTTTCATTTAAATCTGAAAACGCTACTTCCACTTCGTAAATGCAAATAATATAGCGTATACACTTGAGCCCTTTAAAATAATCTACAAAAGAGCGCGATGTAGAAATGTTCCAGGATGCATGTTTTCTAAAACGACATACACTCAAATAATTTAATACCTAAATGTAGTATCTGTTAGTTCTTCAAACACGTAGCATATTACATATTTTTGGTGCAATCATCAGTTTTGGTAATATAACTTTCTCATCACTTAACCAAAATATCCATCAAACAACTAGTTTCTATTTACTAAAATTTCAAGCAATATTAATAATTAATAAAACAATTCTGTAATGCATAGTATTTAGAAAATATCTGTAATAATAATGTTACAAACTGTAAAAGATGAAATATTAGCAGTACTATTCAGCTGTGTTGGCGATTTTATGTTAAAGACGAAAGCTTCTAGACTTAACGCAACCGGTTGCTGTTCCTGTAAATGCACCAAAAAGAAAATTACCGGCTGAAAACCAACAAGGTAGGAATTCAGCCCGACGATGTTTGGTGCCCAACAACAGCAACACAGTCACCAAAAATATAAATCCATTACGCGCAAGAATAAAAAAAGCATAGCGCAAGACGTGAACACCCTCCGGAGTATTAAAACGTTCTGAGGACGGAGCGGTAGATTTTTACCCGTGTGAACCACACACTTGTTGATGTTCGAAAAACATACGGCCATCACATCGTGGGAACGAGAAGGAATAATATAAACACAAATGTGAAACATTACGGAGTAACTGACCCCTTGCTGAGCGTGCATGAATGTAGAACGCGAACAGAGATTCCTCTTTGTTCTCAACCGGAACAGGAGAATGCAGAAGGACCTTCTTTCGCTGTAACAGACTGAATTCTAAGCTTTAGTCTGTTACAAAGTGTTTGTATAAGGTTGTGCAATAATGTTACCATAATTATTGTACTAAAAGTTATATTTCCATAATTATTGTAAGTCATGGTATCTCCATAATTATCGTACATTAAATATCGTATATCCCATAATTATTGAATTACCATAATTTCTAAATATCACAACGTACTAACAGCTGCGCGCGCGCAACGACTCTAGCCCCTATATACAATGTAGAGGTACTACCAACGTCTCAGTTAGCATCTGGACACACTGCTGAACACAGGTACGATATTTGTTGTTGATATTAACTGTGTTTGTTACAAGGTGCTCGTAGACATTGATGAAAACTGGTGCGTGTTTACCATAAAAAAGTGTGCTATACTCTAATTACCTGTAAGGTCGTATATTTCAGAGTACAGAACCACGACAGAAACTCATACAATCGCACTTAACGGGAGTGTAAAGACAATAAAATATAATGACTTTGAAGACAGAGCGGACGCGGTATCCGAATTGTTGGAGAGAATGGCGGAGGTCATACCGGAAGACGTTCGGGCGGAATCGCACGATATGGGAGAAATTTTCAAGTGGTACTTGACCGTACACGTCTTGTTCAAAAAACAAGTAACCGATCACGAACTGGAGCAGACGGGAAGGTTTCGTTCGCGTACGCAACTCGTTTTACCCGCGAACGCGGACGCGGAAGACGTGAACGAACAGTACAGGGAGTGCGTTGAAAAAGTTCTGGAATCGGTATCAAACTTCACTCGCGAAGGTAGCGGATGGGTCGAAAACGGGATCGTAGCCGTCGAAGTGAATTTGTTAAAATATCGTCCTCTGTCCGGATCCAGTTACATCCCCACTCCGACAAAATTGTTAAGGAAGAAAGCGTTAGTGAACGTGCAGAATCTGTACGACGATAAATGCTTCCTTTGGTCGGTTCTAGCCGGGTTACATCCGATCGCTCCTAACCCGCACCGCGTGTCCCACTACAGACAGTACGAAAACGAGATGAATACGGAGGGAATCGACTATCCGGTGTCGGTGAATCAAATTAAAAAATTGTAAAAATAAAACGTAAACATTTCTGTGAACGTGTTCGGTTATGAAAGCGAAAGTAACGAGTTCGGATACAGAAAAACGATGTGTAACCTATACGGATAACCGAGCACAAAGTTAGGACGCACGTGAATCTTCTATTTCCGGTCATCGATGAAGAGCTCAAACATTATTGTTTTATTAGAAACATGTCTAGTCTGCTGCATACAATAACGAAAAGTAAGTCGGTTTCGTTCTACTGCAATTACTGTTTGCAATGATTTCGCTATGAAACGGATCGGGAGGAAGCGCGGAAACGGATGAAAAAGCACTAGATACTCTGCACGTCGCACGGAGCACAAAACGTCGAACTGCTAACCGGATTATACAGCCACATGTACTTTAAAGACTACACGAAGTCTCACAGAGTACCGTACACGGTGTACGCGGACTTTGAAACTTTTCTTCGCCCCGTGTCCGGTTGTACGCGCGAGAGGACAGGTCGCACTCGTAGGACGTCGCGCATCACGTACGCAGTTTCTGTTACGTGATCGTTGATTGGACTGGTAAAGCCGTGAAAGAACCTGTCTTGCACAGCGACAGTACAGACGTAGTGGAGACGTTTATCCGGACTCTGCGCGAAGACGTGAGTCGACTCGGACGCGATTTCAATAGACCTCTCCGCATGACAGATGACAACGAACGCGAGTTTTAGAACGCCACCGCGTGTCATCTGTGCAAGAAGAGTATCGAGCGCGACGCGGAGGACAAAGTGCAAAACCACGATCACGTGACGGGCGAGTACTCGGGAGCCGCGCACAACGCGTGTAATTTAAACTATAACGTGCCGCAACACGTTCCCGTGTTCTTCCATAACCTGCGCGGTTACGATTGCTACCATCTCATCCAAGCGTTCGGGAAATTCAAACACGAAGAAATCAAGTATATAGCCACCACCAGCGAGCGGTACGTGTCCGTGTCCCTCGGTCCTCTCCGGTTCCTCGATTCCGCGCAGTTTATGAACACGTCGTTGGAGAAGCTGGTGAAGAACATGCGAAAAGAAAATTTTAAAATATTACGACAGTGCATGCGAACGGACGGAAACGAAGAAGACGAAGAAGGAGAAGAAGAACGCGTTGAAATACTGGACAGGAATACTGGATCCCCTGGTCTACCCGTACGAGTACATGACGGACGAAAGTAAGTTCGAGGACGTTTCTCTGCCCGCGCCGGAACACTTTTACAACCGCCTAGCCGAGACGCCCGTGTCGGACGAAGATTACACGCACGCGCAAAACGTTTGGAGGGCTTTCGGGATGCGAACGTTAGCCGACTATCATGATCTCTACTTGAAAACCGACGTGTTGCTGTGGACCGACGTGTTCGAAAACTTTCGCGAGACCAGCCTGCAGTACTACGAGATACATCCGTGTAACGTTTATTCCGCGCCGGGACTCGCGTGGAACGCGATGTTGAAAATGACGGGAATTCGACTCGAACTACTTCAGGATATAGACATGGACCTGTTCGCAGAGAGTGGGGTAAGACGGGGTACCGCGATGGTACCCACCAGATACGCCAAGGCAACAACCCTTACGCACCGTACTACGATCGCGAACGGAAAATAAATTACCTCCTCTACCTGGAATGTACAAACCTGTACGGCAACGCGATGAGACAGCCGTTACCTCACTCCGGATTCCGATGGTTGGAACATGAAGAAATCGACGCGTTAGATTTGCGTACTGTAGGCGCGGCAGACGAAATCGGCTACATTCTCGACGTCAATCTAGATTATCCCCGCCGTTTACACGACTTACATTCGGACTACCTGCTGGCGCCGGAAGGCAGAACGAGTTGGCGAGCACGAGTTGTCGACGTACGCCAAACGATTCAATTATTTGAAGAACATCCATTTGCCCGCCACCGGCACTGTTGAAAAACTGATCACCAGCCTCGAGGATAAAAAACTACACCGTACACTACAGAACGTTGCAGCTGTACCTTAAACTCGGCATGGAATTGAAAGCCATCAATTGCATATTAGCACTCCGTCAGAGAGCGTGGATGAAGCCGTTCATAGACTTCAATACGGAGAAACGCAAAGCCGCGGCGAACGATTTCGAAAAAGACTTCTTCAAACTAATGATCAACGCGGTGTACGGTAAATCGTTAGAAAACGTCCGGAAACGTATAGATTTTCGTTTAGTATCCAAGGAACGCGAAATGATAAAGCTGAGTGCGAGACCAAGATTCGTTCACGCAAACGTGTATAACGAAATCTTGGTAGGCGTTATGATGAAAAAGAGGACCGTGTACCTCAACCGTCCGCTGTACGTGGCTTGCATCGTGTTGGACATTAGTACACACGTGATGTACAGTTTTCACTACGAGTTCATAGTCGCGAAGAACGGATCGCGTGTTCGATAGTGTATGACCGATACGGACTCTTTGTTGTATGATATATGCACCGATAACGTGTACGACAACATTAAGGAGAACCTACAACTTTTCGATACGTCGGAATATCCCACGACGCAACCGTCCTATAGTGCGGTAAATAAAAAATGCTGGGGAACGTTCAAGGACGAGACCACGCGAAACACATTGTCGAATTCGTCGGGTTGCGCGCAAAATCGTATTCGCTGCTGGTGTTGCAGGACGACGGGGATAAAAAGGAGAAGCGCGTAGCGAAAGGGGTGCCGTAAGGGGCTATACAAAACCGATTGACTCACGCGGATTACAAACGTTGTTTGCTGTCACCGACGTCGACTAACCGACAAACGTACATGTCCGCGCAGATCATACGTAGCGAAGACCATCGACTCTACACGCGCCAGATTGTGAAACTGTCTTTGTCACCGTACGACGACAAGAGATACGTCTTGGACGACGGGCAGAGAACGCTAGCCTACCGTCATTACAGAATTCGCGAGATGGAAGAGGGACGTGCGACGGTTCAACGGGCTAGCGTGATACGGACCGCAAATCGTGAAAGCGTGATTCGGTACGCGTGTAGAGCGTTAGAGGCGGAGGAGGAGGAGGAAGAAGATATATATATATATAGGTAGGAAGCGATTAACGCGCGCGCTGTATGACTGTACGCTACACAATGCGATGTCGCTTATTATAAGTATGTGTACAGTAGTTAAGTATATACGTTTGTGTATCGGGCAGGATATCGAGGTGCGTTGTCTGAGTTTGTTCACGTTATGAGAAAGAGAGGAACGATTGCAACCGGCTACGTCACTTTCGCGGTAGAGATACTCATAAACATAGTCGAGTTGTCTGAGACGAGTCACTGGCACGGTGGAAACACCTGTAAACTCGCCTCGATTTAACAGAATCTGTGTGTGTGTGTGTGATACGTGAAAAAGACGCTTCTCGATATTCCGAACTATTAGTTTAAGTGAAAAAACTCAAAAAAATTTTAAATAAAAAAATTCATAAACAAAAATAACTTTAGTCAGCATTGTGTAGTGTACGTTTGATGTTTTACCCAACACTGTACACGTTAATAATTCTGAGTGCTTAGCGTGTTAGGTTTTGGTAACGCTGGAGTAGGCCTGTTTCAATTGTCCGTGAAACGGGGAAACCACGTAAAAAAAAACGAAGCGTATCTTGTCTCACCCCCCCCCCCCGTCTCTTGGAAGGGACGAGACGATATAACGTTGTTTTAATGTTTTAATTATACTTAATTACCACAATGATATGTATGGACCTAATTATAAAATCCACTACGAAAATTTATGCAAGTCTATTTCACAATACATAACTGGCTACGGGAAAAGTATTGTTACAACTGTTGCATCGTATCACTCTGAAACAGTATGGCGCAATCTACTTGTTAGAACTGTTCCATCGTATCACCGTGAAACAGTATGGTGCAATACGTGTTGTGTAGTTACACTCAGTAGTAGAACAAGAGGGGGATTGTCCGCTTCTATAAACAGGGCTCGTTAGCTATACCGTTCAGTTTTGTGTCGACAGTCGCGAGCGACGCTTCGTCCGGAGCCCGAGCCCGACCACCAGCACCGAGACCGAGATGTCTGAGACCGAGACCGAAATGAACGAAACCGAGACCAAAATGACCAAGACCGAGAACGAAATGAACGAGACCGAGACCAAAATATTTTGCGAGAAATTCGCGCACGCGCACGCGCGGACACACAAACACACACAGGGGTATCGAGCCAGAAAGCGTGACGTCACGGTCTACTCTGATGACCGGATCAATGACCTCACGATCGGTTGCTCATGACGTCATCAACAGCTGATCAGCTGTTCATGGCGTCATAGACAGCTGTTCGTGACCTCACTACTTCCGATCATCATCTGATCGTGACGTCACACTTCCTGTTTCGATACCCCCTCTAACACACTACTACCAGTCATTCAGATTAACTCTTTATTTTAACTATTCCTCTTTACATAACCTTTATTTATACAGTATAATATAAATCACTAAATTACCATTTGTTTAACTTTCGTAATGCATTAATCAGTGCATTAATGCTGTAAGTTTTTATGTGCTATACAATTTTATTCAACTGTATTGTGTTTAAACGAAATGTTACATTTGAACCAGCAGTTTGAAGAAGGGAACGAATCTAAAAATGTGTTTTCAGAAAATCAAGAAAAACTTCCCACTTTCCTTATTTCTCATTCTTTTCCCGCCAAACCTTTTAATAACTTATTTAAATTGAGTGCTTAGTATATTTCACTTGGACTGTCATAAATAAATTAATTACGATAATAAAATCAAGGAATTGTTCATTTCTTCACACTAATGAATAATTATTAGAAATTAAGCATATAAACTATTTACTAAAAATATAAAAAAATTATTTTTCACAAAACATTACTAAAATATTACCGACTGCGAAACCTTGAAACCTCTGTCAGTGTTTTGCAGCCTTCTGCACTGAAGATGGCCGTCTAAGACACGGCCGAAACGTTTCCACAAAACAACATTGGACTACGGTTGTTAGCAAATCTGCATCATCGATTTGGGGACGTCCAAATCTGTAATCATGATTTTCATGGAAGTATTTTCTATAAGAGTCATATTTTACTTGATTGGTAACATTGGGGTGTTTTTCACAAAAGAGCTCATACAAGATTTTAATGTTAAGTTCAGCACTCTAATTTTTTTATTTTTTGTTACTGTAGTGTTCATATGTTCATCGATCAATCCATAAATATTATCAGGGATTGCATTTCCCCGGTGACCATGATTTCCTCTATTTGGGCACTTTGCCTGCCGTGATCAATAATGTACCTAAAGTGTGCTTTATTTTTTATACAGTACAAAATTAAAAATTGCAAAATTAACAAAAATGCTATCACGTTTATGTGGTACTTCACTTTTAGACCGTCTACGTGACTTACGGTCAATCAGCCCCATTAAAAATGGATCTTGTTTATTTTTAGAATGGAAACCATGCAAAGTATTCAAACGATGTTCCTTCTTATGTAAACTTAATTTCTCAGTACATTTATGTTTACAAGGGCAAACACCATCATTATTTGACTTGGCAGCTACTGTGCACCAGTTCTAATACTTGCACACTCTTTACCGCGAAGTCTTTTGTTTTTCTGAACTTCATAACTATAAGTTTCTGGACGATGAACTAGTCTATCAAAGTTAAAACAACACAATAAGTTGCGAATAAAACAAGTACAATAAGTTGACAAAGTCTTCAAAAGAGATTTGTAAATAAAGTTAGCCTTTATACGTTAACCACATCAAACAAAACTGTGGTGTACTGAGAAACACGAGGTTAGAAAGAGTCTGCTGAAAAGCAAATCATATCAACTGTTAGAGAATGCAATCACAGCCCAATAGCGGGATTCCCCGGCATCAATTTGAAGAAGGGGACAAGAAATGGCTTCGTTCTCTTCTTCAAACTAACGAATATTTCCAAGGCTAATTTCACCATTAAGCGAGTGGATTTTGTTCCCATTTTCTAGCTGACAATATGCGACTATATGATAGTCGCCAAGATGCGTTTAGCGCAAAAAAATTAATTTAGAATTTTTGGCGCTTGTCCCCTACTTCAAACTGCTGGTTTATTTTAACTACATAACTATCTATGCGAAAGAAATAATTATAATAAAGAATATTGTAAAGGACACAGTTAATTATGTATTAATTAAATATCTACTCTCTACTTTCTCCAAAACCCACAAAACAGTGCCACATTCTAACACATTATAACAGGTTAACTTGAACTTATACTGTTTTAAAATGCATTGGAATATATTATATTGGAGAACTATACATGACTTCCATGTGCTAAGATTTATATTTAAAATCATTTATTTGAATTCGGATCGATAATATCTAAAAAAATATCCCCATCCTCAAACTATTTTCACTATTTATAGATATTTTAATGATATTTACACTTTCAAAGGGTTTTATCATATTGGTTAAGTAATGCGGAATGTTCTCGTGCGTTTGATGGTGTCGTTCTACAAGCTTCTCAACTAGCCCTACCGGTGTGTGTTTCTGCCAAGGCCGCGCTGAAGTATCCTCTATAATTTTCGAGTGCTTGTTAAGGACGCATATTATGGAACCCTGCAGACTATAGATAGCACAGACCTGCCGCTTAGTTTAGTTTACTTAGGGCGATTACTCAGTGCGTTTCAAGTGGCTATTAGTGAAAAGTGATTATTGTGCGTGACTCAATTAGTTGACATTACTATTGCATGTGGACAAATTTCTGAGCCAGAAGAAGTGTTCTCTATTCCAGAAGGAAGTACAGTATTTGGGCCATCTGGTCTCAGCAGCCGGTGTTAGTATGAGTCCCAAAAAAGTAGACGCCGTAAGAGACGGGCCAGTTCCGAAGAGTAAACACGAAGTTCGGAGTTTCCTGGGATTATGCTCATATTATAGACGTTTTGTAAACCTATTGCGTCGTTGTGTCCCTGCTATTGATAAACCACTCCATGAGCTAACAGAAAATAAACTAAACTTCCAGTGGTCGATAGAGTGTGATCAAGCATTTACGACTTTGAAAATCGTATTATGTTCGTAGCCCATTCTTGCTTTCCCAGCTTCCGAGAGGAAGTACATCGTAGACACAGATGTAAGCAATGCTGGTCTAGGAGTAGTTTTGTCTCAAGTGCAAAACGGTGAAGAACGAGTAATAGCGTATTACAGCAAGACGCTTCCTAAACCAGAGTGAAATTATTGTGTTACAAGGAGAGAGTTGTTGGCAATTCTCAGAGCTTTGGAGCACTTCCATAAATACCTCTATGGGAGAGAGTTTTCACTACCTACAGACCATGCCGCGCTTGCATAGCTCTTGAGACTTAAAAATCCTGAAGGACAGCTGGCAAGGTGGCTCGAACGTCTGCAAGAGTACAACTTCAATTTACACATCGGCGGGGACCCCTGCATGGTAATGCGGATGGCTTATCACGAAGACCGTGCCCGGAAGACTGCCGACATTGCATAGAAAGGAAGAAGTTCAAGCGAACATGTTCAAGCCATCACTGTAGATTTCCTGGCAGACGGATGGACGATACAAGACTGTCGGCAAGAACAGATGACTGATGTACACATTGGACCGATCTTGACAGCAAAAGAGGAAGGTCGCAGCCCGGATTGGCAAGATATCTACCACGTTTCGGAAATGCTGTAGGGCTACTGGGCACAATGGGTTTCAAGTGGCTATTAGTGAAAAGTTATTATTGTGCGTGACTCTATTAGTTGACATTACTATTGCGTGTGGACAAATTTAATTTGAATTATTGTACGAGTAAAATCTTGTTGAATATTTGTTTTCCACTTTACCATATGACGATCAGTGAGGTAATATATTATATGTAATTGCTAAAATACATCTTATGCTTATACATTTTGCTATATGTATCTTCTCCATCAAAGTTAAATACTCGTACTTTACGTGATATCAGCAAAGTCCTTTTCAAAAAAATAACCCACTCCCCCTTCAACTACCCTCTCTATTTACAGATATCTCATATTCCATTTTAAAGAGGATTAATATGACTTTATTTTAGGGCCACTGGTTTATCAAAATTAAATACTTTACTCTTGTTAAAACCCTAAGAATGCATGTAAACTATCCCTTCCCCTTAACCGAATAACCCCTTTTTTGATATTTACACTTTTATTGAGTAATAATTTTATTATATGTAATTACCAAGGTATCTTATTCTTCTAAATGAAGTAGTTTATTCGACATCAGAAAAATCATTTTTAAAAAATTACCACTCCCCCTTCAACTAACATTTTCATTTATAGATATTTCATCTACCTTTCTACAGTGAATTATTATGATCTTCTGTTCAGGATACTTTATTTATCAAAATTAAGTACTTTACTCTTGTTAAAACGTACAACGTTGTAGGTAAACTACCCCTCCTCCTCCCCGCCTTAACAGATCTTCACCAAAATCAATAGACCTTGAGTCCTCTACAACTAGGGCACATATGAGATAAAAGTTGTTAGAGGCTAAGTATGGTGGATGAAGAAGCAAATCGGTCTATAATTCTTTAACTTAGACAGTGCAACAATTGATGTGTGAGCTGGTACATAGTTTTGATAACGCATTAGGTTTTTTTGTTAAACATGTTGATTTTTGTCAACAGGAATCAACAGGTTTTTATCACAGGGTATCAGCAGGTTTTTGTCATCAGGCATGGTTTTTTTAGTTTCGTGTTTAAATGCTGCAATAAATTTGCATAATACTTCCCAGTAATTGTTTTCAAGGTGACCAGTGACGAGTATTCCACAACCTGTTGTCATAACATTTCCAATAGATAGAATTTCCGTTGTCTTGTTTTGTTTGGTTCGTCTTTTGTAGTCCATTGTTTTAACTTGCGTTTGGTGTCAGGAGTATTATAAGAGACTCAATGGTTAAGAATTTACACAACAAATTTGGTTGTAGTGTGCTTATAAGAAATGATCGGTTGAATCATCCTTAGACTTTGCTTTCGTCAGTTGTGAACAAGCGCGGTATCTATCCAGCTCACAGCTTTGTCAACCCAGACGATCGTGTAAGATTGCTCATGCGTTCTGTTGATGTGGAAAAAGTCTCTACGAACAAAATAATGGGCACAGAGGCCCCATCTGTATGTGTGGTCCGGTACTTTTTACTGTACATAGGTGCCGTCATATTTTACCCATAGTAACATACCTACACTTCTATGATTTCCTAAGTTTTATTAATTAATATAACACATTAAAACCGATCAGTCAATGTGTTCTTGACACACACATAACAAACGTTTATGTCACACTAATAAATATTATAAAACATTTTTGTGTACTAATAAACGTTATAATAATTTACACATATACTTATCAGCATTTATCGTGTAAAATTTGTGCAAATTTTCGGGTGTGTCAAATTTATTTTTTAATAGGTAAATATGTCCAAGTGTTACGGATCTTCTTAGTATACTACAAAATATGTATTGCTCCAGATAGTTGAGATCAGGCATTATAACATTATTGCATCGTTACTGAGGCTACATCGATTATCAGAAAATGTCAATTAAGCTTCTTACAATTCCAATATGTTAATTCAGTAAATAAAACTAATCTGCACATATAAACATATGTTTATGTTTAAAAATTCCAAATCAAAATTTAAAATTATGAAATTTCTCTTTCTCTTCCCAATCCGTTACTTTTTTTTATCTTCTGACTTCCTTCGCTGTATGTACACACACACATACACACAACGTACTATAAAACTCGCGTTTTTCCAGCTTGGCCTACGTAATTTTGACAAATGATTTACATTCGGCTCATGTCGTTGTCATTAAGGGATGTCAATAGTTTTGTTAATAAATTCACATTACTTAAGAAACTCTTGAAAAAATATTATTTTTTCCTTTGAACTTTTAATTAAATGACCTTCTTTTGAAAGGACGTAATTTATAAAAGAACAGGTGGTTTGGGAGAGCTAGTGCCTTTGGTTTTCTGAAGGGACGTATTCATTATATTCGTAACTCGTTTCCAGCCCTTGGGCCAGCCAAGACTAAAAACTTCTGACCTCATTGTAATGATTACGTTAAATGTTACCACGCGCTAAACTATACATTTGCTTATTATACACTATAATCGGAAAAAGTGCCATGGATTAGATTACATTCCTTTTCAAGGGTGTAAATTTGACCAATCCAGCTTTTTCTCCAACTGTATAAATTTCTACATTATACAGTTTAAATTAGATCAATATGTAAACATTGCTGCTACCTGCAAAGTCAACATGAACAAAATAAACTCTTAAAATTTTTTTAGTTTAAAGCAAACAACAATTACAGCACTAAAAAATTATTTTATACCAAACATGAATGCCAGTAATCTCTCATCAGAATTTGTATAGAGCACATAAAAAACTCTTTTGCTTGTCTTTAATGATATAATACTTCACTGATACAGTAAACTTTTGGTATAGTTTAAAAAAGACCACGTCAAAAGTTGATTCTTTTTATCTACGTGTAACAAATTCAACCCTATAGAAATTATGCCGAAACGTATAACATATTCAACCCCAATTAGAAAACAACAGGACACAGCTGAAGCAACTACAGAATACAAGTTTTAGAAATTTTTAAAGCTTAAGACACGGAAAAAAAAACTTGTACAGAAGTAATCAGCATCCGTATAATATAGATTATGTTCCTATGTCTTGTGTTACAGTGTCTAACAAAAATGTATGCAATAAAAGAAGCGGGTGATGCTTATAGAATATTTGAATTCCCTGAACATTTTAATTTACTGAGCACTAAAATTTATCTTTACGCAGAATTATATTTTCTTATTACTAACTTTAATTTTAACATTAATTTTATCGGTATTTTTAATGGAATAATCCATTGTATTTGTGTTATCTCTGTGGAAAAATTATTTGTATTACATTTTACTTTTTGTATTGTGTAAATGTATTTAAACTCTGAAATTATATTTTATTGCTACTAACATGTGCTATTAAACAGTTGTTAATTATCGGAAACGATACGATCAAGAATAAAATAGAATATGAGTTAAGATTATAAAAAGGAATTCTGTCTGAGGCTTTCACGGCCGGCTTCAATGTTATGTTAACTTCGGCTTCCCGGGATGTAAATACCAAATCCGAGTCCAAGGTTGTTCGGTGCAAACGTTTCGGCCGTGCCTTCGGCGGCCATCTTCAGTGCAGAAGGCTGCGAGACCCAGGTTTGGCTGTGGTTAAGGCTAGTGGCTCTGACTCTGGGCTGTGCGGTTGTGCGTCGCAGAGACGTACCGCAAGGAATCTGAGTTCGGAGCTGCCTTCAGGAGTTCCTGCCTCATGGCGCTGCCCAAGTAGGGTGATTTGCTCTATAGCAGGGGGTTTTGGGCTGTTGTGATAACCTACAAAAGCGCAGTATACACCCATCGCGTTTCTACAAATCACCTGGACGTATACGGTACCTTCCCAAACCAGCTGCTAGAGGATTGTCTGGGAACCTCGCCGCATGTGCATAAGATCTGCGTGCAAGCCGCCTGAAGGTGTCGTCTAAGGTGCGGACGCCAAGTCCTGTCCTTAGAAGGCGAGAAGAGAATCGGCGGGGGACTTTGGCCGCTAGTCTAAGTTCCCTGTCGAGGATGCTTTGCAAATTCTTTTTATGCACCTTGGCGAGGTATCCCCAGACCTGGCAAGCGTAAGTTATGACCGGCAGCGGCAGTTACGATAATTTTTCCCAATTTCCTTGTCATAGCTGAGCTGATCAGGAGTGGAAACAATCAGCTCAGACGAGCGGATGCTCGCTTAAGAACTGTCTGAGAGTGGGTACGCCAGGTGAGCCGACGCTCGAGGTGTACACCGGGGTACTTTACTTCGTTGGACCAGCGCAAGTACGTCCTGTCGATGCGTAGTTGCCTAAGCGGGTTCTTCCGTCGCTTTGAGAGTAGGACAGCTACACTCTTGGTCGCGTTTAGAGACAGCTTCCAGTTATCAGTCCAGTCTCCGAGCGAGTCGAGCTGGCGCTGCAGTCGTAGGACGGCCCGTTCTGCGTCCGGTCAACTGTAAATACAGCCGTGTCGTCCGCAAATAGGGCCACCTAGACTCCAGGATATCTCGGCACGTCGTTGACGTAGAGTGAGAACAGGAGAGGGCCAAGGACACTATCTTGAGGGACGCCTGCAGTAATTCATCTCTCTAAAGAGACAGAATCGCCTACTCTCACGCAGAAGGTCCTCACCGTCACAAAGACGATCGATAAAGCGATCAGCTAAAGGTAGTCTGGAAGTTTAACTTACGTAAGCTTGAATAAAAGTCCATCATGTCATAGGCTGTCGAAGGCTTTCTCTACATCTAAGAAACAGCCAACGACCTGTTCTCTCCGACAACCGGCGTCCGTGATGTATTTCACCATTCTCATCAGCTAATGAGTGGTGGAATGCCCCACACGGAAGCCAAACTGTTCGGGGACCAGAATGTCAAAGTTTATTAGATGGTCTCGTACACGACGCTATACAAGACGCTCAAAAACCTTGGACGTAGCGGAAAGTAGGCTGATGGGCCCGAGGTTATCGGGGCGGGACGCATCCTCTCCCTGCTTCGGGATCACGATGACCGTCGCCTTTTGCCATTTCTTGGGAAAGTAGATCTGTCTAAGACACGCGTTGAACAGGTCAGACAAGAACTGGACGTAGAACGGTGTTCAAAACACCATCCGGGCCTGGAGCTTTTCTTGGCTGAAGTTCAGCGAGCCGATCTGTAACCGCTCCAAAGTAATGGGTTCGTGCTCCGCGTCATCGAAAAATACAGAAAGTCCTCCACATCCATCTTGACTTGTTCGTAGAAGTCCCAGTCCATGGGCGGGTAACGAGTGAACTGACGCTCAAAACACTCGCCCAAGTACTCGGCCTTCTCCTCCGGGCGACCCAGGAGTTACCCGAACGGTCTACCGATGGCGGGAAGTGGAGGTCGTCGCCTCCGTCCCGTCATCGCGCTAGGTATTCTGTACAGGTGACTTTGCGGGTCCCCATCCGCCGTTCGAGCCACGGGGACGTCCGAACAGCGTCGTCGAAATATCTTCAGACTACCACGCAGTCGTCCAGTGGGCCAGTTATAAGCTCCCTTATCGGGCGGATCACGGGTGCTCTGCCAACCTTTCCAGAAGTAATTTCTCTCGCGAGCAAGAAGAGACATCCTCAGGGATACGTTGGTAGTCGGGCGTGAGACCGTCTCTCATGCGAGAAGACATGTCTACCGCGGAGATGATTGCCTCATCAATTCTTGCAACAGCTTCGTCAGCGAGGCGGACGGTATCGAGTGGGCCCACTGGCGGCAATCAACGACAAAGAGCCGGGCTGTAGCGGTCCAAATCGATAACCTTCTTCTTGTCCCGTGTGGTGGCGTGCTGGCTAGCGACACGGATTAAGACGGGGTTGTGGTAGGATGTCAGCTCCGTAAGCGAGAATAACTCGACAGGGCAGGCAGTGCCCTGGGTAACCGCAATATCCAGAACATCGGGAGCCGCGTTCAGCCTAGTTGGAAAGGACGTGGGTTGTGCTGGACCAACCACCGTTACCTGGCGCGATTCAACATACCTGAGCAAGCGGTTCCCGTTTGGAGTTGTCAAGCGACTATTTCAAACGCGATGCTTGCAATTCAGATCACTGGCCAAGATTACCCTTCGGCGGAAATCGAAGATGCCATCGTGATCGCCGTTCAGCGTTCGAGGGTTATAAGAAGAAACCACGAGGACACCGCCAAGAGCACCGTGGACCTCAATGGCGGTGGCCTCGAGGTGAGTACGCTACATCAAACCGACAGGATGGTGACCTATTGAGGTCCTCACCGCGATTACCGTGCCGCCTCCTTGTCGTCCAACTCGGTCATCCCGATAAACCACGTAATTGGGTAACCGAAACCGGTTCGCCGGAGTCAGGTGAGTGTCTGACAGAAGAAGTAAGTCGGGCTTGAACCAAGCCAGGAACCCAGAAGATCGGAATTCTTTGGACCGACAGAATTAGCATTCCAGGCTACGGTTGATGTGAGAGGTCTCGTTTGAGGGTTTGGCCTATGACTCGTATGCGTCTACTATGAGCATGAATCTGTCAGGTGGGTCGGCATTTTCAGGCGGTCTCGGATGGACCTGAAGCTGATCCAACTTTCTTGAGGTCGTAGATGCCCAGAAAGTTGCGGACGAACTGTGCGTCGTCGGAAGTTACGGACGGGCGGTTAGCCTAGAAACTGTGGCCGCATAAGAACGAATAGGCTTGACGGCAGAACGGGTAATAGTGGAAGCTACAGGGCCAGGGACAGTTAAAGCTGAGTCTTCGGAGGAAGTGTTGCGCTACTGCACTTCGTCGGACTTCTAAGACCGGGAAGCAGGACTTTTCTTGGGGAGCGGGATGACAGGAGCTCGGGAACGAGCATCCGGTGTAGACACACCCTTATTTTTGACTTACGGATACCTGCTCGAGGATATCGCGGAGATGGCGCGGCTGCCTCTGGCTGAGAGGGGGGAGTTGGTGGTTCCGCAGAAGTGGAGGGTTGTTCAGTCTCCGGCTCCAAAACCGAGATGTCTGCTAATTTTCGCTTCGTCTCTGCTTTAAATGCTTTAGACCCGAAACGCTTCTATGCTTTAGGAGCACGGACTGAAGGAGGAGACGGAAAGAGCTCGCGCTGAACCGATGGTGCCTTTGGTTGCGGCGGATCCTGTACTTTAGGCTGTTTCTGCTGGGGCTGCACAGCTGGCTGCCTCGGTTTTGGAAGGGGCCTCTCCGACTTCCTTTCAGTAGATGCGCCTTATATACCGGGCAGCTACTATTCTTGGCTACATGGCCTTGGTCGCAATTGATGCAGCGATAACTTGTCTGCCACAGTGCAGGACTGCGTGAGATGGTGAAGAAAGCAACGTAGGCAGGCCGGAGCACTGCAACAGACATCAGTGTGATGGCCAAACCTCTGCACTGCGGCAATTTTCCCGGGGAACGACTCATTCCTACCCTGGCTCGGAAACCAAAAAGCCACGTTAGGTAAAAATGTTATCTTTTGCTTTGTCCATTCGAGGTGGAGACGGACGATTGGAAGGGGAATCTTGGGATTTGAGTTCGTGAACAGGCAGAAAATTGCTTGCATGTGAAATCCCAGGTCGCGGAGCTCCAGAAGGATATCCTGGGGATCGGTATGCGCGTCAAACTCGCGCAGGTTAACAGACAAGGGCTTGTCGCGACGAGAAAAAAGTGTGGTATTTCAGGTTATTAACCAGCAGGTAGGCTTCGACCAAGCGATGGTCCTCGAGCCGTTTGATGACAACCTTGACTGTGTCACAGCCAAGCAGCTTAAGGTCAAGCCTGTCATCAGACAGTCCGGGGGCCGCGATAAGCCGCCTGCAAAAGGCGACGACATAGGTCACCCCCTGAACAAACAGGGGCGACGTACGGCCAACAGCGAAGGGAGCCGGAGCAGCCACCGAAGCAGCCGTATCCATACCGTGTTGGTCCTGCGAAGGACCAGTGTCCATGGCCGAGGTCCGAGAGGAAGTGGATTCGGCGGAGTGGTTCCTCCTCAGCTTCTTATCCGGGCGCCGACGCGGACCATCGGTCACGTGTAGGCGCCGGGCTTGTCGGCCTGGAGGGGGACAGTCTCCGGACAGATCTCGTTCGTCTCCATCGCTCGAGGCGAATTTGGCGAGTCGCTCGTAGCGATCATGTTGGTCAACGTGTTTGGCCGCCGGGCAGAGACTGCCCCTTTACCCCGGTGATATCTCAAGCGGTGCTTACCACTGGTGGGGGCCCGCAAGGATCAACCAGGGCAGTGGTACCTAGAAAGGCGTCAGCAGCTATGAGAGAGAGCAACAGATGCGGCACTCAACAAGCCCAAAGTAATGCAATCCTCTTCTTTCCGGCCGGCTGATTGGTCTCCGGCAGCAGGTGTGAGCCAGGTGTTTCTTCCACCGGCAATAGCTGGCCTGTAGAGATGTCCTTTATCTGCTTGTTCGAGTGTCTTCTGCGTAGGAAATCTCCTGATCCCTTTAACAAAAGCAGCACCGGAGCAAAGAGGCGAAAAGATTATTCTCTTCAGTGTCGAGGCGGGAAGTGTCCGCAGCTAGCAGAGAGCGTCCAGATGAGCTGAAGATATCGTCCAAAGCCAAGAGAGCACGTTCTTTCAGTTCGAAGGCTGGACACAGAATGTATCTCCCCTAAGAAAGGCTAGTGGCTGTGACTAGGACACCCATATTTATAAACGTTTCGAGTCCGCACGAAGCTGTTGTCTGACACCACCAGCCAGTCAGAAGAAAGGAAAATTCTTATTTGTTCTCCACAAATCGCATCCGAAGAGCACTCAATGAGAGGGACTCACCCCGCCGATTCATTGCCATAGATGCATATTTCTCAATTTTTAATGGAAATCCAATCTTCAAGCCGACCAAGACAATCCAGCAGTTTCTGAGACCAGTGAAGGACGTCAGGGACCCGCTCTAGTTATGCGGAGTGTATGGAGTTCCTTGCTAGTGAGGCCAGTTGTACATCGGAACTACGGAACGAAGTGTCCATGCCCACGTTGATGAACATAGCCGCTACTATCGTTTGAGCCAACCGGAAAAGTCTGCTATAGCGGAGCACACACTCGCCAATGCCGACTATCGCATACTCTTTGAAGAGACGAGGCTTCTGTCATCGGTGAGTGCGTATTTTCCTCGCCTGCATATAGAATCTTTTCATATTCAGAAACATCCAGAATCATAATTTTGTAGTTACTCAAAGTTTATGATCATATATACTACATGTAGAAAAGGTTTCATACTTCACTCCAAGGTTGGTGCACGCAGGATAAAAAGAAACCAGGATATATGCGACAAAACTGAGGAAACGATACGTCTAACTAAACACGTACTACTAATAACAGTTTTATTAGAACATTTTGAAGATGGTTTTCCTTATGGTAAATAATTTTATTAAAAAATCGAAAGGAGTAACATACAAAGTAAATAGAACTCTGCTTCTTGCAACAGTTGCTAGGCAACGACTTATATGTACAGCTTGCTTTTTTGTTGATAATCAGACGCAACCTCTCTTATAAACAGAACTGATAAAAATATGAACAATATTTTTCTGTTCGCCATTTATTTGCAAACGTTAGAAAGTTATGTCACGGGCAGCTAAAGATAAGAAGTATAGGCCTAAAATCTCAATATTTTGTACCACATTAAACAAAATTTGTTAAGTAATACAATTTTACTTGCCATTGGATTCAGTACTTGCAACATCAGTACACGTTACTTCCAACTAAAAACTATAATAAATTTTTTTACGCAAATTTTTAAATAATAAGATACTAGGAGACGATTGTTTATTACGGAATGAGTTTTCATTTACGAAAATTCTTACCTAACCTTTTCATTATACAAAATTGTATTATGCGGACATAAGGTCGCGATATCAAAACACGGCTTACGTCGCTCTGAAAACACATAAGAGGTGTTAAAATTTCACTTAGTTTCCCGAACACGAAAACAAGTAAACCTATACCTTCCACTAAATGTCATCTGGTTCTCCAACCAGGCAAGGAACGCTTGATAATAACGTATCTTTTTAAAATGACATATAGAGTACTTTCAGATGTTACGTTACATTTTAACATAATTTAAGTCTGATAATACATTTGTTTACCGAACTCGCGGTATTATTGGGCTGATAACAAATAAACCGTGCTACTTGTTCAACTAATTCTGCTTTGTTGTAAACATTACAAGATGAAAACATGTTAAATGTAGTCTGTAATATGTTATACATTCTGTAAAATATATATTATTTAAAATTTTCAATTACAATTTCTTTCGAATTTATTATTCTATTATCTACTCAATGTCAAAACGAAGTCTTGTGTTCTCATACTGGCAAAATTTATTTGCATTTATAACACAGCAATTACCAATGCAAATTTACATAAGGCACAATAAAAACATACATAGATGCATACAAACTCAAACAGCCTCAGTATACATACATACACACAAAACGATTTGTATGCTGTTCTAACAACAGATAATTTAAAATATGAGAGTCACTTGAACTATAGGCCTACACGGACTTATACATTATTCAAAACAACAATAAACATTAACTATGTACATACGATACCCCTATTTACGTCAGCTGAAAGATTCATTACTACATTGTGTTTCGGTTTTCAAATTGATACGTTAATGGTTATTAAAACATATTTTTTATAGTGATTACATCATTTTAATATAACAAAAAAACAGATCATATGGTAAGCCTAAATAAATTCAATTAGATTAGAGTGAGCGCAGGCAGTGTGTTATGTAACTTAGTTAACCTAGGTTAAATTTATATTGTTAACCTAGTTTATCGTTGCTTTATAATTTCTCTCACTTACTCGTAATATCTGCAAGAAAGTTTATACCATCATTTCTCAGTGTAATACAACTTTTTCTGTACTCCACAGGTATTAGAATTAGGTGTTACATTTCTTTAGTTGAACAGGCTTCTTTAGCTTACTATTTCTGGAAGAGTCTCTAGACAGCCCGCCAATTGATCTACAATATTCACATTAGTTATTCAGAGAGCTGAGCCTATATCAATTAACAGAAACTGCACAATAAGTCTGATCATCAAGAACCAAACAACTGCTTTCATTTCTGTGATCCCCTTTATTAATTATACAGAGTAGACAATGACTTGTGTAAGACAAAACGCATTATTTGATAACGTGTAGTGATGAAAGGTTTTATAATTATTGGTACCTACTGATTACATACAATTTTAAAAATTTCTGTAGACGTTTCAAAACGATTCTGTAGACATTTCGACAAAATTTAGTGCTATCATCATGCTGTCTATACAGGCACCTCTGTTAGTTATGTGGAAGTGTATCTAGTGAGTATTAATGTGTACAAAATATTTAATTACATATATGTTATTAATACGAAAGTGTGTGTGTGCACATATATGTTTAACAGATATTATTTTTTATTTTATGTTTTGGGGCTCGCCCTTTGGCCCACGATGTCTACCAGGAGCGTTACTCGACGGGATGTTTTCTTCTCACCCACATTTTAATTGACTCAATTACGAGTGGAAACTCGTACACACCAAGACGCAAAACGACATTTTCAAACCCTGTACAGTGATCTTGTTGCTTTTAGGAAGGACAGAGTTTTGTCTATAGGTAACTGTTCGTTTCCGAGGTATTCTTTCAGGTTACCTTTCATTCTGTGTCTCTGCCTCAGTTCTGTAAGAGCACTACAATCTTCGATTAGGTGTTTTACTGTAAGTGCCCCCGCCACATGTGCAGACAGATCGTTCTTGTCCTCTTAGGAGGTACAAAGACGTCAAGTTAGTGTGAACAATGCGCAGTCTGGTAATGCAAACTTGTTCACGACGATTACTATTGCCTGCCATTTGCTGTTTACGGACGCTCTACTTCACGGCAGAAAGTTTTCTTTGCCGTGGTTCCACATCTGCTGCCACACACTAACAATGCTGTTTGTGGCTGCTAGTTTAGCCTCATCAAGTCGGATGGCATCAGTCACATCGACTCGTGGGGCTGTCCGCAGCGTTTCTCGTTGCAGTATCAGCTTCTTCGCTACCTACAACACCTATATGACCCGGACACCAAACAAAAGTAAAAGATGAACCAATGTCTTCTAACGCATGGCATAGCCCCACTATCTGCTGCAATAAGGGATGCACTGTGCTCGGATTTTCCAAGGCAGTTAGAAAAGTCAATGAATCCGTACAGATTATCTTTCACCTCGGTGAAGGAGCCTGCCACACCGCATTCAGTGCGGCGGTGTATAAGCTTGTCGCCTTGAACAGTTTCCAGGAGTGGGAGGCGCTCTCGATGACAAGCACACTAACCACTCCTCTCTCCGTCGTCGACCCATCGGTGTTCACAGTGGTGTATTACTCGACATATTCCTCCAATACTGATCTAAACAGGAGTTTCCCTTCAGTTGGGTGATACGATTTCTTTCTTCTACTGGAATCAACTAAATTATTTTTGTTACAAATTAAAACTTAGTCGTTTGGTAACTATTATAGCTTGACAGATTATACACATTATAATGAATGAAAAATGATCATAAATAAATATCAATTAAAATAAAATCAAGGAAAAATCCAAATAAAAACAAATAGGTACCACAATAAAATACAATCATAATTTGAAGAAATAAAAATAAAGAAAAAACAACTATGCAACAAATATGAGTAATGAAAAATAAACCCAAAAATCTAAAATAAAGTAAGGAAATACCCAGGTAGGATAGGAGTAAGTAAGGAAAATACCCAGAACAAACCAACGTACATAATAAAACTATTTTCTATTGAAGAAACAAAGAATGAGAATCAGTAAGGCAAAACACAGAACAAACCGACACCCCTAAAATAAAGACTGTTTTTTAAGAAACAAGCTAGGATATGAATAAGGAAGTAAATACCTTGAACAAACCGAAATACCTAATAAAAAGGAATTATTTTGAAGAAACAAGGTAGTAGGATAAGAAGACTACAAGAAATACCCAAAGGAAACCCAGTAAGAAGAAAATGGAAACCCCAAAAGAGATTAAATGCCACAAACGAAAGTATAACACCCAAAAACAGAAACTAATGTAAAGTAGATGTAAACAAAAGTGTTTAGAGGTATAAGTAAAAGTGCACCCATGAGAGTTATTATATAATGAAAAAAAACAAATCTTAAGAATTCTCTATAAATAAAATTCTTGATAATATAAAACTATAAAACTGATTAGTGATAGTATCAAGAAATAACAGGGGACCAGTGCAAATTATTTTATTATAGTAGATAAACTTCAAGAAAGTGTATTAAATGCTTAAACTAAGTAAATGAGTACCTTTGAACAACTTTAAAGCTTTTAATTTAACTTCAGAAATAATATTTGGTAGAATAGTATTATGAAAATCAAATACAAATGTTTCTAAGAAAGTGCCACTCTTTGTCTAACAACATTCACTAAAATGAGAAAGATAAATTGAGAGCAGGTAATTAATAAGTGAAGTGACGAGGGATACATCCCTAATATAAAATAAAAACAAATAAGACTGCACAAAATTAATTTTAAGAAATAAGTTAAAAATGAAGGGACAGATAGGTTCTGTTTCTATTAAAGTTAATGAACTCTATACTGAAATGTTGGAAATAGAGTGTAATGTTTTATTATTCGAAAATATTTGTTATGTTTAATAGTAACTAGTGGTCGCCCAGTGGTCGAAATTCGACCGTAATTCATTAAATTTTTAAGTTTGAACGTTATTGAGGTTCTTTTGTCAAAGAGTATACCTCTATAATCATTGCATATAATTTTTTTGAATTTTGTTCTATTACGTCAGCTGCGAGCGTGTACAAATACGTCATTAGCGTGTGTTGTTTGCCTTAATTCCCTGCAATACCTATGAAATTTAAAATTTAATGTTAGTAACAGTTGAAAAAACACAATTACAGCTTGTATTCGTATTCATTTTTTGATATAATTCATTGTCAGTTTTAATTTTTTCATGTTATTATTGAATCAAATAAACGCTAATAAAAATGAGACTTGACATTCATAGAAGTATAAGATACATTGTTTTCAATTCCAGTGGATTACATTTCATTTTTGGTAAGGTACAAAATTCGAAAACAGTTTGAAGATTATCTGCTACAAAGCTTATATAATTTTTCAATTTTTTTTTCTATGCATTAATTTTCGAGTTATTTGAAAAATATGAAAGATAGGAAAAATGAGGTTTAGCTTGGCTAAGCCATATTTAAAAAGCAATAACGCGTTTTTTGACATTTCCTTGGGTTTTTTTTATTGCCATACTGACCAGGTTTCGCCAAGGCTACACAGTTATTTTGCCTATCTTTTTCGAATTATATAAAATTTAAAAAAAAAATTAATAAAAAATAAAAAATACGTGCCTCGTATTTTTTCATATATTTTTCATTAAATCAAAAAAACCGGGCGGTTAAAAAAATAAATGTTGTCCATTGAACTTAAAATAGTTTGAAAGTGAATTTAATGATTCAGAACTTCTGTGTAAACGATGTTTTTTGTAAAAACTCTTTCATCATTTGCTAAATGCCCTTGGCCATTATATTCGGAAATATAAAATCTCAAACCATCGAATGATCGAACTCTACTTGCTGCGACGTACAATTGACCATGTGTAAAAACTGGCTGCCACAATAAAATTCCAATTTTTTCGAATGTTTGTCCTTGAGACTTATTTATTGTCATCGCAAATGCAGGTATAATTGGAAATTGAGTTCTTTGAAAGTTAAATGGTAAAACAGTACCGGAATATGTTAAATTTATACGTGGAATCAAAATTCTCTTATTGCGTGCGGTTCCAGTTAAAACTTCGCAATCAATAGCATTACGATGCATACACTTGATGCGCATTCTTGTTCCATTGACTAAATGCTTCCTTTGTATTTAAGTTTCTGATCAGTAAAACGATGCAATTAACTTTCAATACTAACTTATGTGGTGGCAAACCACTAATAGTCAAAGAATTCAAAAACTCTACTGGATAGTTATTGATTTCATTGTCATCATCACAAATTATTTTATCGTAGCTGTGATATGTTTTCTGTTCACCTGGTATTCGATTAAGTATATCAGTTTTAATAAAAGTACAATCATCATTTTTAGGTGCTAAAATAATTGACTTCAATATGTTATCTGAGAGTATGTTTTCGGAAATATTTCCATACACCTCATTAATAATATTATTTTCATCTCCTATTAATTGCTGAGGTATTTCAATAATAGTTTCACCAAACTGAGGGAATTGTGGGGCTCCACCATTACCAATTTTTTTAAAGAATTCGACAAATTCTATTTCACTTGGTAAGGCTCTCATATTTTGAGTAAACGTTACTTTATGAAAATAAACAAATTTATGCCAACCAAATATGTTCCTTCTACTTTGTCTCTCACTCCGACCCGTCAATGTTCTATGTCGAGGCATAATGGAAGTAGGTGCGAATATCTGAATTTAAAGAAAAACATGTAATGAAATTACTGAAACTAAGATTAGACAGGGTTTAATTTAAAAATAATAAAATGTACTCACTTTTTGAAACCACCAATAATAATTAGGCGAGAGTAAGTCAATTTAAATTGCTGCTACAAAATTTTCCTTTTACAACAGGTGTATATTAAGCAAGCTGTATTTCACTTTATAAAACACAGATATCTAATATACAAAATATAAAATAAACGCTTTTTTGCCTTGACATACACTCCACAGACTATTTAAAAAGGAACATTTGAAATCACACAAAATTCACAGCTCATTCAGTCAATCTGTCAGTATTAAGCAAGCTGTATTTCACTTTCAACTGCACATTAATATATAAAACACAGATATCTAATATACAAAATATAAAATAAACGCTTTTTTTCCTTGACATACACTCCACAGACTATTGTTGACTGGCAACAAAATTATTTTATTTTTAACAATTACCATTGTTTGAAAAAGTTTAAATGAATTTTCAAGTGCAAATGAATGTTATATTTTATTTTATTTAATGTATTTGTGACACATATTATATATAAATTTTAGCTTTCTGCACTCCTTCTCCATATAGACTTTAACTATGCCAAATATCACACTCCTCCGTGCGCGCAATATGCTTAAAAAAGGGTACAAAGTTTTCTCTTCACGTATTAATATCTCTCATCAAAAAATCATCACTAAGATATACTTTAAATTCATTCCATAACGCCAATGCATTGGGTGGCACATTTAATGCACAAATGTATCCAAATAAATTTCGCATTTGTTTTGGTGAATGTAATTCTTTTGCTTCATTTAAACATTCGCGCCATTCATTATCATTTGAAGCAGTGCCGCGAGCATGGCACGCTTCAACAAAAGAAGTGTGTATAATTCCATTGTATGTTCTAACATCCTCAAATGATTTTGGACCACAGACATGTAATAAAAGCAATCGTAAATGGAAAAGTTCGATGTCTTTTGTGATACTACATATATGCGTGTAATGATTTTATCACCTCCACGCCTTCTCTTCTTCCATTTTTTTCGGGAATCTTCCCACACATAATGCAAAGGAATTTCAATATACTTATATTCATGCACTGATAGATCTGATCGATTCAATTCAAAAAATGCTAATAATTCTGTTTGTCTTGCATTTTCAATTGCTTGACGTTCTTGCCCTTCTCGAAAGTAAACATTCTGTCTACGCGGTAAATGAATGTCAAGTCTAACGATGACATGTGATTGAAAATGCATTGGTAATTCGTAGATGCGCCATACAGCTTCAGTTGATCTGACATAACGGCCATTTAAAAAAATTTTAAGTCGATAGGCTGCATACTGAAGCATGGTTAATTTATTTCTGGGCGCTCTTGAATTAGATGTAGTTGGTACATTATGAGAAATATTGATATGCCACCCAGTATCACCATTTGGAAAAAGTAATGGATACGCTAAAGGGTCCAATGATGAATCCAAAACAGAGATATTTTTAATGGTACCATTAACTTTTGAAAACGAAACCATATTTCGTTCAAAGGGTGGCTCACCATCAACTGTACTAAATATTACTGCTACATCAGTTTGAACTGCATCATTATAACGGCGTAGATCTAAATCACGATTTACTTTAATGAGCATACAAATTTCTTTATTTTGATTTTCAACTCTCTGACAATGATCTTTCATTGCAATGAATGACCGAACGAAAGGATTAATGCGTTCCAATTCAAGAGAGATTTCGCGCATTATATTGTTATTGCATGTTTGATTATAGTGTTCACGTAATCTATAATTGACAGCAGTGTCAACATCATAAAAATATAATTGCGCATAACATGGTGAGCGACCATATCCAGCAGTCATTGGACCTGACCTGTGATAAAAGCATCATGTATTTTAAAATGATACACTCCACGCGTAACTGTATCCGAAATTTTAGCTTCTGAGCTAACCATAGCAAATGATGAATTGTATTTACGAATGTATTCAAAATAATTTTTTGACTTTCTTTTTATTGAAGGTTCATTTGAAGTAAGTCCATCATACAATGATTTAAAGTATTCATTTTGACATAAGGCCGGTAATATTGCTTTACCCTTATGACAACATGAAGTGAATGCAGTCCTTTCACCTAAAGTGACCTCAGATTCGAAATGTTTTGCATTGCAAAACGTGCATTGTAAATGCATTAATCCACAATCAAAAGTATTAAAATTTCTTGGAATGACATTCAGTGCTCATTTAAATGTATCCTCAAAATAATTTCATCATTTTGTATACTATTTACACTATTTAAATTTGCATTTGGTCTATTATCATTTTGACTTTCACGCGAATATATATTCCTTCTTCTTTGTCTCTCACTCCGACCCGTCAATGTTCTATGTCGAGGCATAATGGAAGTAGGTGCGAATATCTGAATTTAAAGAAAAACATGTAATGAAATTACTGAAACTAAGCTTAGACAGGGTTTAATTTAAAAATAATAAAATGTACTCACTTTTTTGAAACCACCAATAATAATTAGGCGAGAGTAAGTCAATTTAAATTGCTGCTACAAAATTTTCCTTTTACAACAGGTGTATATTAAGCAAGCTGTATTTCACTTTATAAAACACAGATATTTAATATACAAAATATAAAATAAACGCTTTTTTGCCTTGACATACACTCCACAGACTATTTAAAAAGGAACATTTGAAATCACACAAAATTCACAGCTCATTCAGTCAATCTGTCAGTATTAAGCAAGCTGTATTTCACTTTCAACTGCACATTAATATATAAAACACAGATATCTAATATACAAAATATAAAATAAACGCTTTTTTTCCTTGACATACACTCCACAGACTATTGTTGCCTGGCAACAAAATTATTTTATTTTTAACAATTACCATTGTTTGAAAAAGTTTAAATGAATTTTGAAGTGCAAATGAATGTTTTATTTTATTTAATTTAATGATTTGTAACACATAATATATATAAATTTTAGCTTTCTGCACTCCTTCTCCATATAAACTTTAACTATGCCAAATCTCACACTCCTCCGTGCGCGCAATATGCTTAAAAAGGGGTACAAAGTTTTCTCTTCACGTATTAATATATAGATAATCAAGACTAAAATGTCTGAGTTTGAGTACCACTTTTTTAATTTCAAATATTGGTTATGTATTAATAGTATGAATTCAATACTAAATGTTCTTATAGTTAACTTAGGAAATTTTAATTAATATTGTATTAGAATAGCAGGTCAGAAGGGGTATAAACAAGCAGTATTAATCAAAAACTTTGTATGTTAAAACAGATAAAATCTAGGCCAAATGGTAAATCTCAACAACCTTATAATTGATGAATTATGTCAAGCAAACTAGTTAAACTGATGAAATTTATATAAGGTAAATCAATCACAGAGTATTATAACTGAAACTATACTTTAGAAAGATATTGTAAAAAGATAGGAAGAATTATTGGAAAAAATGCAAATGTAATAACTGAAAAATCAAAGGGGGGAATCACAAATTAAAGAATAATATTTAAAAAGATAACCAATTAATAAAATTACAAGAAATTAAGGGAAGATAAACATTTTATTTCAATCTGAGATTTAGTACAATCATAAATATAACATATAAAATGGCAAACATTTTGAGGAGAACAGGAAGTAATTTTAAAGCCTACATTTAAAAATACAGTATATATGGCTTTTGAAAGAAAAAACTTTGTAAAAATGTCTTATTTGGTATCAAATCAAGCAGAATGAACTAAAGAAAGAGATTATGTATTTAGTATTTAATAAAATTAAATAATAGCAAAAATATATTCAGTAACATAATGTAAATTTCATACATGTAACGGAAACGAAAAAGATTTAAAACAATGTATTGCTAATATTAAATTGGCTAAGACGTTTTCAGATGACGAAGGAAGTTAGAACAGTTGATTATTAGACTTTGTCAAGCACGCTTGAATGAGATCTTGCTAAATATTAACCTATAGCGAAGACAAGTATAGCGTTCGTTAACTAAGCCTAGTCTACGGTGAAAATCGCGAATTTCGAAAAACTTAACTTAAACTTTAAATTCAGTGAAAGCAAACAATACAAACATTAAACTAAATTAATCCGGAACAGAAAAAGAGTGAATTAATTATTTAAACCTATAAAACCAATAATTCTGAATAACGAGACGAACTTTGCAATTTTCGACCTTATTGACAAAAGTGAATTAAAACATTATCCAACACATTTTATCGAGGTGAATCACAGAACACTGAACCAGACCACTCCACTAACACCAGAAAGAATAATCACTACTGCTGAGACGAGGAAACATTGAAAAGGCAACATTTATTGGAAGAAAATTTTGTCGAGCCGACTTCATTTTAACAGATGCAGTACTGAAGCAGCCATCTTGAATCCCACAATTCCTTTCGAGCACTGCCAGTATAGTCGTCAAGACGACAATGGTTCGAAATTTTACTTTGATAAACATTATATATTAAATCATAACTTTGTAATTTTTAATTACTAAGCTATTTACTTGTAAGTGTTATACTTTCCTGACCTTACCCTTTCTCTGACTATATAATATAACCGTTAAAAGAACCTGGTAATTAATATTAATAACGTGTGTAAAAAATAATCGATCGCCCTGAGAACGAGTCGATACTACTGTTGAATAATCGATTAACAATCGATATATAATAAAAATTGTTAATAATGTTGAATTTCTGCAAATTGGTTTCTGTTTATTTATAAAAATTAAAAAAATAGAATAAAATTGACATCACGGACTATCCGAAAGGCGGCCATTACCAAAGTGGAAGGAGTATACATAGATAAGAAGAAGAACCGTCAATCGATTAGTGCTGGAGATAATACAATTAACGCAGAAATTAATCCTAACTACTAAAAGTGATATAGTTGACAGAAACAGTAATAAAAGATTTAAAATTTTACACCAATTACAAAAATTATTTACTAATTACTAAATTATTAAAACAAAATATTACAATATAGTATTGACGATTTAATTAAATTAGAAAAGTAGAATTCATCTGAGACTAGCCACAGTTCATATACTTAGCAATAAAGATGTATATGAATGTTGGTTATTAATTTTAAGAATTCTTTTTATTTAGTTATACGAGGTCTATACTGTACTAAATTAAATACCTCTACATTGCAACCGCATATATTTTGTTTATTCTTTTGTATGATGCAGACTCACCAGCCACCATATATACTGGAGCAGGTGGCTGGTTTAATTTCTTATTGAAATTATAACAAAATGTGTATATTTTTCTATGGAAATAAAATGTATATCTATCACATCTATATAAAGGCCTACTGTATGTATACGCTATGTTACTGCTGCAATCGGAATTTTCTGCTGTGGGTCTTACATATTTAACATTTATTTAAAGTTACATTTATAAATTTATAAAATTTATACATTTATGATATTGACTTTATATATGTAATCTAATAACATATACAGCCTATATTTAACTGTTACATAGCATACATAATATTTAAAACTTTTCGATACATTTAAAAATTTTCCGTTGCATGTTAGCTCCATCTTGTGCGAACAAACTAGAAAAGCAGACCAATACAAGTAGAATAGGATTCTTTATAAAAATATTGTAAAGAATGTAAATGTATACATAACGTATACATAGGCCTACTTTATATGCTTATGTTACTGCTGCAATCGGAATCCGTGATTTTCTGCTGTATATTTCTTATGTTTAACATTTATTAAAGGTTACAATTATGGCAGTAGAATGTAATAAGCAATAAGATTAAAGCAAAACAAAGACGTATTCCACTGAAACACTGTCAAAGCGTGTAGGCCTAAAACGTTAACTTACTGCGTGTCATAAAGAGAACAATGAGTTTAGGTTGTACTGAATAATTTTTGTTGTGAGAGTTTGGAACGTGTGAACTTGAATAAAACGTGTGAACAAATACAATAGAACAGGTGTATACAAATTAAATTGTAATAACTGCAATAGTTTCTACGTAGGCCAGACGGGAAGATCTTTTTCCTCCCGTTACTCTGAACACTTAAAGGCCCTCTCCAACAACAATATACATTCTGCGTTTGCCACACACATACACACACATAACCATAGCTACACCAACATAGATACTAATCTTGAAATATTACACCTCTTACCCAAAGGTCGGAAACTCAACACAGCTGAACAGTTTGAAATATACAAACACCACACAACACAATCAAACAACATACTAAACGACAAATTACAATATAAATCACATACACTTTTCGACACAATTATACAAAAAACAAACAATAATTTGGATCCCCGCGCCAATCCCCTTCCTCTACACACCACCCCCACTATACCTTCCAAGCAGCAACCGTTACTAAGTACTGGCAGTCTGTTTCTAAGCTGACGAAGGCGAATACGACGCCGAAACGCGTTCGACGAAAAAGACAAGTAAGTTTTCACATGAGAAAGTTTCTATATTATATAAAGTGTAGTGCTGTGAAAGAAGATGATGAACAAATAAGACAACTAATATATTTGTCCTCAAAATATAATTTCTGAATTCATAATTTTAAGATAATCATTTCTTTACTATTTTAACTTACATCAAATTTCTCAAAATTAAATTCTTTATGACTTTTTAAAAAAATGTGTATTTATTTATTGGCAATTTAAACAACTAAATTCTCATCAAACCTAAATATATTGTTTTTCAACACCAATTTTTTGAGATTTATGAAACGTTTTTAAAAACTACCAAAGATAGTTTTTTGGAACCCTCTTTTTTCACTTTTTCAGGACAAAAACATATGAAACTAACAAATTTACTCTTTAATTTAAGTTTCAAGAATTTCAGTAGGGTTTAATTTTATTGTAGTTTTGGAGCACAAATCAAGGAGAAACGTTTGCAAGCTATAAATCAAAAACGAAGAATTTTTGGACTTATATTTATACAAAATTTCTTCTTTACTTCAGCCTGTAAAATGCATTCCTGAAGTATGTCCCATTTCTCATGGGACACTCTGTATGTAAGTACAGCACCTGTAGTATTTTGTAGTACGTCAACCGAGCTTGTTTCAAACGAAAACCTGTAGGAGGACATGCAATAGACTGTTACCATGGCAACGCAGAGTTATTTGCTAATGTCAGCTAATACGAAACCAAAGACGCGCGTCGCAATACACGCCTCTTAACTTGACTACCTTCTTTGTTATTCTATTGTGTCACTGGAATGCAGACGAAGAAAACAATGTTTACAGCTTTCCACCCGACACCACTACTGTTTATTGCGAAAAAGCAAACCGATTCTTCTAATATAATTCCTTTTTGTTCACGACACTAAATAAGTTCGTAATATTAAACTTCGTATAAGAAACTCGTTCCTTACAGAGGTAAAAATAGCTATAAAGTTAAACTCATAAAGGCTACACAACTCTGGTCTGTCGGTAACAGTAAAACAATGAATTATTTTTAAGAAGTAATTAATAAAAACAGTACAGTTAGAAGTTTGAAATACTGAGTTTCCAGGAAAGGTGCTGTTATGAATGAAATAAATCTTGGACCTTTCAAAATAATTTTAATTACCACAAATTCGCCAACTGCTTCCACATTTATTCCATTTTTACTCCCGTTTCATCCTTTAGATCTTTTGGTTTTTATACTCCCCTTTAACTCATAATACTTGCGTAGAATTTTAACAGACTAAAGAATTTAATGCCTGTTTGTATCTGTTACTGTAACCGTAAATATATGTTTTAATAATGAATCCAAACTATTCATTAATATTGTGTGCTATTCTCAAAATCTGTGTATACAATAATGAATGGAGTAAAGTACATTTAAAAAAAAAAAAGACAAGGAAAAGACGACGCTAACCTACCAGGCGAAATATTAAAAATTAGTAACTGCTAAATGCGGAAATCAGTATATATTCCTTTAACCATTTAATTTACAATATATTAAAAGACTGAATAGTTCTCGTCTTGTGATTGATGAAATCTTCAAGCAAATCTACTTTACAAGTGCAAATAAAAAAAAAAACAAAAATAAAAACCGTTTTTAAGTAAAGTATACATAGTTTTCAATGTTGAAGTGAAGATTTGTTTTCCCGTTTGAAATATACTCTTTCGTTTTCTGTATAGTTATATTTCATGACGTCTTTTTTTTTGTACTTCCGTAATACAAGAGTATTGGTATCGGTAATACAGAGTTACTAACAGCATGCAGTCTTCACTGACAGTCTCAGGTAGTGATTGATTCTGTTTGTGAGTAAGTAAGCTTACTTTTGAACTTCCATAAAAGCTTGCTTTTATACTTTTATAAAGTTCTAGTTCAATCATGTTCATTTCATTTATAACTAAAAAGATTTAAAGTTTCGTCTCTCCCTTTTACCTTCTACTTCATCCTTTTCTTTTTCATTTTATTGCTGAAATCCAATTTTTTCTATTATATAATTAACTACAAATTCTATAAACTTTATAATATATTTGAAGTCTGACTTCAAAAAATAATACAAAATTAATGAAATTTGGCGATGGCAAGTTTTTGTTTATATGGTCTTTGTGTGAACATGGCTTTCCACAAAATGGCATTTTCAGTTAGTTATAAGATTTAATCTAATTGAATACGTTATGGAACATGGAAATGTTTCGTTATGAGAGTTCGTAAAATTATTATAACCACTTTCCAACAGTACGTAATTAGCACTTGTCTCACCCATTCTATGATGTGGCTATTGGTGTTAAGAATAATATCAGCAAAATGCGGTTGGCTAGCAAAAAGGGTTGTTTCGGAAAATTTCGACACGTAATTCTGCGTAAACAGTCAGGAATGCCAGCAAGAAGTGTTGAATGTAACGTCATCTGATACTTTCGATTTGAATAAATGGTTGAAAACAACCCGAAGTACCTACGCTGACACTCGTTCAATTTGACGTAACGGCTTTAGACTAGCTAATTAATGAATTTCTTCTCCTTTTACTTGTTGTTGGTCTTCTTCTTATCTGGCGTTACGGCCTTTGGTGGGCCTTAGCCTCTTTAACAATACTCCTCCATACTTTTCTGTTCTCCGCCCTTCCTCTCCACCCTCTGAATCCCAAGATCTTCTGTTACGCCATCCAACCATCTCATCCTTGGTCTGCCTCTACGTCTAGTAGTATATAATCTTTCCTTCAGCATTCTTTTAGGCATTCTTTCCTCAGACGTTCTTTGCACATGTCCGAGCCAACGTAACCTCAGTGATTTGGTGAATTTCATTATGTCTTTTTCATGCACGAGAGCCTGTAGTTCATTTTTATTGCGTAATACGCAATGCGTATTCTCCAACTGCCTTCTTCTCTTACTGGGCCATAAATTTTAAAGCCTCAAATAATTTTAAAGCAGTTTTGTCATTCTCTGTTAAAGTCTACACCTCAGATCCGTATGTAATACCAAAGAACTTAAATACTTTAAGTTTTATACATCTTGTATCAAGATTGTTATTAAAAATGTTAATATTTGCAAAATAGGCTCTACTTTCCGCTTGTATCCTTTGTATTACACTCATCCTAATGTTATTATCATACATAAATAGCCTAAATAAGGAACTAGGTTAGAAATTAGAGCTAATGACTGAAGATATCCACTTTCGTCTTAGTATAGAAACATACAAAATAGAATGAACTAGCTCCGATAAATTACATTTTCTGACAGAAAATTATTTTAATTACCGTTGTAATATTCGTAGCTTAACAATTCTCTTGATAGTAAATTCCTAAGAACTCTTGCCAGTTTTATTCCTGAAAGTAAATATTTAATGTAAAGCCAAGTCATTTTAAGTTAATGGTAGAACGTTCCTTCAGTACAGTAGGAACCATAATTTTAGATCGAAATAGAAGTAACTAAGTTTAACAGTACAACAGAATGATCTCTTCAGTAAATCTACACACTATAACGTTATGACGTAAAGCTATAAGTTTCTCATTTTATTACAAGCACTGACGCAAATTAAATAAAATTTTTATTAGTCTTGTCATTTTTAATTTATTCATTTTCTAGCTTACATCTGTCAGTAATGTCACATTATTGGTGACAGTATCTTATATTTTGTGATTATCATTTACAGAACACATTAAATCACAACGTACGTCCTGAAACTTGTTCTTGCTACGATTTTGCCGTCGCTATCGCTATATTGGTTCATGTTATATTGACATTATGTGTGCCGCAATCTTACTTCTTTTAGTAAACATACATGGGCTACTTGATTCTGCTATTATTTAAGCAATATTATTACGTGAATAATGTTGTATCATATTTTAGAAGTGTCATTCTTGAATCTTTCTAATCAGTGTCGTAGTTATTTATACCACACACATATAACGTAACTCCTAAAGCACACTTTCTACGTTTTTCCGAAGATTGTACAAAACGATTTTATTGTATTCGTTGAGAGATTTCGTAAAATATTATTTTTGTAGTGTATGAAATGTTATGAGTTTGTTGATAACGTAACGATGTAATGGTGTAACGTGTGATTTATTATCTGTTCAAGGATGCTGTAAGATACCTATTTATACATGTCTGTGGAGATGACATACAAAGATTTTCTCTAATTTATTTCTAACATCGGCTGTTAATTACAAAAATGTGTTCTCAGAAATTCACAATCACAGATTAAGAGAACTACAAAGAAGTATATCAACTTTTGGCTTTGACAGACACTTATTAGACAAAAAGCGTACCTATCTACACTCGGCACTGCAGCCCTTAGAGACCCTTGGCATCATCTTCTCCACGTATCTTCCTTTGCAATCCTCCTTCATGCATTTCTATCCTTAATCCTCACTCCCCATGCACTCACTTTCGTTGTCTTCAAATCTTCTAATACACATTTCATGTATCGCAAATGCGGTCTTTCTACCTTCTTAAGTAAAAAAACTTTTCTATCAATAACCTTTTAAAAATAAACATATTCTTACGACACGGTCGCACGGATTGTCGTTTTGTACAGTGGAAACAGAATAACTGCATTGTACATACTACGAGTACTCTATATCACATACAAATTTTCGTTATTACGCCTCAAGTTCATTTTAAACGCTTTTTTCCTCATAATTCAAAAATGATGTATTCTTATTAAAATTTAATTAAAATTAAATCTAAAATTCGAATAACTATGATCACAAAATATGTTTAAGCCTATCATAATAAATATTATAATACCATATTATGTATGTTATATTAAGCATATAGTTTAGCTTTCTGACAGGCACTATTTACGTTAAAAACAGAGAAAGGAATGGCTTACTGCAAATTATCAGGTCAAAGGTCATCATCAGTATTTAGTCTTTCTCTTCATCTTTCAACACATCTCTAGCTTTTCACCTTTACGTAAACGTAACTCATTGGTGGCCATGTTCTCTTGGTAACAAATGTTTGGCTTGCTTGTAGCAATTTTATATGCTCTACATTTTTTGCATATGTCATAACTGCTATTACTGAAATGCATTTCAGTATGAGTTTTGAATACACGCCTGTAAAAGCTTACTTTTCATGACACCGTTTTCTTTTAATATAGGAGCTTTTGTAATGAAAGTACAAGGGCCTTTGTATTGCCTCTCTTATCTTCACCAGGTGTTCGAAGGCCCAAAATAAAACTTTTTTTTTAACATAAAACGTAAATGTAATTTTTACTGTATTGATAATCTCTGTAATGCTGAGATGTACATAATCCCTAAAGTATAATTATTAATTGAATAAGGGCTTTATTTGCGTTGGATAGTCTGAGAAGTATTTATGAAATTTGAGAATTCCACTACAGGCGAGTAAAAGTTTATTAATTCTCATATCAATATTCCTTTTAAATTAACAACATCTTTTAACAATCTATTCAAACATTTCAGAGACACAGAGAAAAACTTTTCATACTTTCTTAACGTTTTTATGAGCATTCTAAAGTAATATAATTGTATTATTTACTTGTATTTAATGGATAGGACTTAATTAAAATCAAGGGTAACACAAACGCTAAACACGAAAATGTAAAACTTTATTGCTTTACAAAGTTGTGACTGCAAGGTTGATAAATTTATAATTTGTGAATTGATTAATAATTTTTAACCGTTTTTTGGTAAGAGTTGAGGGTTGATGTGTGTGCGAGTAAGGTAATACAAAAGTCAATTTCAACTAATAACGATACTGTAGAAATGTTAAGTTGTTGCTTTAAGTTCGACATTATTATGTTTAGATTATTGTGACTTCGGTTGTTGTAAATATTAAAGATTGAATGCGTAAGATTTTTGTTCACACTACTTTAAAATAAACTTATATTTTGGAATGGTTCCGGCAGTTACCTTCAGTCTAAGCGGATGGAGATTTGACTCCTACGCGCTCACCTATCAAAGATATATGTTCGATAAAAGGGTAGTTAAAAGCGATATGAACCAAAATTTGTTTGCTTAATATTGATTTAAAATACCAAAACATGTCTTCAACAACAGTAGATTTTTTAGATTTTTAAATTCAACTCTTTATTTTACTAAACAGACTTGCTATTATTTAAAAAAAACGACAGCGAATAATAGTCTACTGTGTGCGGTTGGTCGTAGAAAATGTGAAAAATTAACAAAAAAAGATTTCTTCAAATATTTATAGTTTTATAATTTCATTTATAAATACAATTTTGAACTTCTTTGTTACAGTATATCAACTGCACACTATTAGGAGGTCTATTACGAGTTCTCACGATGTAGAAATAGACTGTTTTTAAAAATTGGCAGTAGATACACATTCTATTAGTGACTCATAAACGCTTTCCGTTATTCCGAAAACTAACTATAGCCTACTAAAACCATGGTTTTTCAAGGTAAATATCCAGCTAGTTATAAATAACAGCACTTTAGAACAAGTGAGGCGTTTTAAATATCTCGGCTGTGCAGTAAGTTATAAATCTGAATATGATACAAAAGAGAAGGTACATAAGTTTAGAAATATTTGTAGTACAATTCATAGAAATCTTAGAAATAAACCAAGACGCAGCACAAGGATTAAATTTTATAAGACAATTGCAATACCCACATTGACATATGCGAGTGAGGAGTGGGTCATGACAAAAAAGGAATGCGGCAAGATTCAGAGTGCTAAAATGCAGTTTCTTCGAAGTACTTGAAACTATACATTGCAAGGTAAAATAAGAACTAAGGATATTCAGCTTACAGAAGACAATGACAAAGAATGACAGAGGATCGATTGCCGAAAGCGGCACTGAACTGTAGAGCCATTGGTAGAAGAGACGTGGTTCGTCCGAGGATGAGATGGGTGCCCAAACAGGTTTATATAACCTAATCCTTGAAGAGAATAAGAAGATGAAGAACTACATATGACTAGCCTATGACTTTCTCGTTTTTTTCTGGGTTGTGTTAGGGTGTAATGGTGTTCATTGCAACTCTAAAGCTACTACTGTAAGCCTTGATGTGATGATTAATACTGATAAACGCCTATTTGATAGTAATCTCGTTCTGAAGTTTTACAATTAACGTTCTTTAATTCACGTCTAAAATCCGTGGAACTCATAATATTTCAATAAAAGACTAGACTGTATTTATTGTGCGAATAGATTCCACTTGACAAAACAGTTCTATACTGAATATAATTTAATACACTGTAACAATACATTGTCCATATCTGGTGTACCCTTAGAACATCCGATGTACCCTAGCTAGCAAGGAATTCTCACTTTGCTTTAACCTATCTTGCGGTGGAATATGTTTCTTCAGTCTTTCCTATCTGGTCTCTGTTCGAACAAATCTGTACCTTCTCGACGCTATAAGGTTTCAAGGGCAAGGGAGTTTCTCATCTATCATATTTGAACTCTATTTTGTAATTCTTGTTCTACTATTTTTCTTTCCTGCTACACGGTAAGTAGTCAGAGTCGATTACTGTATAAAGAGCTTAATCTAGATTGGTCTTTATTTTATAGGATGGGAGCTCAATTTGGAATATGTAGATAGTAATGTTAATGGTTTCGTAATAAATTGGTTATTACAAGCCAGACCAGAGTTGTTGCAACTATATAAATATTTCTATATTTTCGTACATCTCTGTCCAAATTACGTACTTTCTGCAATAGCACAGAAGAGATGGATCCATCTCTTCTGTCCAATAGTACAGATCGGACGTTATCCATTTCGTCTGTAATTGTTCAGTATTAAAAGAGCAATTTTTAAAACATTTTTAGAAATGTTAAGTGTTTAAAAGGAGAAAGACTTGCTAAATGGTAAAAACTGAACGTTACTGATCAACGTGGCCATACAGGTATGAACTAGTGAAAGATTTTAATTAATAAGGTGCCAGGCATAAACATGTAGGCCTACCATTATTTATAATGAGAGCAGTCTCGGATGTGTTACCTTGTTGTCACGGAACTATTCTGTTTATTTCAATTTTATACGACGAGTGCATCAAGACCTTAAATAGTTCACTTGTGTTTTCTTTAAAGCAGAATCAGTTCATCATACATTATAATATTTCTTAAAACTGTACAATGTGCGTGCATGTAATACAATTTTAGTTTCTGTTATAACAATCGGTCAGTCTACAAATGTAATAATATTATGCAACGCTTCGGAAGGTCTGTCCACCAGGAGTATTGCGTTGTAGTTTTAAGAATAATTTTGTGTTCGATTTGTATTTGTTTATCAATACAGCACTTTTATTATTATTACTATTTTTTAATTAAGTGTGTGTATGTAGTCTCATGTGTGTTCCAAAATCAACACCACATGGGACATAAAAGTAAAAGCAGACATACGAACAGGACGTGTAAAGTACGGCTTATTAATAATAAGCTTATTAAATACGCTGTGTAGTATGCTTCGTTTATGTCATTAGCGGTTAATCTTACAATGTAATTAGCAGCACACCATTGTCGCAACACGTAATCGCAAACAAACCAAAACACTAATTCTCCTAAAGGTTGCCAGGCAACGGCTTACAAAGCCTCTCATATTATTTCCCAGTGTCTGAGCATTAGCAGGTTTGAAACGTGAAGACTATAAATCTGGTACTATCTAAACTTTGGTGACGCGACATAAATCTCGCAGTAGCTGTATTGCATGTTCAGAAAATTATCTCCTTGTTGCCCTAAAAACAACGACATAAAAAACTGTGTTGGTAAGTTTACGTATCTCTACGTGTTTATGTATCTCTACGTAAGTAACACTTTTGTTCTACAGAGTATAAAATTTTTTGGAGTTTCCGCGTCCTCAGTTCTTAAACAATTTTGATGAATTTTTAAAAATACCTAAAAAGTCACGTATATAGTAGTGACTGACTAAAAGAGTGGGTGTACTGTAAAACGTCTGTAAGGCCTATTAGCCTTTCTAAACAACAAGTTATCCACAAATGATAACAGATGCAGTATGATATGACAAAGCTGAGTATTATCTACACGTTAGCAACAATGTTGTATAAAAAAAGTAGTGGCACTCTCAAATGTGCAGGAAGGTACGAACTATAGTTTAGCACGTTAGAGAAGGGGGAACAGAAAAGTATCATGGCTGCTTTAAATTATCTAAGCTGTCTAATATTTATATCCATGAAATAACGTTGAGAGACAAAAATATGTACTGCACATGAACAGTTAAGTCTTGGTTCTAATATTACTATTTACCGGGCTATCAGGCCGTGGTCCGATGTTATTTAACGCAAACGTTTCAGCCACTCCATCGGTGGACATCTTCAGTGCATAAAGGACTGATACACTGACATAGGTCTACAGTCAGCCTTAGCCACAGTACTGTGGTTACGGCTGACTAGTAGCCTTAGATTTACCGACTGTGAGATCTGTGTCAGTGTATCAGTCCTTTATGCACTGAAGATGGCCACCGATGGAGTGGCTGAAACGTTTGCGTTAAATAACATTTGACCACGGCCTGATAGCCTGGTAAACAGTAATATTAACAACTACGACCCCGGCAGCGAAAGTCTTAGACAAAAAAAAGTGTAAAATCTTCGTTTAGTGGACACTCCGAAAAGCAGATAACACTCCATAACAGATAGTTTTGAAGTTACCTTTTTAATCTTTATGTACTTTAATGGACGTGACTTTCCCGACAGCGTAAATTTTGAAAAAGGACGCAAACTGCCGACAAAGCAAAAGTCAGCGACCTTGTTCTACTCTGTTGCGGACATATTACAGATCGGAATATTCCTTTAAAGCGCAATTACTGTAATGCTGTAAGTACTGTAAGTACGACGGGGCATCAAAGGTTGTCTCCTTTCACCAAAACGCGATAAATGTTGACATTTCCTGTTGCTTTTTTTGTTTTACTGTACAGTACCGGTACAAGAAAGAAAGCTAGCTTTAGTACAGTATGTAGTTAATTACTTGTTATTATCAGCAAATGGTTCGGACGTATCCTGTTACAGTACAGTACGGTGGTTTCAGAAACATAAGGGTTAAACGTTAAAATACAAAGTTAACATTTTTAAACAGTGTGAAAAAATTTACAGGCATTGCACAAATGCAATGCACAGAGAAGGGCATTGAAAATGCTTCAATAAATCTAAAAAATATATATATTTATGTTCATTCACCAATCAATGAATTCATTCTTCATTTACCAATGTACATATTATAAGTTAAATGTAGTCGCATTCATAACCGAAGTTTTATATGTGTACTACGTTATTGACAACAAAGAAGTAGTTTCTATGGAAACTCACCGGTTCCCATTTTCGATCACGCACCAGCGATCGGCCGCAAATGTGCGACACGTCCTTATAAACATTTTCAATGGTAAAACAACTTTAAGAATTCAAGATGCAGCAATCTAGTTCGGTATTTATAAAACACAAATAAGCGAAATTTCAAAGTCCAAAGGAAAACTGTTGAACTGTTAATTGGTTGGAAAATTCTATCATGTATCAAGCAAACAAAAGAGAGCTTATGATATGTGTAAACATGGCTGGACAATTTGAACAAACTTTAATAACTAGGCGTACAAAAAAAACGTTGTTTCTTTGGTATTATAACCTCTTCTCTTGAGTTATAACTTAGGGAACCAGTAATAATTGGATGTGCCAATTATACAGGCTGCCTTCGTTGTGAAGCACTGAAAATAATCACAACAAATAAAAACAATTCTTATACCAGGATATTAGGAAGGGAAGACTGTTGATTTATGCACTCAGTTTACTCGGTACTTACATGACATCTCTTTATTACATTTGGTGATTAAGTTCTCTATTGAAAGTTCTCAAACAATATAGTTTACTATATGATTAAATATATAAATTACTACTTTACAAAGGGGCCTCAAAATATGATGTACATCCTTTTTAATTAATTCCACGGATCCGGGATCAAATATATTAAATGAATAATGGTCACCTTGCCATGTACAATGTTGAAACTCTAACCATTTGAAGAATGGTTTTTTATTAATCTTCTAAAACAACAAATATTAGATTACATGTTACCTATAATGTCAGTTTTCTAAAGTCTTTAATGTTATTACATTTAAAGCATAATTTTTAAAGTCTTTAATATGATAATTTAAATTGTCTTTTGGGGTTTATAATTTTGTAACTCTTAACCATGGAAGACAAGCCTCCATGTCACCTGTGTGTTTCCTGAAGTTGCTGCAGAATTAGTTCTTCGGTCCTCCTGATGTTTCTTGAAGTTCAGTCGTTACATTATCATACTGTGGTGGTGAAGTTCTAGAAGTATGTGAAATCATTCCTGGTGTGGTACATTCATCTCAGGCGACTGTAGTTATTCTTCGTAATTCTTGTAGTTAGAACACATAGATAGAAAGTTTGTTTCACTGTTATACACTTAACATGATGATAGATTATTTTACTATCACCTTCTTGGTTTAATACTGTATTATTTACATGGTCCGTTATTTTATAATATAGAGAGATGTCATCACCACACAACTTTACTTATTTAACAAGTCACTGTATCAAGATTTTCACTTTTTTATAAACGCGTAGCGAAATAACGCTTTACGCTGCTTACGGCGTGAGCGCTCCATTCCAAGTGGCAGAAAAATAGTTAAGGGGAGCGTAGTAATCTCAAGACAATTACTAGGCAACATAAAAGTAGTTCCGTGTTTCTAATTTAAATTTAAGGACTACGGTTGATTAAATAATTAAATAGAGATATTCTTAGTTACAGAAGTTATCAAAGTACGTAACAATGGTCTTATTTAATTATTTAAATAATAACAAATTTACAATAATACTTAGTTTATTTAGGGGTCAGAAAACAAGTTAATTCTGGTCAGTTCTTGTTTATGCAGGATAAATTAATAAGCTTTACCCTTTCTGTACAATTCCATTCCCATTTAATTTTATTATTAGATTTATATTAAATATTATTATTATTAAATGATTGCCATAAGATTTAGTTTACAATGTGAGATTTTATTAAGAATTTAAAATTTCTCCGATTATATATTATCAACTTAATTAACTAACATATTTTTATTAATGAAATCGTCACATACTCCGCCGCTTTAGCCACAGACTCCGGTATAATTTTTTTTTGAATATACCGAGAGTATGTTTAGGGATTTCCGTGTGTAATTTCTCTCACCAGTTTCTCTCTGTATGTAATTATGAGTTACACACGTCAGTCTCGAATTGTTTATTCTTACTATCTACATATCATACATATCATACTTTACAGACTAATTCTAACAGTACATAAAATTCACACATTATAAAACATATAGTTAACATTCTAAATTTTCTTAACACTACTACTTATGACTACTACCGGGTTTTTCTTTAGTTGGGAGTTATTCTAGTGATAGAATTACTCATTAAGTAATTTGTTACTTAATTATTCCTCATATTTGCTGTCAGCTGAGTTCTTACTTTGCTCTACTTTCGAAGAATAGGATTCAAGGGTGATCAGGCCTCGTACCTATTTATACCATTAGCTAGCTAAACGTTACTCTAGTACTCCTTTGCAGTTGAGTACAAAACATATACCTTTCTTTTTCTGTACATTCATTTAACTTGCACTCTACCATTACCTTCTTCGTGATAATGTTTTATCTGAGAAATATGTGTCCTTCGTACATATTTTTGAGTAGAGGGTTCATACAGTGCTACGGTTACTGGAGTCAAATATTTGCGAATTTGATAAGGACCGCACCATCGGTATGATAGCTTGGAAGTGGTCTTATCGATTGCACTACTCGTAGGATGTGTTTTACACATAACTAAGTTACCGATTTGGTACTTTACTTCATTATTATTATTTCGCACGTGATATTTCCTTGATTTCGCTAAGTTTGTTCGTAAATTAGCGCGCGCTTCATTCCATATTTTCTTAATATTTTTATCCCTAATTTTAAGGGGTAACAATTCATGTATTTTCCACTTAGTGGATAATGGGTGGTTAGGTTTATATTTGAACAATAATTCAAATGGGGTCGACTTATGTCCTTCATGATATGCAGAATTAAATGCGAACTGTATCCAGGATAAGTTCTGGTCCCAAGAAGTATGGTCGTTAGCATGGTAGGCAATTAAAGCAGATTTTAGGTTTCGCAAATACCTCTCAGCGATATTACCTTGCGGACGATACTCTGTAGTGGTAATATGGTTTATACCTAGTTTGAAACACATGTTCCTGAATTCCTTGGACTTAAACTGTGGTCCGTTATCCGACACTAGATGGACAGGAATACCGAATTCTTTAAATAATCTATGCTGTAAAATATTTACTGTGGTTGTAGCTAAGGCTCGCCGCATGGGGTACATCCAGACGAATTTGCTAAAAGAGTCTACACAAATTAGTAACATTGTATTTCCTGATTTGGAATGCGGGTAGGGTCCTGAAAAGTCTAAATAAATTTTGGAGAACGGGGTAGCAGGAATCTCCGAGATTAATCGACTTATTTGGCAGTTTCTCGCTGGTTTGCTGAGTGCACACAACTTACACTTTTTTACAAAATTGGCGATCTCATTGTTCATATTTTCCCAGTGATATTCTTTACGTATTCGGTGTATAGTTTTATTTATTCCCATATGTGCTCCAATGGTGGAAGAGTGATAATATTCCATCAGCATAGGTTTAATAATATCAGGGGCAATTATTCGTAGATATTTTCCGTTCTCTATTTTACAACATAATACTCTCCTACTTAATACGTATTTCTCTGACTTATTTCCTTTTTCAAGTTGTTCAATAATTGGACTCAAACGTGGGTCTTGTATTTGATACTGGGCTAAATCCGTAAATGCAAGAGGAAATTCGGTAATTAAAGTATTAATAATCGGCGTTTCTCTACTCTTGTTTTCGTAAGTATTACTACTAGGCTGGAACATACGTGACAGTGTATCGGCAACTACGTTTTGGGTGCCTCTAATATGTTGTACTTTGAATTTAAAACAATTTAATCTTAATACCCATCTTCCGATACGACCTAACTGTTTTGGGTGATTTAGTAGCCAAGATAACGCTTGATTATCTGTTTCTAATAAAAACTCCTTATGTTCTAAAAATGGTTTGAACTTCTCAAAAGCGAAAACTATTGCTAAACATTCTAATTCGTATGCGGAGTATTTCTTTTCTTGCTCAGTCAGGGTGCGAGAAGCGTAACTAATAGGTAACCTTGAGTTATCTACTTCCTGATATATTACTGCACCTAGTGCGACACTAGAACTGTCTGTTTGCACTACAAATGGTTTTGTAAAGTCGGCTAATTGTAGTACGGGGGGAGATATTATGCTTTCTTTTAATTTCTCGAATGCTGTTTGGTGTTGCTCATTCCATTCAAATTTAATTCCCTTTTTTCTTAAGGTATTTAGCGGTGCTGCAATTTCGGCTAGATGTGGGATGTACTTATGGAAATAATTTATCATTCCTAAAAATCGGGCTATTCCTTTTGCATCCCGCGGCGGTAAAAATTCTCTGATGGCACGGGTTCGCTGTGGGTCTATGCTTACCTTTCCGTTTGCTTTTACGATGTGACCTAAAAATGAGAATTGTGTCACAGCAAAATTTACTTTACTGGGATTTACGGTTAATCCAGCTTTCTCCAATCGGGTTAGTACTTCACGTAGATGATTAAGATGTTGCTCAATTGACTCACTGTAGATAACAATGTCATCTAAGTAGTGATATACATATTTAAATTTTATGTCATGGAATAACTTTTCTAATAATCTGCTACATACAGAACTACCTTGGGATATACCAAAAGGTACCCTTGTAAATTGGTATAGGTTGAAAGGGACGGCAAAGGCGGTAAGACGTTTTGATTCTTCCGAAAGAGGTATCTGATGAAATGCCTGATTTAAATCCATAATGGTAAAGATTTTTGCTTTAGTAAAATAATGAAATGCACTGTGGATGTCGGGAAGTGGTATAGATTCAAATTCTATCCGTTTATTTAGTTGTCTGTAGTCCACCACTAATCTATGTTTGTCGTAACTTTTGGGTACTAAAAACGCGGGTGATGAATAAGATGACGTAGAAGGTTCGATGACTCCTTGTTCTAACAATTTATTAATTTGGTTCCTCATCACTTCCATTTTCGGTGGTGATAATTTGTATGGGGCTAAACGAATTACTTTGTTGTCGCTCAAATTTATTTTGTACTCTATCAGATCCGTCAGTCCTAACTTTGGGGTGAGGACGTTGGAGAATTGTTTTATTAAAGTCTGTATGTTCCGTCTATCTTTACTTCCTAGATGACTTAATTCAGATTCGTGATGCTTTATATGTGTAGAAGTGGTGCTAGTACTTTCTCTATTATTTGCATTATCATGCAAGTTATATTTCCGTGAACGATCGAATCCAAAGTAAAATATCTTCTCGTGAATGTCTAAAATTATTCCTGTTTTACTGATAAAATCAGCTCCCAATATTAATTCGGGTCCTAATTCGTCGCATACCAACATTGGAAAATACCACGTTAGATTTTTAATTTTTACTTTAAAAGTGATGATAAGCTTTATCATTAAGTTTTGCTTATTAGCTGTAGCGCATCTAATATTTACTGATTGACTGCGTTTAACTAAATTGTGTTTAAATAATTGATCGGCTAGCTCTTGACTAATTAAACTTCGCGTGGATCCGGAATCAATTAATCCGAGGGTGGATGTAACACCACTGTCAACTTGTATATACGGTAATTCACACCTATTGTAATCACATTTACTAATAGAGTTACATTTATCGATAAATTTCCTAACATAGGGGTCTAATTTTCTTTTGTTATTATTATTAGTATTTTGTTTTAATTTGTGGTTTCTCAGGGGTTTACCTGTTTTCAAGATGCTGCGGAAGACACAGGGTTTCGGATCTCCCTGCCTTACACGTTTTTTTGGATAATCGGTTTTCTGATGGTACTGTTTCCGTTTACAGTTTCTACTGAGGTGTCCAGGTTTTCCGCAGTTATAGCATATATATTCTTTACGCGGGGTCTCACTGGTTTCGTGTCTAGGTGGTGCCTCTTTGGACTTACCTTGGCCATGAACATAGGTTGGTCGCCGAAATGGTCGTCGTTCTCGTAGACTTCTTGTATCTGAGGATAGGGCTTGCGTTTCCTTTCTATGTGGTGTTGTGGATACCGGTGCATGTCGATGCTGATCTGCATACCACACGTTTGAAGAGTGCACACTACATTGTTCAAGGTCAGCGAAAGTAAGAGGTCTGCTGATTAGAGCTAAACGGGAGCGTTCTTCAGGAGATAAGCCTACCAATATAGTATCGACCAATTGTTTTTCAGTCCAGTCGACTTGCAGTAGACGTGAAGATTCTCTGATGTCTGCGATATAGTGGGCCAGTCTTTCTTGAGCTCTTTGTACTCGAAGTACGGTATTCCTTTTTATCTCCTCATATATTCCAGTGGGGATAAAATATTTGATTATATTTGTATGAAGTTCTTCTACCGGAAGAGTCGAGTTTAATGCTTCTAGCACGCGATCTCGTAAAGGTGGTTTACATTTGGGTAAGATGACCTGCAGTATTTGCCAATCGCTCAATAGTTGTAGATCTTTTATTTGCAGTAGATATCTGATAAAAGTCAATAGAGTCGTGATGCTTAAGCCATCGGTGTAAGGAATTTCATTAATTATTTTCTCTACTGGGTGGGAAATCTTTCCGTAGAGGTCTACATTAAAACATACGTTAGGTGTACTTTTCGAAAGATTGGTGTTTGCATTGGGATTTGTAATCGCATATTTACTAGTGCGAGTATGCTGAACATTTGGCGGTGGGGGTTCTGACATAGTGTGGGTATTTAATTCTCTACTAGGTAATTGTTCATGACTCGGTTGTATCTTCGATACGGTGGGTGATTCGGGGTTCGAGGTGGAGGGAGGGTGTTCTAAAGTAGGGGATTGAACTGGGGAGATATATAATTTTTGTAAGTAGTGCTCAATTTCCTCCATTCTCGATGAGTCTGATTTTCGTCGTAAGTCATTGATAATTATGGGTAATTGGCTTAATGCCTCCTCCGCAAATTTCTGCACATCGCCGGGGATTATGGTGACGTCGGGCCAACTTAATAAATTATTTAACCGGCGGGTTAAATGTTCTATACGTTGCGTAACGCGCAACAATTCCGTAGGTGATTTCTTGTCCTCGAGGTTCTGAGATAATACTATCAGTTCCCTATATTTCGCATAACAGGTTTCTCGTTCGCCGTCATAATCGAGTTCACGCAATCTATCTAACTGCGAGGGTGTATCTGATCCGGTTTGGCGTAATGATTTTCGTAACTCCGACACGGTTACATTCACGTGTTTTAGGCCTCGTAAAAGTGCTTCGTAGCATAGCTCATCTTTTAATAACAGATCAGGATTAAATTCTGCCATTTTTGTAACGTGAGCGGCTATAACTAATTATTCTACTATTTGCATTAAATGTTATACAACGCTTCCTTTTTCTTTTACACAAAAATATAAAACTATAAATCAATCGTATTCTTACTCCTTTTTCTTTTTACAAATAACACTTAAAATGTTATGACAACCTTTATCGTTTTACTGTGAGAGAGAGAGAGAAATTTCACACATGCATGAATATGCGTACGACTAAAGATTCCCCCTTCGGTTACTAACACATGAACAGACACGCTTCTTATAACAATAGACCACACAAGGAGGGTGGCTTATTGTCAAACTCAACTAAACAATGACAATTTTAAACAAACGGCAACAGGAAACTTACACGTCCGAGATTGTCGAGAATGTGGCACGTTTATGAATGGGACTTTTAACAAGTACCGACATGGTTTGTTTACATGGGATTATATGCTAATATTACTTTACACAAATTATATTTCCTAATAAAGTTATTTATACTATATTACTATAATATTAATTATTATTTTTATCTTATTAAAACTCTGACACATATTGAAATACATGAGTGAATAGATCAACAGCTTTTGTGCGTGGGATATCGGGACGCAATTACTTCTTTCTTTTCTCTTACGCAAAATTAGCAAATTAGCAAAATAGCAGCAGAATAGCAAAAGAGCAGAGTTGCGCAACTTATAACCTCTTCTCTTGAGTTATAACTTAGGGAACCAGTAATAATTGGATGTGCCAATTATACAGGCTGCCTTCGTTGTGAAGCACTGAAAATAATCACAACAAATAAAAACAATTCTTATACCAGGATATTAGGAAGGGAAGACTGTTGATTTATGCACTCAGTTTACTCGGTACTTAGATGACATCTCTTTATTACATTTGGTGATTAAGTTCTCTATTGAAAGTTCTCAAACAATATAGTTTACTATATGATTAAATATATAAATTACTACTTTACAAAGGGGCCTCAAAATATGATGTACATCCTTTTTAATTAATTCCACGGATCCGGGATCAAATATATTAAATGAATAATGGTCACCTTGCCATGTACAATGTTGAAACTCTAACCATTTGAAGAATGGTTATTTATTAATCTTCTAAAACAACAAATATTAGATTACATGTTACCTATAATGTCAGTTTTCTAAAGTCTTTAATGTTATTACATTTAAAGCATAATTTTTAAAGTCTTTAATATGATAATTTAAATTGTCTTTTGGGGTTTATAATTTTGTAACTCTTAACCATGGAAGACAAGCCTCCATGTCACCTGTGTGTTTCCTGAAGTTGCTGCAGAATTAGTTCTTCGGTCCTCCTGATGTTTCTTGAAGTTCAGTCGTTACATTATCATACTGTGGTGGTGAAGTTCTAGAAGTATGTGAAATCATTCCTGGTGTGGTACATTCATCTCAGGCGACTGTAGTTATTCTTCGTAATTCTTGTAGTTAGAACACATAGATAGAAAGTTTGTTTCACTGTTATACACTTAACATGATGATAGATTATTTTACTATCACCTTCTTGGTTGTAATACTGTATTATTTACATGGTCCGTTATTTTATAATATAGAGAGATGTCATCACCACACAACTTTACTTATTTAACAAGTCATTGTATCAAGATTTTCACTTTTTTATAAACGCGTAGCGAAATAACGCTTTACGCTGCTTACGGCGTGAGCGCTCCATTCCAAGTGGCAGAAAAATAGTTAAGGGGAGCGTAGTAATCTCAAGACAATTACTAGGCAACATAAAAGTAGTTCCGTGTTTCTAATTTAAATTTAAGGACTACGGTTGATTAAATAATTAAATAGAGATATTCTTAGTTACAGAAGTTATCAAAGTACGTAACAATGGTCTTATTTAATTATTTAAATAATAACAAATTTACAATAATACTTAGTTTATTTAGGGGTCAGAAAACAAGTTAATTCTGGTCAGTTCTTGTTTATGCAGGATAAATTAATAAGCTTTACCCTTTCTGTACAATTTCATTCCCATTTAATTTTATTATTAGATTTATATTAAATATTATTATTATTAAATGATTGCCATAAGATTTAGTTTACAACGTGAGATTTTATTAAGAATTTAAAATTTCTCCGATTATATATTATCAACTTAATTAACTAACATATTTTTATTAATGAAATCGTCACAGTATTAATATCAACGCTTTACAAATAGACTACCGTTCAAATAAAAATCATGGATGATGAAGATAATAATGAGTGGGTTGTTATCAAATTTCAATAATATGAGAAAAGGAAAGGAATGTGGTTTTATTTTTGGACAACGTTGCGTTGCATCCTGTTAATTTACAGTGTACTGATACAAAACTCATATTTCTCCCTTCGAATACTTGTTAGCCTTTAGATCAAGGAGCCCTAAGAAATCGTAAGAGTGTTAAAATTTTGCTAAATAATGTCGATAATGTTGAGCAACCGTTCGTTGAATTATCCAATAAAATTGTGATTGTTTTGAACGCAATTGCGTGTTTTTATCACATTCATATGTTTAACAAATGAAACCACAGATAGTTTATAATATTGTTCAATAAATTGTGATTTTCCTTGTAATGACAGCATCAGTGTCTCTACCGAACATCACGATAACAAAGCTGAAAAAAAATTAGTTGTTTTTTTGACGCAGTGATTTTTTGGGTATAGACAATTAACTCAAAACGTAAGGTGCTTCAGTAAATATAGAGAAGATTGTGAAGTGGATAAAGACACAGAAGTAACATCTTCTTGTGATAAAGCAGAAAAAAAAGACTTCAAATGCGTTAAAAGATGAGACGCAATAAGTTAAGGCATATTTTTTACGCGTTGGCGATTCCAAAGGATTTGATATACCTAATGTGTAACGCGGAAATGTAATTGGAAGATTCTGGTAACAACGCGAGATAACAAACCACAATAACTAATTTTTTGAAGCATTTGTGCGAGTGCAGTTTTTGAATTTTAGTGTAGTATTATTGTAAGATCTGTACGTGTATAAAATTTGAGAATTCCTTTAACGAGAAATATTCTTAGTACATGCATGTACGCACTTATTACTGGGACAAAATTTAGTACCGTATTTATACTTTAAAAAATTATTGTGTACGTTAGTATCGTGTGCGTATATATACTAAAAGGAACTGCATTTACGCACGAAGTGTGGGCGTCCCATCTCAAGCGTACTACCTACTAAAGTATGTAGGTAGTACTTCCCCTCCTCAGTCGAACAAGCACTAGTCTGGGACCGTTCATCACACTGGTTCAGAGTGGCTGCCCAAGGGTTCACATCTACAATGATCTAGTTTGGACGTTCTAATCTCCCTTCTTCACCCAAAGGATTTCCTCTGCCTAATGTGCCATATGTTCCAAATGTTCTCCTCTCTTAACATGGCTTCGACTATTTTATCTGCAGCTATCATTGCTACATACGCAACTAGAGACGCTTTTCTTGTAACCGAGACTTAGGATTAACGATTAAAAAAAATTAACAATTAAATTAATCGTTAAAAATTTTAACTATTTAACTTAATTGTTAAATTTTAAAATGTTTAACTTTAATCAATAATCGTTAAATTTTTTTGTTAACGATTAAAAATTAATCAGTTATTTTTTTTTTACAGTAACCAAAATATTTGTTGAAGTCAATGTTGGAGAAAATTTGTTCTAAGTATTCCTAATCCTTTAGCAGACAATGGACTGGTTTTCTCCCAGGGCACCGTTAGGTCAGTTACATTACACTTCTCCTTTGTCTCTTTGTTGTCACGTCCGGGTGGTAAGGAAGGTTTTCTGTCTTTTGTTGAATTATTCGCATGACTACCCCAGAGAAATAGACAACAAATAACTTCTGTTTTGACATCTGAAATAGTGGGAATACGGTGTTGCTAACATACGTTTTAATAACAGGCTGAGATCTAAAACGAATTTGCTTTACATGTGCTGAATATTGCAAGTATTCAATTGGTGACACGAACCGGTAACATTTATCAACTGCTAGGCGAGCGCGTCATAAACGTTTAGCAACGATTGGCTAGTTCAAAGAACGCCAAATTCCACTCCTCCTACTACCCAGACATCACAAAGGAGGTTAGTTTAAACAGATTTTCAATTCCACCAATTTATCGTTCACTGTCCGTTCGCATCTGCTTTTGTCATTTTTATATTTGTGCAGTCAGCGTAGTGGAAATTGTTATGGTTCTAGTTTTGTGTTGCTTGTTTTGTAAATAGAGTAGTTTTTTGTTACTTACCGATATTTTTGTTTTTTTTTCACGAATTTATTAGCCATATCATTTATTATTTTTATATAATTATGGCATTGTCACATTAGCTACAAATTTCTAGATTTTATGAACATACTGAAAAAGTAGACGGTCTTAATTTAACTTTTAGTGCTTGATGTGTGTGCCCAAGGTCAAATATATTAAACTTCGCTAACTGTAGTGTCTAATTTGAGGACACATAAAGGTAAGTAGATTAATCTATATATATGAAACTCAAAGTCTGAGGATTTATTTGTATTGAATACAAATCCACACCGTTACACCGATTGTCACCAAATTTTGCACAGATAACCCTTGACACAAAGCGAAAAACACTGTTTAACTTGGAATTTGATATTCTGCCACGTTTGTACGAATTAGGTCCTTTTAATTATGCCCTTTTGTTGACGTGTATAAAGATGTCAACAACACCATGGAGACTATAATTAATTACCATAGTAACTATTAAATAAATAAATGCTATTTAGCGGCATCAGAACTGTACCTTTATCCGTTCCTGCAGTACATTTTCAATGTTTCTAATATGCGATTGTATCGATATATTACGATGTGAAAAAGTAAGAGTATGCTACTACTACTACTACTACTAGCCTGTATCGAGTTTAGAAGAAAAACGATATTTTAACTGGCCTTGACACCGTTTACCTTGGCCTTGGCCTTTGACCCATTAAAAACTTGCATGGCATTCGTGACTTTCGTTTATTTTTTAAATCAACATTAGTGTACAGAGTATGTCGTTAACTAGGCCTACTATAAGTTAGCAGACCACATTGCGTAGTCCGCAGTTGTTGATTAATCTGAATGACAAAGAGCCGTTGTTCGACTTTAATTAACTATCGCCATTAATTGTTTCTCAGTTCACCAACTTTGCGTGAGGGTTTGTAAAAAAAAAAAATTTCGGAAGTTCTGCTGCTGTGTTCGCTTTTTCCTTCTCTTTCTTTTCTAAGGAAGTCGTCAACTAAAATTTGCGGTCAATTAATTTTCTCAGTCGATGCAAGTCGATTGATTTGTCTATCAAAAAATTCTTAATAAATCGTTATTTTTAATTAGCCAAAAACTGAAGTGTCAAGTTTTTTCCGACACCACACCATTTTAAGTCGTACAAAAACAAAATATTCTTCACATTTTTCACGACCGGAATTTGATATCTGGTCTCTTTTGCCTTATTTAGTCAGTGATCCGCTGTGGTCTAACCCAAGACAAATGGAATGTGGAAAAAAGAGTCTGCTCTACAGCGCTTACCAAATGTACAAACCAATAAAGAGTACAGTAGTACTGTATTATGTAGACTTAGAGCTTAGGCGATTTGGATTTTTCTTTTCGAAAGGTTACCCGAAGTCTTTTAATGTTTCTCGGTAAACCAGGCTTCGCGGAGACGCTTACCTAATACGTTCCACTGGCATTCGCTTTACAAATTCCTTTTGTCTCGCTTTACGGCATCTTTACATTCACAACGTTGTAGATTCTGAGTTTACCTCGCATGTACCCTTTTCTCAACCTTTTCAACAAAGTACACTTTAACTTTCCATAATTAGTGTCAGAGATTCAGAGATGGTAGTTTTGGAGGGAGGAGAGAGAGAGAGACAGATAGACAGACAGAGACAGAGACAGAGACAGAGACAGAGAGAGACAGACATAGACAGAGAGTGAGAGAGGGGAGAAGTGAGACATATACTCAGATAGACAAAGTAAGCTTTTTAAATCCGCCTTGTGACTTCTTTTTAATATATAGATGACGCGTTTCAAAGCATATGCATCTGCTTCAACATCAAATCATAAAATATCACTCGTAGGTTGTCATCGGTTAACAATCCTTTGCACTGTATACGCGTCAGTAGGTGCGCACCTATTCACGTTTGGTCGACCACATTGAGTATACTTATTATTACATGGACAGTTTAATGAAAGATGATCAAAATGTGTAGATTTAGTCTAAAAATGGCCGAAAGTGTTTAGCACAAACTATTCTACTTTTCACGTCTGCTATGTACACACTAATTTTTAAATTATAGCAACCTTAGGCCCTCATTCTGTACTTCACAGTTAAAACTCTGGTACTCATTCATACATTCGTTTGAGGATATGTGACTGTGACTGCATAGTAATGTGTATTGAAGTTTAGTGTCTCTGCAATAAATTCAACCCAGGTTGTTTTTGCCCAATGTGAAAATACTCAGGTTGGAAAGTTTTACTACTCTGAGTGCCACGATGAAAACAACAAAACATGTGTGTGCACCGCGAGCGCAAAATGCGCGCGCGCGCGCGTGCCACAATGCGTGCTGGAGTCAATGCAAGCCGCGCGCGCTCGCACTGAACCACAAAACGCAGACTGCAACGCGGGACATTCGGCTCAAGCGGTACGGTGCGAGTCTGTACGCGTGGGCGACACATGCTTGCGCGTACCAGAGTACGTGTTGGAGTCAATGCAAGCTGCGCGCGCTGGCACTGACCCCCCAATACGCAGACTACAACGCAGGCCGTGTCCGCCAAACGGGTGTGTGTGAGTGTGATCCCCGTGCCCTAATCGTAGCAATCAAAACAGGAAAAACCCCGTATATCTCGAGTGTTTCACAATGGGTAAATATTCCACGAGATGGATTTATTAGCAGAGACACCAACGGAATACGTCTGTAATCGTTTACAATTTGAATTAAAATAAATAAATACATTAGTTTCGTTCAATTGCTTAGAAACAGACAATTTATTGTTAACAATTACAACAATTAAAATTTATTAGTAAATTTTTGGAAGTACGTAAAAGTCAAAAATTCGTGTTAAATTCTCTCATTTTGAAGAAAACAAGAGGTAAAATTTATTTTATATAAAATTCATTAAATTTCAGAATTCACCTTAACTAAAAGAATTTAGATTCTAAAATTCTACTTTCTGTTAGATAATGTAAAATATTAGAACGTCTTTGCCTGCACAACGTCAAACCCGCCTCAGTAGTATCTTCAGCTCCCAATTATTTTTCCACGTCAACTTGTAGATTATAAAAGTAATCAATAGAATAGCCTAATAATTGTCTGTTCTATTGAGTCATTTAATACTACAACGCCCTGCAGGCACAGTACAATATCAGTAGTCAGTACTGTGAATTGAAAAATGCAATATACAAACAATATTGAATTACCTGCTGCAATTAAACATAATGTTAATATAATTTAATGATAAAAATAAAATCATCTATGATTTTTAATTATTAAATTATTAATGATTGAGTTTTTTAGTGCTAAATATTTTATGTCATTTTTTCAGCAATAAAAATATTAATTTTTTTTAAAGATTAATTAGTGGATTTATTTAACATGATTTTAATTATTTCAACAGCCATAGCAGCTTGCTCAGTAAAACAAGAAAAAGCAAACATAAATTTTTAACTTTTAATCAGTTAATTTTATTTTAACTTTAACTTTAATCAGTTAGTTTTTGTACGCATTACCTTTACCATTACTTTAACTTAGTTAATTTTGGGGGCACTAACTTTAACTTTAATCAGTTAAAAATGTTTTATTATCTTTCCCAAGTCTGTTGTGGCCCACATATCACAGTTGAAGCAGATGTGTTCCGCGTTATCTTTTTCACGGGAAGTACAGCCAGTTTCTAGACAAGTCCTTACCCATTTTATGGAAGTAGAAAAGTAAGTATCCATGACCGCTCAGAAGCTGCGTCAGGTAGAAGCCAACCTCCCCATGCTTTCTCTTAGTCAACGGCCTTACGTGTTTGACAGAGTCGCGGTCCAACGCCCTCTCGTCTCCTCGTCTTTGCCACCTTTCAAGGATGCGGAGCCTCTTGTGGTGTTTTGCCATCTCCTTCCCGATCTGTTTTCCTAAGGTGCACAGATCTCTACTCCTTGGCAAGAAGATTGATAGCGATAACCCCAGCGATCCCGTATCAGAAACAGTACGATAAACAGAGGCTACCATCATAGGTCCCCTTCTCTGCACCTGGGCCAGCCTTTTTCGCTATACCTTCTTGTTCAAGGCATCTGCTCATACTTCTGCGTCGTACTAGAGGACTGACTGGACCGCCGTCATCAACACGCGACGCTTGCAGGGTCTGAGTCCATCCACATTAACCATGAATTTGCTGACCGCCGTGACAGCTTTAGCAGCCTTATTCGGAAAACTCAACTTCTTATCGATTAACACCCCGAGGTATTTGGCCACAGACTTCGTCTCGACGATCACATCAACAACTGTTTAAATATTTATAATAATAATAATAATAATAATAATAATAATGTAATTCTATACTTATTTAATGCTATCAACTTTGTACGTACATTTTTTTTATTTTATTTTATCTTTATTCTGGGCCTCCCCGACACTGCTTCCGAAGATCGGATACTTCTGAATAGTAGACAATTTTCCCTTTTCCGACGCTGTCCGTTAAAGGGAGCTTATACTGTACTTAGGTATATGTATGCTTCTTGCCACACTAATGAACGCAAAGTACGTAGTTTTAGAAGACGAAAAAACCAGTTCTTTAAAGCAGTTTTTACTACCTTTATGAAATCTGCATTTATCAGATGGTAGCAATTGAAATTAAGCAGACCAAACGGAGTACTTTTGATGGCTTATAATAGAGTTTAAAAATACTTATATATTAAGAGGTTTATAGTCGTTAAGAAAAACTAAATACTGTTTCGTCTAAAATAAAATTTCTGTCAACGTAAATGCAGAGGAAAGCTAAGAGAGACGGTCTTTGATGAGTAAAGAGTTGTGTAAGTATTTTGTGTCCCATGGTCGCAAGTAACGTTGTGTTGTACAAGGAAACAGAATAACTGACACCATCTGAAGTAGTTAATAACAACTTTAAATACAGGTAGAAATAAACAAAGACAATCATAGACAATTCTTCAAGCCAAAGATCGTCCAACACAGTAATTTAATAAACAATAACTGTCAACTTAATCAAAATAATCACTTTACACTAAACCACAAGTCCCAACTCCGATAACGCACATAATATCGCTGATCCAGAACTTGGCCGGCAGCTGGCGCTTATATTTATATCCCGCTGACGTTCGAAAAACCTACCATTTTGGTGACTAGTCTAGAATAACTGCGTACTTAAAGGCCGCTGGAACTCTCTTGAAACTACGTCAATGCCCAACTTTGTACACATCTCACTGCAGTTGCAACAATTGCAGTAGTGCAAACTGATGACACTCTACTTATAACGAACTGTAATCACTTATAGAACAATTCACGGAAATGAACTATGTGGGCATCAACTACGCTCTGCTTACAAAACTCAGTCACGGTCACATTTTGTTTAAGAATACGAGAATTTGTACCAGAGGTTATGTCGTTAATCAAGGTAACTTACTAGACAGCACCTACCACCTGACACAGCTCTGTGTACATTACCTCCTCCTGAATCCTGATTGACCCCAAGTGACAACTCCATACAGCGTGCTTTTCGTTTCAGTTTGGAGTGCTAAATTTTGGAAACATCTTTTCCATTTTCTGAACACTCTCTCGTTTACTGGAAAACACTGTCCAGTGAGCCTTCCCAGTTCCAGAGTCTCATATGTAACATTTTCTTTATCATCAATTGTTTTCATACAATTCCTGAGTTTTTACAGTTTCTATGCCTCTTGTCCGCTTTTTTTTCAGCGCCAACATTTTGTTTAACTGAAGCCTGTTCTTACCCTTCGGAAGCCTTAACCAAGGAAAGTTTCTGAAACGCAGGAATGAATACCGACCTCTCCCAGACCACCACTGTTGACTTTTCAACTGCCACTTCTGTCGTCACGATGCTACTTTTTCTTTACCTTCATATCCCGTTTTCAGTGGTTCCTGGTCTCTGTGCTTGTCTACATTTTCTCATCTGGGTGGATGTTCTGACACGTCAGTTATGCAGACTAACATCTCCTCTTGAATATCAATCAACCCTCCCTTAAATACAATCAATTCTTTGAATATTAGAATACTATCTTTTAAATTCACTAGAAATCTATATAATATATAATATACCTATATAATAGGTATTCATATAACTCGCTCTGGGTATGACTTCACTAGATGGGCAAACCCAGAACATTCTTCGATACAATGTCTCATTCCTTTCAGCTGAGTGTAGAATACATCGCGCAGAAGTTTGTCTTCATAATATAGTTTCGGAGCTTCCATAAGTGCCTCTCCAAACATATCTAAGCACGTAGTAGCTTCCACCAGCTCGAAGATAAGTTACCCATGAATGTTTTTCAGTTTTTGAGGTTTTGGCGTAAACTGGCCGTATTGCAGTATTTTTTGCAGTAATATTCCGAAGCTTTTCCATTTTCATTATTGGCAGTGTCTGTCAAACTGTTGTTTGGAAATACGCGCGCGCGTGGCTGTGTGTGTGTGTGTGTGGGGGGGGGGGGCGTGAACTTGCGTACGTGTGGATGGCTGGATGGGTTTATGCAGAAATATCTTCTGATGTTAGTAGAAGCATCAAAATTGTCATTATTGTTCTAAACTTTAAGAAACAATATCACCATAAACTTCAAAATTTTTGCAATTAATCTGTTTAAAAATGTAGCAGAAGGAGGCGTGTAGGTAATTTCCCACACTGCTTGAAGAATCTAGAACTATAAACTATAGGTGATTTGCACAACGGCCAAGCAAGTAGGCTTGAGTAAATTGCCACACCACGACAGCGCAGGACAGCTGGTATGTGTTGTTTACTTTATACTACCGTTACTTGCCGTTCAAAAGAATTATCACCTGATTTAGTTTTAGATATTGCAATACTTCTGGCCTGCTAAAACATTCCTTTGGGTTTTATTCCTCAAATACACTTTTAAAAGCAAGAATCAAAATCTAATAGCGCTATTGTAATCCACGCAAAAAACGTCAAAATTAGCATTTTAAACTGTAAAGTATTTGAAAAGGTCATTGCTGTTTGTGTATTAGGCCTAAGTTTTGCACTACGTTTAAAATTGAAAGGGAGTTTAATTAAAGGTTTAGAGTCAGTTATTTTCTCTGTGTTAGCAGTCTTCATAACAACTTTGTCGAATTTTGTTGCTTCTCTGCTATGTACAATTTTCCCTCGAACGAGGCCTTTCGGTTTCGCAACCATTATCAAGTTCTTCCTACAACAACTTGAACTTGAAAAACTTGATATAAGTTTAGAAGTTTAGTGTTACATAGAAAAATGTGTTACTAAGGTTGTGCTAACTTTTAATTTGAGCTCTAAAGTTTTGTATTCTCCCCGAGTTTAGCCTGTAGGGAATTAAAATTTTTTATTTCTCATTTGCAAATAATGTAACTTAAATACTAACCGCATTTAGTCCTAGAACTTTTAGTTGAGTAGTCACATTAGAATCGGGTTGGTTTTATCAACGGTTTAGTTTAAAGCAGCACATTGGCACAATGCTTTTTTAGTGTGACTGTTTTACAGAGAAACTTTGAAACGGACAATTCGGTTTACTACCACTTTTTTATTAACAACAAAATTAATTAGTTTATAATTTGTATATGAGGAAACGTTTTAGCTAAATTATTTAACACTCTACTTATCCATAATTTTTGCATACAAAATAATAATATATGAAAAATATGTATACAAATCATTTAATTTTTAAAAGCACAAAAATTCACCAACTCTGTGTAAGATGATATCTATATACAAAAATTTTTGCCGTTGGCCAAACTATCCTCACAGCATTATGAATGCCAACCCCAGTTTACCATGATTTCCTTTAACATCCTATCACCCATTATGACTTTTATCTTCTCAAAAATTATCTTGTAAGTTTGTTCTTTTTTGTCCGGAAATATACAATACAGAAGCGAAACGTAATGAGCGTTGTACCATGAAAATCAAGAACAACTGTTTGAAAAAGTTACAGCAACACTCGAAAGTGCCATCCACCAAGACTGTAGGCCTACAAGTACTTTTAGTACTTTTCTTTAAATCGTCAATATTACTTTGACAGCCATAAATTACTATTTTGTTATCAACAAACAAAAAATTTGTTTTGTCAACACATACCAGCTGTCAAGGTCATTTATCTCTCCCCATTATTGTGGTGTGTCAGTTTACTCACGTTCATGCTTTGCGATATCACCCTTTCCTATCTGCCTGACGGCCATAAACGGTATGTAACAATAAAAATTTTCTTTCTAATCACCACAAACAGTTTTGATTAGAAAGAGTGATAGCACATAAAGTTTGCAACAGTAACTATTTTTATACGGCAATTAGGAATTATACTAAATCTCTCGTTCATACTTTACATGTAAAGAGTAGGCTACTAGCTGCGTAACTTGAGAGAATCGTTAAAAATGATAGCTGTTGACGAAATAATAGATTACTTCTAACACTTTCTCACTGAAACTAATTCACGTTTTTAGAAACAGTGTCTCACAGACTGAAATTAGTTTCTTACAGAAACTAAAATTATAAATAATTAACTCTACTATTAATATTCTTGTTTACTATTCGACGTAATAATCATCATTAATAATCAGGTGTCGGAATTTTATCGGAATAACAGCGATGGATAAAAACAAAATTTCATTTAAATGTATTTAACGTATTAAAATATACTGGCAATGGTTACAACTTCAACAGGCCAAAAGTGATTAAGTCAACAAATATTAGACTTAAACAATAACTTAATTGCATTTTTAATAGTTTATTTTTCTATTCTCACAAAACCAAAATCCGAGTTATTACAATCATTATTATAGCCAGTTTATACATATACTATTATCTTCCACGTTAAATTACAGCTAAGTAAATGGATATTTTACAAGTACATAATTAATACGTCCAAATATTTGACACGTGTTACCACAGGATATCACGTGTGCATTGCAGTGTCTACATCTGTAATTGCGTCTACCTCTCCGCACGTTAAAAACGTCTTTAATTATATTAATTATATTCCGATTGTGTTGTTAAATGTATAGCGTAATATTGAGTTGACACTGATTATCACAAGTAACATCTATTAAAAAACGGGCGCGCGCACATATTTGATAACATTTTAAGGAATGATGTCATCATCGGGTAACGTAATACCTATTTAATATTTAGAAATATTAATACATCTTAATTTAAAAATTACTCCTACACATAGGCCTATAACGGCTTAACTATATATCTCATAATTAAAAATGTATGACAATTCTAATCATAAATTTTACTGATTTTTTTTTAAGCAAGGCGGTTCAATAGACCAGTGGGTATGGCACCTGGCTACTAATCTAGAGGTCCCGAGTTCGATTCCCGGGCCCGCACCATAAATCAAGGTGCGTTTTTCAGCCCCCAGATGGACTCAAGCCTGTTGAAAATGAGTACCTGGGATAACATCCTGGGGATAATAATGGGCGGCTGAAGCGTAGTGCTGGCCACGCTGCCTTCCTTGTATGCCGTACGGCTCACATTAGGCAGCCTACCCTGCCTACTCCTAAGCTACTTCGGGGGTACTAGTGTAATGACGTGTATGTGTGACATATATACACACTTAGGGGGTATATGATTACATGATTACACACTGATACAAATTTTTTAGACCAACATAATTTTTCAACCAAGACTTACGACATTTCTATTTACTATATAATTATTGTAGTCACAAATAAAGGATGTATAGATAAGTGCATGCGAGTCATCATTGTTGGTTGTATCGTTGTATTTCTGTGTGAACCCATATATGACTTACGTTTTCTAATTACGCAATCGTTGAACCTGACTGCGTTAGCATCACTGCGCTAACAAGTCCTACAGTGTAAATCAAGGACACTCGTATATTCACGGGGGCATCGACAGCGAAGGATTGGTATTGTTTTGGTAAGTACAGCAAACAATTTAATACCATTACAACTACAACAGCAGTTTTGTAGCCATTACTTTATATTCAGTTAGAAGGAACCCCGTAGGAGTGATGCATGGTTTATGCATTTTACTTTCTTCCCCGTCTAGCTAGATTTCTACATTGAGACGGGGATGGAACACTTTCTCGGAGTGCTATTTGCTCATAGTGAACTTGCTTGGAATGTACGTATGTTACCAACGAGATGATAAAACACGCACGCACTAACACGCCCGCGCGCGTGTAGAAGTACTTTGCCTACTTCATTTTTCAAGGAGATATTTACTACAGTGTACCGTTTTCAGAGAACGCCATGGAAAAACTTTTTGTGCGTTTTTTAATTCTTTTTTTAAAACTTGGTATAAAATGCCAAGAGCATTTATACAAAAATTACAATTTGTCATATTTACAATTCATATGAATTTTTCAGAGACGGTTTTTTTACTGCAATTTGTGAATGTAAGCTAAGTTTGGAAGTTTCTCAAAACCTTCAAATTTTTTATAAAAGCATTAGAAATAAATTGACAGAGGTTCTTCTCTTCTTTTCTTCTTTCTTCTTTTCTGGTTTGGATTATTCAAGTTTCCAGTTTTCAAATCGATTGTTAGGACTTTATAGGAGTGTTTCTGCAAAGAAAAGAAAAACGCTGTTACACCTGAAAGTACTCATGTGTGCCAATAATCAGCCTCAAAAAAAACCTTCAACATCAGAATCATAAAAACTATACTAACATTTTGTGTGTGTGTGTGTGTGTGTGTGCGCGCGCGCGCGCGCGCGCGCGAACGAACGGGTGCTGGCAATATTAATAATAATAAATAATAATGATGAGTTTGATTTTAATAAATACTTCTAATAAAATAACGTTTACGGTTATCTAAATTATATAATTATAATATAATGAGATATAATAATTATAATTAATTATATTTAATTATAATTAATAATGTCAATAACAACATAAAAATATCTGAGATTTAGGCGCAGAGAATTCGATCAGGCTAACTAAAAGAACTACAAATGTAAGTTGTTTTCAACTTGCATAGGCTTATATTTTCTTTCGATGTTGCCACCTCTTCAACCTCACAGTCTTTCCGCAGGTAGGCTACTGTCTGTATCTGTCTGCCTGTTACTCTGTCTGTCTGTCAGACTGTCTGTTTGTCTCTGCCTATCTGTCTGTCTGTCTGTCTGTCTGTCTGTCTGTCTCTCTCTCTCTCTCTCTCTCTCTTCCTTTTGCTCACAAGGAAGTAAATGAGAAATACTTTATGTTATAAAATTCTCAAGACACTGATATGATACGTATCGAAATAAACACAACCTTTTTTAGTTTTTGCGTGTATTATATAACTTTAAATGCAAAATTTAATTTCATCCATATTGTCATTTTAAAATTAGAGAGTGACTGAAGGCAATCCGCAATATCTCCATAAATTTAAAAGGAACTGAATTTAACGATAAATCTTTGAAGTTCGAAAAACAAAATTCCGTACAACAAAATTCCCGTAACTGACTTCACAGGCTCTAAAATTTAATACATTTTCCAAATTATTCCGAATATTATAGTCAAACATTAAAAATGTTTTCAAAGCTATAAAAGTACTTAACAATATGAGCTGTACTTAACACGATCAGTTCCACAGGACTAATTAACTCCTATTAATACAATTTTCCTGTTATCATTATTAACATTCTCTGCACGTTTTCAATCACATTACATTTGTTAAATAATAATAATAGCAATATTTTAATCAGATTTAAAGCACAAAAGTCTGTAAACAGCATAAAATAAACATACCACATTTTTCTTCTTCTGATCGTAGAGCTTTTAGTTAAATTGCCTTCTTTAATTTTTAATTCGTTTCCAACCCTTTGGGTTAGGCAAGCCTAGTGAACGCAACTTAAACAATTAAGTTAAAATGGAATCAAGAGCAAATCTGGTTGTTTATTTAATGTACAGTGTGGTTAAAAGAAGTGTCATTATTTCACTCAGTTAATTACTTTTAAAGTGCATAAATTAATTGTTTCCTTTCCAACAACTGTAAAAAGTGCTTCTATAATCTTATTATTGAAAATGTCTTAAGGTTTCTAAATTTCCGACTGTATAGAGGCTTGGCATGTATTAACGAAAATGCTTACTTGTAAAACATACATTTTCATAACTAATTTAATCTTAGAATTAATAATTAAAGCAATCTTACTTTATTTCTTTTTATCTAATTTCTATTATTTATTTTAAATAAATCAAGACTAATTCTTTAGTATGAAAACCATGTATTCAACCTTATAGAATACTCAGCGATTAATACAATACCTTTAGAATTCGAAGAATATTCTTAAGAATTCAAGTATATGTAATTCATTTGTCAGAGACAATTAGAAGTCGCAGAAATATTTCGTAAAGTATAATTTCATTTAATAGATTTTAAAACAATTAGGAATTGTAATTTATTTTGCAAAAAGTAAACGTAATAGAACTAAATGCAAAATCTTCCAAGAAAGACAGTTCAATTTAATGATTCGTCACACCGCCAAGCATTCCGTATTTAATAACGTTATAGTAATTTGATAGGTTACAAAAAACATGCCACCCCGTTGACCACAGTTGTTGATTTAATATGGCCGTATCGTTATTGCTATCCAACATTGATAGAGTTGTTTCCCGTTAGTTGGATAACACACTTTTCGCAGCTTATGAAGACTTTAACACAGTTAAATTTATGGTTGTGTTTATACAGACACGTACATTGTTTTCGCTTACCAGCGATAATCTTCAGTTACATCCCAAGTGATACTGATAACAGTGAAAGAAACACTGCTGTAGATACGGATAAAATCACAGTGCGTGCTTATACGGTACACGATCAATGTTTTATAATCCATGTTCTCATACTGCCACATGAACCAGACACAGACGATGTATGATGTCTATAGCAGTTAATGCGTCCGCGTATTTGTTTCCTATAGCAAAGAGAAATCATGATACTTACGTTTCATACATAGAAGATTTTAGTACGTCTTACTAAATACGTATTACTAATAGTAATCTTACTGAGTACACATTGAACTATAGTTGCTTCATTAATTATTTATCATATTAAAGAATGATAAGCAGCAAACTCGACGCAAAAGCAACCAAAAATCTACTTCTTGGAACAGTTGCCAGGCAACAATATGCCACTTGGCTTTCTGTGAACATTCAGACACACCTTCTCCCCGTTAACAGAACTGAACTGAAATACTGTACCCACAAAATCTGTTCCTTTCGCCATCTGACGGAAAACGAGCGAATTACACATCACACTCTTAAAGTTGCAAAATCAAAACAAATTATCGTGTCAAAATCTAAGAACCATGTATATACTGCGCACGTGTATTCTATTTAATAAATTAATATTAAATTAATTTTTAAATCAATTAAATACTACATATTTTATTGAAACTGCTCTCGTTGAAGCCAGCGGTATCGTATATTGTGATTCTGAAGAACGCACTTCAATGTTTGAGAAGAGAGATTAAATAAAAAACAATTCATATGCAAAAATTTTAACATTTAGGAAGAAGGTTTATCATAAACTATTTGAGTATAGACCTCGTCCCTAATTTATTCCATGAGCCGTTGGGCAACAAAAGAAAAACTAAAAACAATCCTTGTTTTTGTAATTGAATTGCTTTAGTCTATTGTTAAAATTGTTATTTTATAAACACTTTACAGTGTAACGCAGTTTTGCATTGTACCAAAACAAAAAATTATGAATCTCTTAGTTTTAAAATTACTGAGAAACCTATGTACAAGAACGTTTCCAATCGCCGGACAGTTTATTCGGTACCAGCATATTCCATATATGATTTAATCTGTATTAAAAAAAAAAGAAACTTTATAGGTGGATACTCTCTTAACCGCGTACGGACTCTAAAATTAAGGCTTCTTTTCATCGTTAACCTCTAGTGCAGAAAAAATAATTACATTAAAATACTGGCCGTTATGTCTAACCATGCAAGGGGACTCACTATACGAACTACATACTGTATTAGTAAACTCATAATCCTCAGCTCATTTAATAGTAATTCGTCTATTACTCGGTAGATAATGACAAACTAGTTAAATCCAGTGAATAAACAAGAAGAGTACAGTATCCAAAAGCTATAATCGGGATTAAATAAACATATGAAAACACAATATCCAAAAGTGTTGCTGCTTCTGGACACTGTAGCTTTATAGCCAATTATATAACTAGTCTCACAAACAGTGAAGTTGTTTTCCTCCGCCGGACGTCATTGCTACGTCCCAGCTCCTGTGGATGAGTAATGGACTTTTTTAAACAAAATATCGCAAATTGTGTGAAATATTTAATTGCTAGTTTAAGTAAAAACTTAAACTTGATACATTATGCTATAATTTGAATTGATAAAGCCTGGAAGGATGTCACTGAAATAACAGTATCAAATTACTTTTAAAAAAGCCGGAGTCAATAGAACTGTGATGACGTCCTGTTAGAGGTAAAGGCGGAATATGGGAAGCTGAATACATTTGAGAACAATTACCCCGCGTTAGACATTGACAAAACTTTCCACACTAAAAGCAGTAAACCGAAGGGTCCGGCGATAGTAGGGATGTTGAAGACGAGCCTGTTCCTTATAAAAATATAGTGAAACATTACAACTACAGAAGTTAAGAAATTTTACAAATATAAATTACATGTAATCGGCTTGATATTACCTCAGAATTACCCTTACATGGCACGCGCGCCCACTTGTCACACACACACACACACACACACACACACACACACACACACACACACACACACACACACACACACACACACACTTGGAACAAGAAATTCTAGGACTAATCCTAATATTTTCAAAGCACAGAACAATACAAATTTCTTTGTAAATGGTGCCTCCTCTTCAATCTATATTATTTATTAGCCTGTTTATTCTATGAAATCATGTTTTAGATAGTCATTATCGGTTCACATAATTGTTTTTTTTTTGCGATTTAATTACGGCTGGCGCCGCCTCTTGCATCCTAGCTTCCACTGGCGCCGGTCTAAACAGTCCTGTTCTGTAAGTCTTCTTGCATTCATTGGATCTTCGACGTCCATTTTCCATGAATGTTTAGGTCTTCCTTTCTTTCTTCTAGAGGGTGGAATCCATTCCCATACCTTCCTTGGCCATCTCTCATCCGACATTCTTTTTAGGTGTCCAAACCAATTCAGTCTTCTTGCTTCTATTGTTTCTGTAATGTCAAGATCGATTCCCATCGCAGCACATTCCCCAGTAATCCATCTTCATAGCTCTCATTATGGATTTATTTCTTTTATTAATTTCACACAATTGTCATACTTAAAAAAAATGTATTCTGTTGCACATTATGTATCCCAAGGTTGTGTTAAAGTGATAAATCACTTTATCTATCAGCTTCTTCTCTCATTTATTATATTGATTAGTGACAAGAATATTTGTTTTCTGTGAAACAGCGGAATGCATAACGAAGATTATTCAGATTGTTGAAATTTGTAAACATGTAGGCCTACTTGTTTCAGCACTCTTTATTATTAGAAGGAATAAGCACGTGTAAATTAACATTCTAAACACGTGTTAATGGGAATCGCTAAACACCTGGAAACGCTACCCCAGTACATCACAAATCAACCTCCTGCCTCCTTTTCACACCGCTCGGCCTTCCCTTTTTTATATGAAACAGCATTACCACTATGACGCTGAAAACGGAGTCTGACAATAGAAAGTGGCTGTAAGAAAAGAAGTTCTGGAACTAAAGTTACGCATGATGTTGAATATACAGTGGAACATAACGCATCATCTATTAATCAGATACGTAATCAGCATTTTCCAGTAAGTAATATAAATATTGAAACGGTATAGTACAACCACAGGAAGCTTCGACAGTAAGGGTAAACGCACATTTCCTTCCATTAGTCAGGCAGTCATTCGCCCTGCACCAGACTGACAGGCAGCTTTCCCATCACTTAATGTTTGCCTACTTCCCTACACGTCCCGTTTTTATTGAAATATTTTTAATTCATTGCCTTATTTGCAAGCTGTTAATTTAGAATCATCCGCAGTAATAAATAAATACTGTTTTATAATACATAAATTAGAATAGATAAACAAACATACAACACTTATGACTTACGACAGATATATATCGTAACGGGAAATATATCACAACACTCTGCAGTCTTGCATTGTTTAAGAGGATGGGGTACGATGCGCAGAACATGCGGCTTACCCTAGTTTCTTTGTTTTGGCCACCTTACATCTTCTGAAGGCTCCAAAATTATTTGGACATCAATGGCTACTTTGATTGGGATTTTGGTTGCCTTCGTTACTGCCACAATTAAACGGAACGAAGGCACAACGAAGGTTTACATATTCTCATCCGTGCAAACGAATATATGAAGGATTTAGGCCGATTGATTTTAACTCCAACTTATAAATGTAACGACTTTATTTACTGGCATCATTATGTGTGAATTTGGATAACATATTCATGAACAAAACTTTCTGACTTAAGTGTAAGTTGGTGAAAAAAAATGTTTATAAAGACTAGTTATATTGTTCTGTCTCTGGCGTTACTCAGTTTTCCACCTCGCTCAAAGATCGTTAGTCAGGTAGTAATAATTCTATTTAAATGATTCACTTTTCAAATACATTTAATCATAAAATTTTAAATCTTGACGTAACTAAAAGTAACTGCTTTCATGCGAAGGAATTAAGTAAGATACACAAACAAACTAATCTAAATTTATCGTAATTCCTTGTAAAAATTGTATAAAGAGTCAACAATTGTGGCCTAAAGCGGTCACAATAGTAAATAATCCTCTACTTTAATACAAAAATAACAGGCGAATAGACAAATAAATCGATTACCAGACACAACAATCCCTATCCCTTTTTTAAAACTCTTTTAAATTTAATTTCTCCTCTGGCCTAATTATAAGTCTTCACAACTTCTGTCATATCACATAAGCACTAAATTTCTGAAGGTCTAAAGATTTTTGGGGCAGGATTCGACAAAAGCATGTAATCAAAAGCACTTCCAACACAATTAGTGCAATTGACAGTAGTGATAAAATTGATTATGTTTAACTAATTAATTAACTTAAGCAATTATCATAAGTTTATTAATTCAATTTATACCATATTTGTATATTTAATTCAAATGTAAGGGCTAATACTTTATGTCTAGTAGTACGGGATACTTTATGTTGTTTATAATGTGAAGAGTTTGCTTTCAGTAGTAAAAACTTATTTCAATGAAAGCAGTTTATGTTAAGGAATTTTGTTAAAATGTTATCACGCCTCACGCTCCCAGAATTTAAAGTGACTATGTTATTTAATTTTTTAAATCCCTATTTATGTTATTTATTATTTTGCAAAATCACCAGTCGATAAAAGTTAAATATTAATTAATTGCGTACAGAAATGAATATCTCTACATGTCCAGAAACTTTGAATATTTATTATTTTAATAACTTCTTAGAATTTAAGATTTCAGTTGAATTTTACTCAGCTATTTACTTCAGTTATGATACTTGTTACTGCAACTACTAGTTTCTACACTGCGTGGGATTAGCAACTACAAGAGATCTTATCTATTTTCTTTAATGTTGATGCGATGTAGGAGTTTGTAACTAAGACAGGAACTTATAAACGACAAGGTGATTTTCTGTAAGCAGAACTTTATTTCTGACAAAACACACAGTATATTATTTTATGTCTTACAAAATGGCGTGAGCATTTGTGGTCTGTGTTGTAAGGTCTGCCCATTCGACGGTACAGCACGTGCCGGAATTCCGTTCTACGGTAATCGTCGCTTTACTATAGTTCTCATACAGACGTCTTGTTACCGCCATTGTGAGTCAGAACGCACATCAACGTACTACTGTATAAAATTGTTTCCGGCAAAGTATCTGACGGATTTCATATAAAAAATAAGACTAAATTACATTATCTATTGCAATATTTACTAGGAACGGCTGCGTAGAATACAAGTTTCATCAGGATGAATGGAAATGTACAACAACGACAGTCAAAAACCATTCGTGAAACCAAACTACAAACAATTAAAATATTAACAATCTTAATAGTCGTCTACACTCTTAGGACCAGACAACAGATTCAGTCATGGGCTTTCAAAATTTATTTTGAATTCGCTGATAAAAAACAGTTACTAGCAACTGATGAATAGGATGTGTATTTCCATTCTCTCCGTTTGTTACAATCTGTAGCGCTTGTATTTTCTATCACTAATTGGCTTACTTCGTTTCTAATTTCTACCCTCCTTCACCACCGCACAAAACAGTGTTTTACACATATTCTTAATCGTGTAATTCCTGATAGGCCCATTAAACAAAATTTTAATGTAATTTTTAGTCGGCTTCCTTGTTCTCCACTTTCCACGTTTTCCTCTATTCGTCTCTCTAAATATTTACCTTTTCATCTATACCTTACATTCCCCTCCTCACAAATACTCTATCCTACCCTGTAAACTACCGGCTTATTTCAAGCCCTTCTTTTGTGTCTGATAGCTAGTATTCACTTATCTGCAGTCGTAGTTGTGATTCTGTACTTACTAGGAAGTATTTATTATAGTCACTTATTATATAATTTTATTTATGTATATTTAAATAAATATGAGCTGACTAAACGTATTTCGTTATCAGCATTAAATCTCTCTCTCTCTCTCTCTCTCTCTCTCTCTCTCTCTCTCTCTCTCTCTCTCTCTCTCTCTCTCTCTCTCTCTCTCTCTCTCTCTCTCCCTCTCTCTCTCTCTCCCTTTTAATTTCTATACCATCTCTTTCTCTATATTTCTGTATAACTCTTTATCCATTTGTTCTTTACGCTTGTTTTTATATTTACTGAATTTAACATATACTACATTTAAAAATTACAAAAAAAAATAAAGAAAAACAAATCTTAATAGTTTTGGAGTTCATATTTTTATATGATATTTATAGTTTACCTGGACAACACTGCATGAACAATCAATGTTAGGAAGTTCTAATTCACTGATTGCTCAATTATCCAGGTTTATACTACATATTTCGGACTACTGACTAAATAATTTTAATTATTGCGAAATCAAGTAATGGTTTTAAAATATAAAACAGTGATGCGGTCCGGTAAAGTGGTTTCGATTGCAACTCACAATCACAACGGCTGTGCTGTGGTCGTGAGGTCAAGTCAATGTTACTATTCGTTCTACCTGCCCACACATGTCGCTAGGGACAATAGTACAGCGGTGTTATCTGGCATGCTTACGCTAAGTTGTGTTGCATGCCTAAGTAGCAAAGGCATATTTATGCTACACACGCGCGCGCCAACACACACACACACACACACAAACTCCCTTTCCACCTTCGCCACACGGCTGATTTATCTCTAACGGTGTGACGGTGGTGAAACATGGGTTGTACCACAGCCAGGGAGCGCACTACAGGTTGCAGGCCTAATGCTTGAAGGGAGAACAAGAAGAAAAGCTAGTATAAACCAATAATTTATAGGTTCAAAGTTAATTTGTTTTTAAAGTCGTAAATAACTTCTTTACAATAAGGTATTACGCATATACACCAAGAGCATTTTAGCCTAAGCAGATGTAAAGTATTGAAACCTAAAGTTACGGAGATTATTTTCACTGTACCAGAAACATAAATCACGGTCCATAGTTAAACAACATCTACCAAAAGAGTAAGTCGACGCAACCAAAGGGATAAGGTGTCAACGAATTTAGAGAAATTAGAAATTCAAATTCTAAATGCTAAATTCAAATTCCAGCATTCATATAAATTATTTTCATAATTCTGAATGCTTGCTATCTCTTACATTCAATGTTTGTAGTCTTTGGTATGTTCTCACGTGGAAGACACAATGGTGAAACACGTATGATATTTGCTAAGCAAACAAGACAAACATAGGTGTAAACAAAAAAACAATTTTCATTTACATTCATCAAGTAATCTTCTGTAAGAGCAAGAGGGTATTCAGTATCGATGATTTTTAATATGATCAAGTGCACACCTTTCACCTTGTGTAAGCAGCTTCTGGCATTATTTGACATAAGATTGTTTGGATATCAGACGATCAAGGAACCTAATGTGTGTATTATTCATCATATTAACAACAATAGCTTTAACTCTAAATAATTACGTTTATTAGACACAATTGGGCAGTCTCACATTTACTAAATAAAAGGACCTCTATTACTAAAGTGCGTTGTTTTAAAATTACAATCAAATTTTCTTTCTCTATTAAAGTGTATTTTTTATAAAATTTTTTAAATATTCATTATAATAGGCAGTTAAGAGGAACTATCTTGTACACGTTTTTACAACAAAATCGTACATTCTTAATCCACAAAGACACATTTCACGTTGTCGAATTCACTTCCATGAGGCCTACCATGTAAAAGCAGACGTTTGTCACTTACACGTTAATGTAAGGAATCCATTTAAAAAACTTAGCTAAACAGTAGATATTTTTAATTTTGTGTATGCTATTAGTAAACAGACTCTATGAAAAGTTAATAATCTTAATTATTTGTACTTTAATTAATAAACAGATTTGTACACCATCTTTGTATTACTTCTGATAGTTGTAACCTGACCATACCACGCGTACAAAGTATAAGTGAATTTTCATCAACCTCCAAGATTGCTGCTGAAAGTAAAGTGAAAATATTTTCAAAATCAATTACACAAAGAAAACATAAATATCAAATACGATGCTAAGCATTATTTTGATTTTTAATTTCTAAAACGAGGGAAGTGTTAGAAACTAGCTTTAAAAAGACGACAAGCAAGTTAGTAAATATAACGGTATTTTATTAAAATGTTTATAAACGCCACATTTTGGCCAAAGAGAGAACACTGGAAAGCGATGTAATTTTAAGAAAAGACATAATCAGATTTTGTTGACATTTGAAATGTAAGATTTCATCTTCAGCTCCTTTAATCTCAATAATCTCAAGTGTTGAACTGTTAGATGTAGACAGACCATGGACTGGACAGAACATGACATTTAGCGGTTTAGTAAACAAGCACGACGAATTTGGAGTTACAAAGACTGCTAATTCAAATAATAAGATTCTATGTTCTACACTGAGGAACGACTTGAGAGGTATAAAAAAAATTACAGGTTCCATTTGGCTTGTTTCCTAAAATTCAAGCTTTGTTATTTTTTCAAATATATGTTACTAACATATTCGAATATTAAAATTTTTACTGAACATATGACTTTATTTGTATAAAAATGCACGTGCTTTGTATATAGCCTATATATGTATATATTAATTATG